>VDFB02000007.1:75825875-75944679 GCA_007258455.2 Sequoia sempervirens
GCTATGCCACACAACTCTCTATTAAAGTTTACCATTCTCTCTACAACTACACCGCCACATATTACTTCGCTTTAACTTTACACCCAATCTGATTCCTGGTTGCGTACATACCTGCATTGGGGGGATCATGGGATTGTAGTGTCATTTATTGTATTCATTGCTTCAGCCGACCGCGACAGGTGAAGGGATCCTTTCTCTGCATTTAATCTTCATATAGAATTCACTATTGATTATTATACGAGCGGCTATTTCCAATCTGTTGTGACTTCAGTGATATTATTTGTGCCTTAATGAAGCTTTTTAGAGATGTTCATGCACCGCATTTACAATTAAATATTTCGCTTTCTTGATTCTCGCAGGCACAATGAAACAATTATTATGAATGTTTTATATCACAGATCGTAGGTGCACTAGGTGATGCCTTTCCTTAGCATTCAAATAGCCATTGTTCCATTCACGAACTCCACCACAGCCAGACGTCATTATCTGAAGGAGAAACGCCTTTCATAGCGGGTATTTTGGGAGTCTTGCTGGAGGTTTTGACCGTAACAAAATTCTTAGGAGATTAAGGATATCACACCTAACTAATTAAAGTCCTGTCCTTTCATAGACCACGACAGATTTTCAACAGTGAATGATAATCTAGGGATATTCGATGTTTGATATCACTCATTTCTCTCCATTTTCTGCCACGAGCTTTCACCACTTGCTGCGACCCTTTTATGCTTTTATTTAGTGTTATTGTGACTTAGTATTGGGTAAAATCAATTGGACTATGGGGTTAGCCTGTTGTTTGTTTGGCTTTGTTCTCTTCCACGATACAAAAACTCTTCTTGATTTCGACCTTTCTGCATAGCTCCCACAGCTGCAAATCTTTTAGGCTTTTGCTAGAAGGTTTACCTAGGATAAAGTGTGCCTTTAAAGAAATCCCATCATGTCAGATTTATTTCTGCTGTCCATAAAAAGTGGTCCCTTCTGAGGTAAATAAAAAATAAAGTGGAGAATGAATACTCTTTTAACAAGGCATTAATTTCAAATACAATTGCAAACGCATTCATAAGCGCAAGTGGGAGATATGGCTAAACACTTAAACCATAAAGCTTAAATTCCCCATTTAATTTCTTGGGGGAAGGCCAAGATAAGATGGCATTGATCGAGTCAAATCATAGATGATAGCTACATCTTAAGGTGACTCATTTATGTCTTTGCAGGTGTCCTTATTGAGTGGAGTTGCTCATTCACGACCTTTGAAGAGGATTTGAAATCCTGCTTGAGTATTGTTGTATATGCTTATCTATTTTCAAATTATGACAAGTTAATGATTCATTTGATTAGTTTGAAATCATTATTTTTTAAATCATTATGTCATTTAAAGTTAATGCTTAAAATGAGTTCTTTTAACTTTATTTTCTTTTCTTAAAAGGTACAAACGAACAACGAAGGTACAAACGAAGGAAAAGCGAAGGCGAAAAGGTACAAGGAAAGCGAAAAGTCAACAAGGAGGAGGCTAGCAAACGAAAACGAAAGGGGGAGGATTTTGTTTGAAAACACAATGTGTTTTTTAACACTTTAAGTGTTTGATCAACACTACTTCACGAAGTTGTTTATCTTTTCGTTTTAGAACACTAATTTTCATTTGGGTCTAAAACGAACAATTTGATTTTCATTGCAAAGGGCTTAAAAGGAATCTTAGGACAAACTTACTAGATTTCGTTTTGGGCTAAAAATTGGACAAGCAATCTTCATATTTCATTTGGTGCTTAAAACGAACTCACAATTGCTTTGAAGGTTATAAAATGAACAAGTGCTTGAATTGTGATTTTGTCTTGGGTGCATTTTGAGTGCGTATCCTCTCCCCTTGCATTTCGTGCGATCTAGGGTGCGAGAGAAACACTCAAAATATATTTTATTGCTTTGAACTTCAATTTGGGCTTAAAAATTGAACATCTTGTCTTGGCGTGTGGTAGGGGGCATTTTTCGTGTACATTCTCTTTCTTTGTGCCATCAAAGATGTCGAGTTACAGTTATTGTCTTTGCTGCGCTTTGTTTATCTTAGCAGGAAAAAGTACTCGCAAGCGGCGACTCAACCGGTAACACTCTAAAGCCAAGAGTATTTCCAGCGGGGATATAAATGAGGGTTTTGGTTAGCGCCATAATCACTCGATTGCTTTCAGGCAAAGATGGATCCGAAGAGGGGACTCTTGCCGTATGGAGTCAATCTCCCTGACGGAAAGTCCTTACTAGAACCCATGACAATTTTCCCAAATCCTTAATCTCTATTTGTTGGTGCAAGAGCGGTCGTTAAAGCCACCCTCTTACGGTCTTCTAGTAGAGATGGAAAGCATGGGAGTTTCATAGGTGTTGTTGTAGGCTTGGAATTGACGTTAATGAGCCGTGGAGGGGAGCCAGTGGGGTCAAGCATCTAACCATCTGCTAGAGATAAGCGTAGCTGGACTTGTCCAAGTGGGAATCCAACAAATATTGTCTTACACATCCATAGGGCTAGTAATTATTCTTCGTTTGAAAACACAGTGATGTATTCGAAAACATTTGGCAAACAAACATTCAACATGATTCTCAAAATTTCAAACCCTCTTTAAGACAAATATCATTGACTCAATCCATATGTTACTGCTTTCCCTGTGGATTCACGTTCGTAGAGGTTCCTAAGCATTGGATTATACCTCAATTTGTCTTCTTGGGTAAACAATAGGAAAACCCTTGCCTTAAGTTCATTGAATTTCCACATAAAATATCTTGTGGGGTTTAAGGAAATTAAGATATTGGACATCTTAGTTTGAAACTTTTAATCGAAGTGTGTTTGTGGTAAAAAGTACTCATTAAACAAAGATAACAAATTGGACCCCACACATGTGCTTGATATCTTTTGGTCATATTGGTCTTTTGATTGCTCTTAGAGAAAAGTGTGTTCTTCAATACCTTGGCCTAGTAAACAAAGTCTGTCTAAGTCTCTTAGGATCAAATCAAACATTTCATCCAACTCAACCATTTATCAAAATTCATCCATCCAAACAACTTTAGAGTTTTTGAAAACATCATTCTAGACTTGCGTACATCCTTAAATCATCATCAAATTCACCTTGTTTAGTTAGGTGTATGGGAATGCATCCTTTCTCATACCTCTAGTTAAATAAGCAATCCTTTTGAACAAGTTCATCCTAAAGATCACATCCAACATCTTAGGGTTTACAAGTTCATCATCCACATCAAACAATCAAAATCAAACCCTAAGTCTAGCATTGATACAAAGTCCCTAAACGTTCAACACTCATATCATTTACACATTTCATCCTCCATATCATCATTGGTCCTAAGAGCCTTAGAGGTCACTTTTGCTACAAGATCAAAACACAAGAAGAACATGGAATATAAACTAGATTTATACATCATGAGCGGTCCAAACCAACCAAACTATCCAAGCCTCACAAAACCATGGGATTATGGAAACTCACATCCATACATAGGATCACTATCTCCTATGAATATCAATAGCACAACAAATGTGAGTATTCCCAATCTGAATTTTGGAACACATCTCCCCATGATAGATTTCAATCAAAGTCCAAACTTACAAGTCTATCCTCCAAACAATCAATGCATGGACCTTGAAACGAACAATGTCATTCCACCAAATCCCTACAAACCAAATGTGGATGTACCAAGTGCAAGTTTTCGAAACATGAATCCTAACTCGGAAAACTTTGGAAAAATGATTCCCAATACCAACAATGTTCATCCTATCATGCCAAATCTGAACATCATCCCAAATCATAACATTATCCAAAGTCAATTTTCCCATAATCCCATTCAAAAACCACAAGTAGGCATCCCAAATCCACTTAAACACAAGCCAAATCAACTATCTCAAATGAGCCAAGATCAAAATCAAGAACAAATTTAGCGAGATCAAATTACAGAACTTTCCAAAATAGTGGAGGCATTGCGCCAAGGGAAATCTCCACCACCCATATCAACATCATTCATTGGTTTAGGGCTTCCCCCTTTACCTAGCACCAATCAATCCACCCAAATCAATCCACCTAGCACCCATCAAACCATCACGTCAAATCGCCCGGTATACCATACGACATCGCGCCAACGCCAGGTATCTAATCAAACAACAACATTGATCCCCAAATCGAAATCACCGATTCTTTCCCAGGACCTATCACCTGGGTCATTTCAACCATCACTATCCTTCACTCACTCCCAGCCGACCTCCATCCGCATCGCTCAGCCCTCACTGTGATGCATTTCGGTATCTCGTACTTGTCACTACATCCAACATGATTTTGAATCCACCACCACCCCCACCACCACCAATTTCCACCACATCAATCCAATACGACGCGACATTACAAACTGCTTTTCAAAAGGGATACCAACAATATCTAGCCATGCAACAAGAAACACAAGCTCAACAAGTGAAACAATCCTCTCAGAAGTTCCCAAGCCTCTCAAGCTACCCAACCAACCACGAGCACAAGCACAAAGATGACAACTGTGAAAACAAGGATCCAAGATCAATCCGTCAGCGACTGCGTTTGCGCTTCATCCAATGATCTCGACATAGGTCAAGAGTCACTTTTCAATAGTGATCAAAATCCATCAATGATACCTAACAATGATCCAATTCAAGAAAGGTCAACATCATTTGACCCTTTGGTTGAAGACATTGGAAATCCCTCCATCACAATTATTCAAAACAATGATCAAATGCACCTTGAAGATGTATCTACACAATCCAATGATCAACTCACCATACATCAAGAGCCACTCTTTAGTGATCTATTTCAAGGAGTGTTAGGATTATTTGATCCTATTGACATAATGCATGATCCATCAACCTATGATCATGATGAAAATGTCTCTACATCGCCTTACGAGTTAGAGGACATATCTCAAGAATTTATTCCAAAGCATGATAAAAATCTTTCACCAAAGTCTAGCAATGGTCCTTTTCAAAACATGTTGATCCCCTTTGACCGCATGGTTACAGATACTGAAAGAACCCTAAACTTGACACTTGAGGATATTGAGCCACTTACCATGTATAATGAAGATATCCAAGCACCATTTGTAAGCGATCCATCCTTTGAAACTGACCCATGTCAAGAGCTTGATCCAAAGCATATCGAAATCAATCCCAAAATAAATCAAGATCAAAAATTTGTATCTCCAAGATACTACAATGATCTAATGGATATTCTCCTATCCACACAAGATGATCACATCCACATAGCACTTCCTCCTCCATCTACCCATGAGATGCTTTCTATGGATGGACACGTAGATGATCTTCAGCTAGAACAAGATTGTGTTACACAAAAAGAGCAAATTCTTAACTCCTACAATCAAACGGAGTTGTCAACATCAGGATCAAATATGTCCCAAACTCAGATTGAGGACATCATGAATAAAGATATCCATCATTATCCACCCAAGGAAACAAGTCAGATAGAACATCTAGTGTTAGCAGAGCGGCGAATTGAAACAATATCATCTACAATGGTCATTTGTCAGAGCATGTTTATTGAACAAGATATCTCAAAACGAGCAGAATCAAAGCATGAAGGTACTACTACCACCATACTAGGGGCAACTTCATCTTGTGCAAATGTCAACATAGGGAGCACGAAGAGTTCTTATGATGAAACCATTGCCAATACTACAACCAGTCACGTCATGAATCGTCATCCACCCATCACCCCATCCATGAATTGCGACCAACGTCAAAAGAAAGATTTGAATCAAAGTACGAAGAATGTTATCAAAGCAAAAGAAGCTGATAAGCATAATGGACAAATCAAATACAAATGGATACCAAAGAATACAAAGAAAAATAATCCCTATCAAACTCCATTAGTCAAAGAAACTATGGGGAAAAATCAAAAGGAAGGAGAAAAGTATCCATCAAGGATGTCCACAAAATAAAGCGAGCTTTTCAAACAGCATTACAAGTGTATCAGCGGTTGGTCCTAATTCCCGCACACTTCGTATCCACCATCGTGCTCATCTTCCCAAGTTTGGAGAGTCAAAATTCCAAAGCGTCAGCCAATCCATCTCTTATCCTAAACACACACTCCATCCGCCTCCTTGATATCTAATTCTCCTTATTGACCATGTATTGGCAGTGACCCAGCTATCATAAGGATTGAGCGCTGGCTGCGATGTACGCCAGAGGCGAGGGATTATACAGGCGCTCGACTGAGAAGCCGGTCAAAGAATCCCAAAAGTTGCATTCAAAGTGCGTGTCTTAGCAAAACAGCTCCTTCGGTAGGATATCAATGGCACATTATGGCCGGAGGCATCTCGTTAACACCGGGTGGTTCAACATGAATCTTCGAGAAAAATACAAAAAATCAAAAATATGAAAATCTAAAAATTAGAAAAATGATTGAAAAGCAGTAAGAATAAAATCGTCCTCTGAGTGAGAAAAACCGCATGGAAGCTTTGGGCAAGACCATGATGAAAGCCTGACAGCAGTCATGTTAAGTCGAGCATCTACGTCGCCGGAGTTAGAGGATAAACATCTCATCTCATCCATCCATGTCATCGAGCATTTCCATCCATCTTATCCATAATAAATCCATCCATCCATGAACCATTTATCCAATCCATTCGCATATATTTGCATCCATCATCCAAGTTATCTTGATCTTGAAATTTTTTTTTTGGTGCACACCTTATGCTTGCTTATGACAAACATCTTGACATGGGTCGTTTTCATTAATCCTATCCTATGCAACATTATCTGAGCTATGAACACTATCCAAATGAGCATTCTTTATCCGAACACCTTATCTTATCGCAAGATAATCCTTGGCATCCTTTGCGTATCCATCCATTCGTACACTTATCCGAACATCCATCCATCACATTCCATACATTGCTAGACATTGGGGGAAGATATATACATCTTGCTTCGAGAATAAATCTTGGTCTATGTCCTCTGACTTATGTGGCAATCCGAACATTGGAAAACATGAAATAAAATTGGTCAAACCACTTGTGAGAAAAAATCCAAATCACTAGCCCATGGCACATTTTTTCAAGAAGACATTCCTTATCAGTCTTCATCTTTCATCAAACATCAATCGATATCAGTCGCATCTACGTTGCATGTCAAATGTCACATCAAATCATCCAAACATATTTTGTTCGAAACCAAGCTTCATCAATCATGATCAAACAAATCCAATCAGGACATCATCAATTCATCATCATCTTAGGAATATCTTTCCCAAATCCATTGTGTTGCTTAACACTATCCTTGCATTGTTGTGCATCCTCGACAATGTTATCATCATCAATCCCAATCAATCGAATCCTTGCATTGTTGTGTATCCTCAACAATGTTATCATTATCATCAATCCATCGACCCGATCGATTGACCTTAGCTTGGTTTTCAACAAAATCCCAAAAAAAAGCACTGATATCATTACACATTCATATCCAAATCATCAAAATCATGCGAAAAATCCAAAAACATCCAAAACATATCAAAAATCCAAAAAACACTCAAAAAGCAGAAAACATCAAAAACATTAGAATCGGAACTACGTCGTCTCTGAGCTTAAACGTAGGCAAGGCTAATCTCTGATCAGCCCCCGAGACATCAAAATCCAAAAATTGAAAAACATCAAAATCAAAACACTCAAAAAATTCGGAAAAACATCAAAACATTAGAATCCTAACTACATTAAATGTAGGCAAAGGCTAATGCTTTGATGTCCGACCCTGAGACATCAAAAACCAAAAACATTAGAAGACATCAAAATCAAAACATTCAAAAACATCAAAACCAAAACATTCCAAAAACATCAAAATCCAAAACATTCAAAAACATCAAAATCCAAAACATTTGAAAAACACGAATCCAAAAACATCAAAATCCAAAAGCGACCTCAAAACATTTCAAAATGTCAAAACATCCAAATATTGAAAATCCATTTGTCTCATCGCTTGCACCATGACAATCAATCATCCATAATAAACTGATCATCACCTTCATCCTTTGGCAACACAAGCGAGAAAAAAATCACTGACAATTGTGGCAAATCAAAGCTTCAGACTCATTAAAATCAAAATCCCGAGAAACAACAAAATTTTAAAACAAAATCAAACTCTTGATCTCATTCACAAACATGTCAATCAACGTCATATCAACAACCTATCAATCAACTTATCAAACCATCATCATCCTATACAATGCATGTCCTAGGATATATCGTTCCGACAATGGGCATCATTTTGGATATCACTTTGGATCTTATCCTATCAAAACACATCCCTCTGGCTGAAGGTATGAAGAACATTGGCTTGTTGTGTGCCGTCTTTTTCTTTTGATTTATCTTATTGCTCATTCCAGGACCTCTCGATGATATCCAAGCGAAGGATTTAGAGAGAGATAGGAATGGAGCCAGCGATCATTATCTTTTATTAGCGTACTTGTTGGGCGCTCTTGTAATATAGCTTGGCCACTTGCTTTGTTAGGTGCGCCCTAGCAAGGTTTCCGTATGTCAGGTGTGAACAAGAATACTCCTATCTGTTTGTCGAGTCAAAGTCCATCACACTAAGTACAACGCCATCCTGGTCCTTCATACCTTGATGCATCGTACTTAGGCGTGTAATCAAACATAAAGTAAGTGACCCTTTGAAAATCCCAATCCTTGATAAGCAAATCATCATCATCTATCATCATCATCTCTAATAAAGTCTCGACCAATCATGGACTTGTTGGATCCTCTTGTCATCATCTCATTTCCACGCTAACTTTGCATCATGAATAGTCCATCATGCATCCATCCTGCATCCACAAACCGTTAGCATTCATCCATCATGCATCCATCATACATCTTGCATCCTGCATACATCTTGCATCCACAAACCGTCAGCATATCACATATCATTCATATCATACATAATAGGAAACATCGATCATTTCACATGCATTGCATTCATATCATCATCATAATATAGATCTGTTAGTCTCTCATAAATCATCCATTGCATAATCACACATATCAGATCATTCACATCATCAATCTCATCCATCTCATATCATATCATCATTTAATTTGTTTAGGATAATATAGATTTGTTATTCTAAGCATCTTAAAATCATCTCATTTGCATCGTCATTCATAACCATCCATTTTGAACCTCTTTATCGTGAGATCGACCCTCAAATCGAATCTTTTCACTTGATCTCTCGAGGGGGCAATGTACCAGTGTACTTCTTTCCGCTGGGGCATCCAAAAAATCAGAAAATTTTTAAATTTCGATCGCGGCAAGTTTATTCTTTGAACCAACGCAACAAGTACATTGCTTCAAAGAGGGGAAAAATGTAGACACGCAAAATTAGCATGATGCATTTGATCAAAATCACACTCATCCATTCTTCAGGGTAAATTCATCAACTTAAATCAAATAAATCAAACTTGATCCTATCATCATCTCTTTGATTAAATAAATCAATCATTTATTTAATTAAATCTCAGATCATCATTCATCTCCCTTTGATTTGATTTAAATCCCTAAATCAAGTCAAATTGGTCAAATCAGCCTAATCATCATCCTAGCTAATTAATCCTGATTAAATCTAAGGCTAATCTCATCCCACTTGCATTCTCTAGATTTGGCCACTTGCACATGAAATTGCAATTAATTGATTTATCAAAATCTTTATTTTCAACTTGGCATAAAGGAAGAATATTCTCCAAGTTTGAATCTCCCCCCAAGTGGACATGTACACTCAACAGAGCATTTATGAGGCCTTACATGCCTCTTACATGTCCCCTTCCAAAGTCAAACTCAACATTCATTGCAAATTTGAATTCAAAGTTTCCCTCTCATGGGCACTCTTCCCAAATCTTGCACATGCATCAACCACTCATCATTTGACAAGTGTCCTTCTCTCATTGGCAGAATCTTAGTCCCACATTGGTCCATTTTCAACACTCAGCATTTGAAAATCTTTAAATACAAGCTTCATCTTTGAGCAAATCCTCCACAATTTTATGCAAGGTTACTCTCTTCATTTGAGATTTGATCTTGTCCATTTCAATCCATCATCTCCATTTGCATTTTATCATCTTGAGCTTTGATCAAGGATTGGGAAAGGGTCACTAGCACATGTGACACCAATCCACTATGGAATAGAGTTTTGACTATGCTTTTATATGCTTATATTTGATCATCTTTGTTTATCTAATTTGCATGTTTCATTATAGTCAAGTATTTCATAGGGATTCTATATCTTATTTGCTTGATTTAACTAACAATACTCATGCTTGTTTGTTTTTGAGCAAAAATGCAGATTTAGGGTCTACAATATGTTCTTAAACACTTGATTGATCTGCCAGTTTTCTTTTCAACTAAAACTCTAAATTGCTTAAATACATTAAACACATCAGCTTTTCTTCTAAGAATATAGACCCAAACCTTTCTAGAGCAATCATCTATAAATGTCACAAAATATGATCATCCTCCAAAAGAAATTGTAGGGGATGGTCCCCAAACATCTGAATGAATATAATCCATAACACCCTTATTTGTATGAATCCCTGCTTTAAACTTCTATCTAGATTGCTTCCCATAAACACAATGCTTGTAGAAATTGAAAATTTCAAAGATTTTAAATTTGGAAGTAACTTATGGTTTAACAATTCCTTCAATCCTTTCTCGCTCATATGGCCCAATCACTGATGCCATAAACAAGTAGATTCATTTTCTTCCTCAGATACCACTGCCGCTTCATTTATTACCGTACTCCCTTCAAGGTTTCTAACTTTTGTAGCCTTCATAACCACCAAAATACCCTTGGACACTTTCATTGATCCACCTTGACTTGTAAATTTATAACCTCTAGAATTCAAAAGTCCCAAAGAAATTAAATTCTTTTTGAGTTTAGGCACATGCCTTACCTTTGTTAATGTCCTCACAACACCATCAAAATTTTTAATCTTAATGCTCCCAATCCCAACAGTCTTACAAGAAACATTATTTCCCATAAGAACAACACCGCCACCAATAGCTTGGTAAGATGAAAACCAATTTTTATGTGGACACATGTGATTAGAAGCATCAAAATCTAATAACCATTCCTCATGATACTATAAGGGATTGCAAATAGATAAAACTTCATCAATCGTACCTAAACTTGTCTCAACTGGATTTGCTTCCTTTTTGTATTCATCATTGTCTTCTTTCCTCTTCCAACAATCTTTCTTGAGATGGCTTGATTTATTACAATACCAACATTTTCCCTTACCCTTTTTACCTTTTGACTTAGATCTGGATGTACCTCTCGAATCTTCCCCTTTTTCCTTGGATCGACCTCTAACCACCATTGCTTCAGATATTGAGGATTCTATGTTAGATTTCCTCCGAACCTCTTTAGACAACAAAGCTCCCACAATAGAATCAAATTCAAGGGTGTCAGTTGTGCTAAAGCTAATAGAAGTGACTAAGTGATTCCAAGATTTGGGCAATGAACACAATAACGTAACTGCCTTGTCTTCATCTTTGACTTTTACACCCATACTAGCTAATTAACATATAAGAGTATTGAAAATATTTAAATGATCAACAATTTTTACACCTTCCTTCATTCGTAAACTATATAGTTGCATCTTCAAGTAGATCCAATTTGTTAAGGATTTTGTCATATAAAGACTCTCCATTCTACTCCATAAGCCTGCAACCGTATCCTCTCCAACAATATTAAAAAGAACATCATTTGCTAAACATAACCGAATTGTGCTCATAGCTCTTGTATCAAGATCCTTCCAATCTTCATTAGTCATATTTGCAGGTTTCTTTGACTTTCCAACCAACGCTTTGTGTGATCCTTGTCACACTAACAAATCACACATCTTGAGCTTCCATAGCTCAAAATTATTCTTCCCATTGAATTTCTCCACCTCGAACTTTGCATTCAAAACCTTTTCCATTTGATGCTACAAAACAAACACCAAATATTAACACAGATGCTACAAAATAATTGCTCTGATACCACTTGTTGTGTAACCGAAAACACAAAACCCAAAAACTAATAATAATTGCAATACAAGTTAGATGTAAAGAAATACAAAAGATAATTAAATGGAATCAAAAAATAATAGAGAAGACACAAATTACGTGGTAAAACCTTGACAATATGCCAAGGAAACATCCATGGGGAAAAGTATCAATATTCTTATTGCTCAGAGAAATTGAATACAACTTTCACATAGCTGTCACTCTTCAATACAATTCATTACAATAATCTAATTTAGCCTTCAAGACAACAAGATATAAATAATATCTTCAACTTGTGTTGCAAATAGAAAAATCCAGCTTTGTTTTATTTGTTTTTTAAATCTTTATCTTTTTCAAAAGGATTCCAAAGATAAGATTTCCCAAAGATAAGACTTTGCTTTATTTCCCTTACCTTTCCAAAAGATAAACTCTGCTTTCTTTCTAATTTTTTGTCGTAATCTAACACAATTTAAATAATAAACTACGATTAAAATTAAGAAAACTAGGCTATAAATTATCAATTTCTAAGCTTGATTCCAAACTCTCTCAAATGAATCTATGAATTATACTATCTAGTTATTTGAGCTTTAGTAAATGAATGGTGTTTTCAACACTTTTTGTATGATTTACTAAGATTTAAGTTTATAGTTTGAGTTATTATTTGTTGACATATTTTATGAGTAAGGATTTATAAATGTTGTAGTATATCACTCCAATACATAAATGTAATAGTCTGTATTTAGGAACATTGGTTGTGTATGTAGATAACTCATACATGTGTGATGGTAATTATTGATTAGTTGTAAGTTTAAGAATAAGGTTTAGTCATTATAGAAGTTGATTTTTTTGAATAAGACTCAAATATTTTGTTTGGGTATAAATATATGTACCTCTAAATAAAGAATATAACAATATTTTTTTGCATATTTCTGATCTTTTATTTTTACATCTCTCAATTTTAATATGGTATCAAACCCTACTCAATTCTAACCTTTTATTGCAAAGGGGTTAAATCTTATAGGCTTCTATTATACACCCTATATTAGGAATATTAAAGAATAGCTTGTCTAGTTATTACAATAGATGAATAAATTATGTTACACAATAGTTTGAGAGTATGATTCGATTGTCTTGTGAATGTAATTGTGAGTACTAATTTCTTTAATCTATATTTTATATTTTTCTTATTTTTAGAGAATGTCTCTAGTATAGGTCGTGGAAAAAAATAGGAGAAATTTTTCAGAGATGGCAAGTCAACATGCAACTTTATTTAATTGAAAAAAATTGTAGAATATTGTCCAAAGGAAAGAGTTAAACCTTGATGCACATGTTAGAGACATAACTACTATGACAAACAAGGACATAATGCTTGAAATTGTAGAAAAGGGGATACAAACTTTCTTAAAGAAAGTAAAACCAATGTAGCGAAGAAGTGCATTGTTAGTGACACTATTGATGAGGTTAATGAAGAAATCATCCAACTATTCCAATAGCCTTTAAATGTATGTACGAATCATCAAAGCACATTTAAAAAGGTTGTTTGAGGAATTATGGGTTCCTTGGTATGCCTCCAATTTAATACCGGAGGAGAAGTGTTTGATGTTTTAAAGAGTAGTGGTGTGCCCATTTAATAGTTTAGTGGATAGTTGGTTGTAGGAGGGTGTTGGGAATAACTACACATCCAACATGTGTTATTAGTTAATTTAGTATTGTAGTGTTGAAAGTGGGTGTTGGTGTTGGAGTATAACACTCTAATACATAATTTTAATAATATATATTTATGGACTTTAATTGTTTATATGTAGATATCCAACTCATACATATGTGTTGGTCATAATAGATTAGTTGTAGGTTTAAGATTAAAAATAGATAAGTTAGTCACTATAGAAATTGAAATCTTTTAGTAGGAGTCTCATACTTTCTTTGTATATAAAATATTTGCATCTTTAAATAAAGAATATAAAAGTATTTTTTGTGTACATATTTCTTGTCTTGTATTGTTGCATCTCTTAGTTTTAATAATAAGAAATCATCACTTATAATTATGAATGGTTCACTTAAATATCTATATAGTGTTTTTTATTAAATTATATTTTTTTCTTTTTTCTTTTCTTATAGATCGTATTTATAACTAAAGAGATAGAAATGGATCTCTAAGGATATTTAGGTTAATAAATCAATTAAAGTAGCAAAAATTAACATAGATGAATGATGAATGAATTGAGTCAAGACAAGTACTAACACATATACTAAAATAAATGCTAAAATTGATAAAGAAGGATATAGATGTCTAACTCTCTATGTAATAATAGATGTTCCATTAACCTCCGGAGTTAACTCACTCGACTTTGGCTGCTGCTTTAAGTAGTCCAAGTCGCGGGTTCAACTCTTGATTTGTCCGTGGTGTGGATGAGAGTCCATTGCACATCGCTCGAGAGGTTATAGGGGGGCTTGTCCTATAAAGAGCTAAATTCTAGGTCACTTGACTAATAATAAAAGATGTCCTATTGTAGAATGCATCATGTGATATAATTCAAATATTTGCTATCTCATGTGCAATCGTGGAACTCCAATAGATTCGAAATGATCTATAAATTTTGTCAAGGTTCAAAAACTACATATGTAACTCTAATCTAAAAAATTATGATCTTAAACCTTGAATTGAATACTTTTGATCTTTTGAAAGTTCCACTCAAAACCTTAGTTCCTTCCCACAGTGAAATGCATGAAGACAAGAGAATCTCCATATATCAGATAAAAGAGTTCCTGGTTTTATTCATCCGAGGAAACAAAAGACAAGAGTGAGAGTCAGATCCATGTGTCCTGCACTGGGATAATTTCCCACCGTTCATTGCAGACACACGTATGGCTGATGTAGTAAACAATATATATGTGCTGCACGTAAGTGAGTGATATTGTCTTTAGCTAGCTTGATTAGGTATCTGCAATTTCTGTCAAGAAGGGTGACGCACAGAAGCATTTTCAAGCATGGCAGCTCACTTTTTCATCTCATAAATTATTGAATAATCTGACCCTCCACCAGATTCCTCCTGCTATGTACATCAAAATACGAACTTAAAGCTCTGAAACCTAATTTATTTCTGACAATGAAATTGGCCGAACTTCGGGCAATGGATTTTTGAGTGTTGGCTATGGTAGTGAGCACCGGTAATTCTTGTCGCTATTTGTCAGTGGCAGTCAAATCCATGGTGGGGTTGAGTAATGACTTTCGATCTTCTGTTCAAAGCCCCTCCCGTGTAGAATTCATTCAGTTAAATGCTTAGAGTGAATGTGGTCCTTTCTAGTCTAAGGACCGAGTACATACAAGATTTTTTTGGGTTTTTCTTCTTTCTTCATTCTGGATTAGATGTCGATATCTTTGTTTTTATATAGTAGATTATAATAATTTGAAGTAACATATACCTAAATCAAAAATAATCTTTGGCTGAGCAGTCATGTGTAGGGAGATCCAATTTGTCAAAGTCATACAGGAATTGAACCTCGATCGAATGCGCCTTTGTGGATTTGAACCTTGGTGGATGGCTTCTATATCACATACCATCGTCCTCACTAATTGTACTCAACTAATTGAATTACCAAGCCTTTGACAATTTCAATTATTTATTTTATAATAGATAATATAATTGAATAACAAAAATACACAGGAACTGATAAAAAATAGTTACAGAGTAGAATAGATAAACAGACTTTAAGAACTTGTTACAACATGCAGTTGAGACACTTGAATACAGACTGTTTGAGATAACTGTACCATCAACATAATAATATACACATGATGACATTATATGATCATATATACTTATGTAGCGTAGAAAATTGCACTCCCTTCTTGTAGATGGTATAATTTCACACTTTGGACCTATTTTAGTACCCTTGCATTCATAACCCTTTAGATCATCATTAATAGGCCTCTAAGACCCTTTATTTTGGATCTCAAGGCTTATTTTAGTTGAAATCCCAACAAAATCAACAAAAGCATTAAATTTTCTAACAACCCAACATTGGCCCACCCCGAAAAACTAGGGTGAGACTCATACACCACCTTGGGCGTATGAGTCCCCCTAGGTGGGACCCATACACCACAAGTGGTATATTTGTCCTGTGTGGCCTATTTTTAGGTTTTGAGCGGGAAATTAAGGTTTTTAATTCAAAATTTTGGTTGATATCAACATTTGAGATCTAAATAATGGTAAATTAGATGAAGTGCCTATATAAACAACATTTTAATCGATTTGGATATCTCCAAACTTCTCCATGGTGATGTGGTTTTGATGGTGGTGGACAGACCTTGGAAGCAACTTCTAGACTATGAGGGGCTCCCTTTTCGGTGCGAGAGATGTTTCTCTGTTGGTCACTTGGCCTCTGGTTTCCCTCTTGCTTGCCGCAAGGGTGTTGCTACTTGGTGGAAGAATGTTCTCACGGACCACCTCACGGTTGGCTCTCCCATTTCAGATGTTTCCTCTAAGGAGGGTGACCCTCCATTGGCTCCTTTTCCGGCTACCCCTTCTGTGAAACCTTTGCTGCCTTGATCTATTGTCAATGTCCGGTCGGAACCTTCCCATCCCTCGTTGAACATTTTTGATGGTCCTTTGATTGCTCCTGTCTCCTCTTCTTTGCTGTAGTCTCCCTCATTGTGTGGTGGCTCCTTACCCAGGGTGGCCATTGTGGATCCGCTCCCTTTGCCTCAGTCGGTGGATTTCAATTTCGAGCCCTCTTGGTCAGTTGTGCTGAGAAAGAAAAAGGGACTCCCTAAATTCGTTGCCTCTTCATGGCCTCGGGTTCAGGGAGTCAGGTTGGCCCCCTCTAGTTCAAGGGTTGTCTAGTCATTGTTTGTTTTTCTTGAGCTCTTGGTCAATTGTTTCTGTTAGTTTTCTTCTAGTTCTTGCTCTAGTTTGAACTAGTTTTGCTTTGGCCCTTTGAACTTTTTGTGTAAAGGGTACAACACCCTGTAAATGCTGCTTACTTTATCAAAAACAAGGTTTTAAATAATTATTTTCATCTAGAAGAGCAATTTCAAGATCTAAGAATTCACTAGCACTCAAGCATACTTTCACAAGAGCATTCAAGAGCAAGTAGCAAGCAAAGTTGACGTCTTGGAGCAACGTTATAGTGTTTTTGCAGGTCTTCAAGCTCACTTTCATTCAAGATCTAGCATTGTTAAGGATTGATGATGCTCGCGCCTATGGTGAATCATGATGCATTCTAGGTTGGAGAGATGCAACTAGCCATCAATCCAAGGTTAATGACTTGTTTCCTAAGTGATTCCATCCTCCATTATCACTTTTAGCCTAAAGGAAGGTACACACATCGTTATGGCTTATTAGGGTGACTAGAGATCTCCAAAGTGAGTCAATCATCTTCATACTTCATTCATAAATCTCATTATAGCACATTAGAATAGGGTTGCATTACATTTCAAATTTTCTAATCTTAGAAGCACCTAAGATTAGGGCTTGCATTCACATTTACTTTCAAGATCCATTGTTCCTATCAAGGTTTAACTACCAAACTAGGGGTTTGACCAAGGCAAACCCCCCATTAGCAAATCAACACTGTATTCTATTTTGCAGGTCTTTTAGAGGTTCGGATCTGGAAATCAGATTGGGAAGAAAGAGCAGAGATAGAAGAATAGATTCAAAATTTGACTTTCTGAAAAAGCAGAACATGAATGATATGCCACTTGTGGCATATGAGTCCCAATATAATGATTTTTCCAAATTTCAGAAGTTCTAGATCTACCACTGATAGATTCTTGTTTCTGCCCAGAAACCCTAGTTTGGGACTAATACGCCCAACCTAGTGTATGAGTCCCAGTAAGCCCTAAAGTTTGCATTTTCAAGATTTTAGAGCTTGTTTCAAGCCCATTCAAGTTTCCAGGTGCACTTTTGTGCTTTCTCAATTTACTGTTTTGATTTGCATTCATTTCTGGGTCATTTACTTAGGTTTTGCATATCATTAGATTTTGTTATTAGGTTTTGCATGTTACTTGTCTTTCCAAGCCCTAGCTTGGTGGTGAACCCCTTTTTAGTTTCTAAACATACCCTAGGACACCCTGTTGTAGATCTCTTTCCCCTATTCTATCATTGGATTGAGATCTCTAAGGTATCCCTTTAGTGAAACTTGGGTGAAATAGGTCCTCCTAGTTCCATCTCTTAAAAAGATAAAACACCCTATTTTCCTTTGTTTCATTTTGGAAAACCTGCCCTTTAGAACACCTTATATATGACTTGGAGTGCATCATAGTCCTAGATCTAGCTTACATTAACTTTGCATTAGGTTTTGCATTAGTTTTTTGCATCTAGGGTTTCCAAATCTTGCATTAGCGAAAGCGCATATAGGTTGCATTTTTAGCTCTTGCATCATTGAAATTCACTTGAAATCTACACTTGCATTTAGTCTAGACATCATCCAAAATAGAAAACATAACATTCACACAGAATTTGCTGAAAACGGTGCAAAAACCCTAATTTGGGACTCATACGCCCCTTTGGGCGATTTAGTCCCAGTACAGGTGATTTTTTTCCTAATTTTTGGGTATTCTGTGTTGATTGTTTATCAACATTCAAACCCCTATAAAACCATGATTGGGACTCATATGCACCTTTGGGTGATTTAGTCTCGTTTCAGATTTTAAATTGCATTTTCCAACACTAAAAACCCCGTTTTTGTGTTTCAGTTTATTGTTTTTAGTTTTCTATTTCAATTTATTGAGTTGCTGTTTCATGCATCCTATTAGATCTAGCTTAATTTAGATTCATTTCAATTGCGGATAGAACTATATTACTGTACTTTTCATTTCTAGCATTAGTTCCTGGTTTGATAAGCTTAGATTACATTTGGTATTCATTAGAAAACAAAACCAAAAACACGTATAAAATCGATGAACCACTTGGAGAAAGCATAGTTATTTGAGTATGCCAAATCTCTTTTTCCAAGTTAACCTAACTCTCAAGCCTTTTAGTAGTGATGACTTTGACATGTTAGATGAATCCCTTGAGGGTTTCATCTCATAAGGTTCATCCACTAAGGCTTGCTATAACCAACCAAAACCAAGAGAAGTTAATGTGATTCAACCTCAACTCATCCTATACCCACCTTCACACAAACATCAAAACAAACCCATTTTCACCCGTTTTCATGCTTGAACCACCTAAGAATAATGTTTTGTAGCAATCAAGTTATAATACCATTGCTCATACATATAACACTAGAAATAATCCACAACCAAAAAAACCAACTCCAACATCTTTACCTTTGCCTAACCCTATCTTACCTAGTGCTCCTCGTTTTCCTTCGAATAGTGGAAAGGAGTATGATATTGTTGAACAACTTAAAAATACTCATGCAAAGATATTTGTATGGGACCTAATTCAGAATTCACCTAATTATCACACTATGATGCAAACTTCCTTGCAACAAGTTGTGGTTTCCTCTAGTACAAATGCAAATGATGTGGCATCTCTAATTCAAGGAATGAATGTGGTTAATGTAGACATTACTTTTCATCAACATGAGCTACCTCCTTTGGAAGTGAGAAAGAAAAATGATGCATTCATGATAATAGCTACCTATGACGGGTGGGGAATAAGAAGAACCCTTGTTGACAATGACTCTGCCCTTAATGTGTGTAGTGTGACCCTTTTGGATAAACTAGGCCTTAATAAATCAAGAATTCAACCCGATTCCTTGTCGATTCGAGGATTTATAATGTAGGAAAGCAATCGCTTGGTGTGATTACTTTTCCTATTACAGTTGGAAAAGCTACATTACAAAATCCTATTTATGTCATGCCCGATAATCTTTCATACAATCTTCTTTTAGGGAGACCTTGGATTCAAGAGATGCATGCAGTGCCTTCAACTCTTCATTGAATAATGAAGTATGTCTATAACAATAAAGTATACCAAGTTGAAATAGACCTCGAGCCTAAAATTTGCTTACAAGTTGAAAAAGGAATGACAAGTCCTCTAAACACATTAATTCCAACATCAAACATAGAACCTATGGAAGAAGAAAAACAAGAGATGGAAATAGTGTCGAAGTTATTGGACGATGATTGGGGTTCCTTAGAGTTCACACCTTTGTTTATGGGAGAATACATAATCACAACAAAATAAACTGAAAAAAAAACAACCAATGGTGATGTCAACACAAAATTCAAAACAAAAATCACAAGCATCTACCTCATCTACTGTAGAAGAAGACACAAGCTATACAACAAACTTTGATGAGATAGATTATCAAAACCCAACAAACCTAAAAGAAATGGAAAAAAAATATGGAAGAGGTTACGAAATTATGAAACGACTTGGTTATAGTAGAAAAGGATGTGGAAAGAAAGAGAAAGGCATCCGTGTTCCTATAGAGCCTAACACGTGAGAAACACAAAGTGGTTTGGGATATTGTCCTTCAAAGATAACACAAGCAAGCAAAAGACCCTCATTGAACATCAACACCATCATATGTAATCCTAAAGCAACCCCCACCTTGAAACATCCTGAATTGCTTGATACAACTTGTGAACCATCATGGGAATACTTCAAAGATGATGAAGCCTTGAAAGAAATGTTAGGAGTTTATGACAAACCATCTACATTTTTAGTTTAACTCAAGTACTCATTTATCTTTGATATGGATGTTTTATTCTTCTTCAACATAAATTTTACAAAATTACTATCCTATGATTATATAACACTTAATGAATGATAGCCATGTCTCATACTATGTAATAATCTACCATTGCTTGTATCTTTATGCTCAAAATACATTCCAAGACAATAATTACGCATTATGGACTCCATGGCTATCCTCTCTTTTTATGCAAAGCATTTTTTCTCCTATATGTGTAAGATTAGAAATCATGTTCAATAAAAAGGGACTTTATGTAGAATAGTTACAATTTCATTCAATTTTCATAACAAAATTTTCCTATTCTAGAGTTGACTAAATTAATTTTAAGAACTCATAATCTTTATACCCAAAAATGTTTGTCAAATAATGAGCCCTAACTAGAACCTTTAAATATTATTCTATCAAAAGAATAATTTAAATCACACATCATAGTTGACTTAATAGGTTGATAATATTCTCTCATAATTTGAATATCAACAAATACATAATTAATCCTAGATAGAGTTCATATCCCTTCACAAAGTCACTCAAACATCAATTCAATGTAATATAATAGGGTGTTTATAATATTTAAAATTGTCACATAGAGAATTCCAACACACATCACCTTGTAATGGACTCACAAGTAATTAATGATATGATATAACATTCCAAGGATCTCAATCTCGTACAATAATTTACAAAGCACATGCACAAGTTATTGGGTTGATCAAGTTTAATAAAAATATAATAAAATAAAATATGATAAATGATCTCACACGATATCTTAAGCAACAATAGAATAGTGGCAAACAACTACCACCCATAGAGAAATTCATAGAGAAATATTGGGTTTAACATTTCCTTCTTTTAAGTAGCAAATTTAATTATGGAGGTACACAAGGAGAGAAAATATTATGAGTATCCCTAGACATGTGAGAAGAGGAACCATTATGTTGTAAATTCCTAAAATCTCTCACTATGTGAATGTGTCATAAAATTACTAGCAAGCTCGAAAACCTATTAATATTTGATATTGTTAGATTGTGTATGCAATGGAAAGGTGTTAGCATCAAATTGAAATCTAGAAATAGTTTTAGTTTTTAAAGATTGTCTCCGTTTGTATAATTTAACATGTCCCCATGTTTGAACCTATAGACACCTAAATTTGGACACTTAATTTATCCAAATTTATCCCTTTTCATCTAAACATCCCCTTATCTGCATTAATTAAGTAATATCACTATTATTTAATTAATACCTCTAAAGTTCCTCTAAACCCCTAAGGTATTCAATTAATAATTAAATACTTTATGTCTTTAATCCTCCTTTCATCAAATGAATTAAATAAATATGACATTTATTTAATTCCTCACATGTCACATCTCTTTCTTAATCCTAATTATTCTCCTAATCTTATCATTAGAGAGGTGCACATGCCTAATCCTTGATTAGGATGTGTTACATCTTCCAACTTTTGCAAGTTGGCCTCTAATCTCTCTTAGCCACCTAACCTTCTTTTAATCCTTCATTAACTAATCTCAATCAACCTCTCAAGAAATTTTTAATTCCTTTTATCCTTCCAAGGAATATTAAATTCCTTTTTCTCTTCCCCATGTGATCTTTGACTTGTGACATCAAGTCACATGTGGACTCTTCCCCATGTGATCTTTGACTTGTCACATCAAGTCACATGTGAATTCTTCCCTATGGAGTCTTTGACTTGTCACATCAAGTCACATGTGACAAGTGTTTACCTTTTTAGGCACCTTGTCTTATCCAAGGTACTTTCTACCTCTACCTTTGGAACCTTGTCTTATCCACAAGATTCCCCAATCATGTGAATTTTAAATTCATTTTTTATTCCTCCAAGGAATCTTCTCATCCCCCAAGGTATTTGCAAAGTACTTTTCTTTCTTACACATCATGTACCCTCCTTCCACCTCATTTACACATCACCATCCCTAAACCATCTCACATTCCACATGTCAAGATGTGAGGGCTTGTGAGTACTCAACTCACCATAGCCCTTCATCTTGACCTTGTTGGATGAATCTCAACCGTTGAATTCTATAGAGAATTCAACTTCCTCTATAAATACCCCCTCTTTTCTCTCATTTAAGGGGGGAGATTATTGTGCTAACCAAAGTCTTGCAAATTTTTCATTTGAGTCATCCTTAGCCAAAAAATTGCATTTGCATCAATTCCCATCCATTTCTTATCCATCTTGCATCCCACACTTGCATCTTTTGTCATCCAAGGAGCATACACAACATAAAAAATGAAGGGCCAACCAAAGGATTGATTCAAGACAAGGTAAATCAGCTCCTTTTTGTTATCTTTACTTTGTTTTTGAATCCAACTAGGTTAATCTTGAGGTGTTAGGTGTTTAGGTGGTTTCTTGCATGTTTTGTGTTGCTGCTCATTTCTAGGACTGCTTTTACTCTTGATCATAAAACCTAAGAGAAATACTTTAATGCCACATCCTATAAAAGTATTGTTTTGTACCAACCAACTCATTCCAACAATAGCATGATATTATCTTAAGTTTGAGAGGTAAAAATAATCTCAAGTATATGGTTCACATGCCTAAAATGTAACTTAGGTTATCTCAAGTAAAAAATTGAGATGTTGGTTTTGCTATATAATATTGTAGCGTCGTAAATTGTCACCCTTGACAATTTCACACTATATTTTCTACCCCTAAGTGCATGAACATAATTGTGCATGGTCTAATTTCCTTAATTATGCATTTTGTTTCACATTTTAACATTTATTGACAAATTACATGTGAAAAACTGAAGTATTTATTTAATATTTTTCCCCCAATGCCTTAAGTCTTGCAAAATAGGGCTAGGACCTAGTCGCCTAGGGCGACAATTTTGCCTCCAAAATTGAATGTCGAAGATGGAATTTTACTATTTGAATTTTAAATGTCCAAAGTTAGCTATTTTAAAATAATTTTTGAGAAATTAGAATTATCGTGTATAAATACCTAGTTATTACATCATTTGAAAACTAACAAGAAGAATCTAGCAATTATTGGAAATCAAGAGCACTATCAAACAATCAAGCAAGTCAAGACTAGCCATTTGAAGATATATTGCAGAAGTTGAAGGTCAAAGCATCATGTCAAAGTGTATGTGAGTTTGTTCATGTTTATGTTATCATATTGTTTGTGAGATCTAACCCTTGTAGGTCTTCAAGAAAATCAAGCCAACAAGTGTAAAACAAATTACAATCTCGTGAATCACACACACCGTAACTTACATCCCAACCGCTTATAACAAGCTTTTTGGAAGCTTCTAGAATTAGAGTTTTACAAAGTCATTTTCTCATTTGATGTGTTAGCGGGAAAACATTGACGTGTTAGCAGGAAAACCTTGACATGTTAACGAGAATTTTTTTTTGCATGATCAGTCGCCACATACCAACAATCTCTCACTTGGAGATTGATCAGGCTCTACACCAAATAATCTCCCACTTGGAGACTGATCCTGGATGATACTGTTGCACTTGCAACTTCTACTGGATTACAGGTCTGGCTAGTTCCTTATATCTACCATTATAAGTTGTGAAGGCCAATGAAAATTGATGAGGAAATCAATTTCTCTTGTGTAATTGCCTTTGTGAACACACTTGTAGGATTCTCACTTGTGTGAATTTTCTCCAGCTTCAACTGTCCATCCTCCAAAACTAACCGAATGAAGTGGTACTTGAGTTGTATGTGCTTAGTTTTTGAATGCAGAGCTAAGTTCTTAGCAAGATGAATGACACTTTGGATATCAGTGTACAAAGGGATATCTTCCTCTTGTTGTCCCTGTAGACACCTAAAAATGTCTCAATGGATCACATTGGCTAACTAACATCATTTCATCCTCAAACCCATTCTCTTTTTGCTTGTTTAATTAAATAAGCCTAATTATTTAATTAAATGCCTTATTTTCACCTATTAATCTAATTGACCTAATTGGGTTAATTCACCCCCTCTGACATTGAGATTTCATCCAATTTAATTAAATAATGCAAATTATTTAATTTTAACGATAAGTCCTCTTATTTAATTAATTAACCTAAACTATTTAATTAAATGTTATATTTGCATCTCCTTTTTATTAAATAAATCAATAATTTAATGAATATCATCACATTCCTCATCTTGCACATTCAAATTTAGTTTTAATTAACTAAATTGCCAATTTCCCTCTCACCCAGTTGCATAGGGAATATTCTTATTTTCCTCCAAAAAAAGGTAATGATTACTCCAAATAAACTTTGAAACAACTTTTTAAAGTTGTTGCAAAGTGTGTTTGTTTGCATGATTGTGAGCCCTTGATCTTTTCTTGATCCATGTGATCTTTGATTCTCATCCATTGATGAGAATCCTTGGTCCATGTTTCATCCTCCTTTCATTTGTGACCATTGATAGATCAAATCAATCTCATCCATTGCTTTTTCATTTGATCTCTATTAAATCAATTATTTAATGAATATCATATAATTCCACCAATTTGTATAATTAAAACTTTGTTTTAATTATCAAATTACTAATTCTTCCACTTGCAAGGGAATATTCCTCCTTTGCACATTCTTCCAAAAGGAGAATATTCCTTCCCCTTTTGCACAATTAAACTTTGTTTTAATTTGCAAAATATCTATTTCCTCATGCATAAGAATATTCCAAAGAATGTTCTCTCTTCCAATCATTTGAAAAAGAGATATTCCCACTTTCCTTCTTGAGCAAGCTAAACTTGTGACCTCTTGAGCAAGCTACCTTGTGACTTGTGTGTGCAGGTTAAAAGTGTGTTTTTTTGGAACAAATGAGAAAGTTCCTTGATTAAGTCTCATTATTGATTCTCATCCCTTGATGAGAATCTATGATCTATGCCTCCAACTTCTTCCATCCTTGACCATTGATTAGCCTTTTTGATCTCAACCCTTCATTTCTCATTTGCTTTCCTATAAATAAAACACTATTTGGAGACAAATGAATCCGTCTTTCAATTGCAAACTTATGTTGTTGAATTCACTCACACTCACACTCATACTTTACTCACATTTAACATATTTTAGTTCAATTTTAATTGCATATTAGCTTTAAGCTTTCATTAATGGCTTCCATGATAACATAGATGCATACATTTAGCTTATTTGTTAATTAGGATTTTAATCTTTTTAAGCTTGCATACATTTAGAGTAGATTTGCACACACCCAATCAATCATCTTAGCATAAATCATGTTAAAATAACTTGCATCATATTCATTTAGCTTTAAATCATGTTTTCATACACATCCATCAATGGTTTCATCAATTTTCTTCAATAAAACTGATTGAAACAAGTTCATTATCCAAGGGATTGGGAAAGGGTTACCATTCCACATCAATGCAACACCACTCCCCCAATAGGATAAGTTTCAATTTCTTAGATTAGAGGTTTTTCAAGTTTTCATGATTTAGAATGTTAGTTTTAATGGCTTCTTTGTCTTTGTTTACAGTGAATGATTTTATTAGGTTTAATGCTTGGTGGGTTAAATATGCCTCAAATTCGTATGGATCGGATGTAGTTAACCTTCACTATGTCATTGGTCACATTTTGAAGCTAGAAAGAGGGCGGACTTTAAATGTTTTGGGTGTTTTTTTGAGAAATTTTGGGTTTAATCTCTTAAATGCACGATTTTCCTTAATTTTTAATGAATTCTCCATGACTAATCTTGCAAAAAGGTTGTTGGGTTTTGAAGATCTCATGTTTAGCTTTCCAAAACATTTTTCAATTTCAAAATTGATCAAGATTTGAGGAAGTTGTCATTATCTCAAGTTTCTGTTCATGATTGATTTTTTTTTTTTTTAAAATTTGGGTTTAATCTCTTAAATGCATGATTTTCCTTAATTTTTAATAAATTCTACATGACTAATCTTGCAGAAAGGTTGTTGGGTTTTGAAGATCTCATGTTTAGCTTTCCAAAACATTTTACGATTTCAAAATTGATCAAGATTTGAGGAAGTTGTCATTATCTCAAGTTGTTGTCCATGATTAATTTTGTTGTTTTTTTTTAAAATTTGGGTTTAATCTCTTAAATGCATGATTTTCCTTAATTTTTAATGAATTATATATGACTAATCTTGCAGAAAGGTTGCTGGGTTTTGAAGATCTTATGTTTAGCTTTCCAAAACATTTGATAATTTTAAAATTGGTCAAGATTTGAGAAAGTTGTCATTATCTCAAGTTGCTGTTATAATCTAATTTTCTAAAAATATTTCTCAAACACTTGAAAGGATAAAATGAATTAGCTTTCAAAGTTGAATAAAATTGAACCAAAAAACCTCACATTTGCTTTAAATTTTGACATGTGCTTTAAATTTCTGATTTCATCTGATTTCTAACATGTCTTTAATTGTTGGATGTTGTTGTTGTCATTGATGTCAACACTATTAGCATTGGTGTATTGAAGGCTGTATATGTCGAGGATATTGAGAAAATTGTAAAAGAAGAGTTGCAGATTGCTAGTGGATCAGTGAAGGTCATGAAGGTGTCGTGCTCAGTACATTGATGATCAATCGTTGTGGACTAAAGGGTTTATTGCTGAGAGTATCTAGTTTATCCATCGAAAGTTTCAGAGATCTGCGTGAAGTTTTGATCTTGTTATGAATAACTGTGTTCTGACAGTGTTTCTATGGTTTCAGTTAGTGTTCCTGATTGAAGTTGGTATGATTCTAGTAATCTTAGTTGCTGTAGATGTTTCTCTGTTGGTTCTTGTTGCTTGTGGATACTTCTAGATCATTCTCTATCTTTGTTGCATGTCTGCGTTGATCGGTGTGTTCATGGTCGAAGATTTTTTCTCTTGTGTGTTCAGGTTTTTGTGTTCTTGGCCGACATGGTGGTTGTAAGGTGTTGTGGATCCTTGGAGATTAAAATCTAAATGTTTGGTGCGCTCAAGGATGTTGTTTTGGGCCACAACATAATATTGGCCGATGGTGTTTGATTCGCATTGAAAATTTATTTGTAAATTTGGGCCGACATTATGTATATGTTTTATGTTTTATATTTTGGCCGACGAAGTTGTTGATGCAATTCATATTACAGATATATAAGAGTGGTTGTTTGTTCAAATTGAAGTATGCTTGGTGTGCTCATATGTGTGTATGTGCGAATATCATTCGAAGGCAGACCAAAGTGTGATGAAGTGTGTAGATGAGTGAAAAATTGTGCTTAACTGGAACTGTAATTAGGCTTTTGAAGAAGCTACTTTCTCAGTTCAAACTCTGGATGGTAATAATCCAAATCTCTTTGTAAGATAGTGTGTCTTCCATTGTATTTGAGCAGTGAGCTCTAGGCAGTGTGCCTGAATGCATGTGCATTCCCATTATTATTCTTTATACTTTTAACATGGTATAATCTTGTGGACTAACATCCACCGTGGTTTTTCACCTAACAGGGTTTCCACGTAAAAAAATCTTGGTGTTCTCTATGTTTCTGATGTGTTGATTGTTTATGGTTTATTGTTCATTCATCAGATTTGAGATTAAAGTTAAATTAAGTTTGAAAAGTTAAATATTCTATGACAATTGATTCACCCCCCCTCTCAGTTGTTTGTCCTTTTTTTTCCAACATTAACTTCTTGTTTTGGTTATTTGGGTTTTGTAGGTTTGGACTTTACAACTTGAAGAAAAGAAGCATACTATTATCACTTGAACTATAATTGTAACAAGTGTTTCAACACTTTTGGGACAATTATAAACCATTTGTAATGCTTTTTTATTTCACACTCTAGGACTCACTAAATTTCATTTGGGTTTAAAGTGAACGCTTAAACGAGACTAAAATTGAACCCTCATCTCATCATTGTTTTTTGGGTTTAAAATTGAACAAGGCAACTTAACATTTCATTTGGTGCTTAAAACGAACTCATCATTGCTTTGAGGTGTTAAAATTTATGAGTGTTTGTTGTGTTTTGATTTACAATGTTGTTATTGGATGTGTATGCAATTCTCTCACACAACTCAGTGATCTTGAGAAACATAAACATTCCTTAACACTTTGCAAAATCAGCTACAAATCTTTCATTTCAGATTAAAAATGAACCCATTGCGAGTATAGGGAAAAGGGGTGGTGTGTGTTCTCTCCTTGTTTCATGAAAACTGGGATGATTGAACTACAAGCATACTTCCTTGATACTGTTTATCTTTAGAGGGCCCGCCTCCCTGCTTCGAAAGGAGGGAACGACCCAAGCGGTAATGAGCTAAAGCCAAGCTCTTTTGAACCGCTATATAAATGTGTGGTTGCACTAAAAATTGCGATCAACAAGAAGTGGTATGTGATAGCTCTCCCCTAGTATCTTTATGATGCAAAAATCCCTTGTTTTAAGGGTTGGGAGACCTCTCAAGGGAGTTTATCATAGTATTTCTTGAACTGGAGGCCCTTATTATGAACCATTGTTTAGAATCAAAATCCTTAATACTTGTTGGTGCAAGAACGGTCGTTCTAAAGCCACCCCACATTTGTACTATTAATTGTTGAAATAGAAAAATCCTTAGAATCTTAGGATCTTCAGGATTTTGAGATTTGGTGGTCCTGAGAAGTGTGTGCTGTGGAGGGGAGCCAGTGTCGCTAAATCTCTAACTGTTCGGAATGTCTTAGTGTTTGGAGAAATCCGAGTGGGGACTCATCAAGTATGGCCATTTCATCCTAGGATTGTAAATGATTGTGAGTTAGTTTAATACATTGCTTGGTTTCAAAATGTTACAAAAACAAACATTCACTATCTTCCTCAAAATTTCAGACACTTTGGCTTAAGTACAAATACCTCTTGAATTAGCGTGATTTGTTTTTGGATAGGTTCGCTCGAATGGAGGTATTTTTTATAACACATAAAGGTGTTCACTAGAACGCCCCATTTCCCTCAAGGATTTGTACGAACCCCCAGTTGGCTGATTTTTTGTTAATAAAATAATGGGTTCAAGTGAACGGGGGGTTCGTTCGAACCTAGTTTTAAGTGCTTTTTAAATAATTTTTAACTATAAAAAATGATAGTTTCTATTGTCGTTTTTGACATCAACTTCCGAACCTTAGGAGAGCGATGAGCCAAACCCTAGGAGAGAAAAAGTGTTGTCCATATCACCCTCCACGACATCATCTTTGTATCTAGGTTTGCATTTTATCTCTTCTTAGTTTCTCAGTTTCTCAGGTGTGCACATGATTTGTATATGCTTCCAACTTTTTCATACATGTCAACCAAGGTAGTTTCAACTACAACATCTAACAAAATTCCTCTATCCTTTATGCTTCGATTGATGTCCATACCTTGTTCTAAAGCTCCCATTTTAGCACAGGCAGGGAGGATGGTGGAAAAGGTTGTGAAATTTGGCTTTACACCTGCCAATTAAATTTCCTTGAAAGTTTCTAAAGCCATTTCATCAAATCCATGTTGTGCATATCCTTCAATCATGGAATTCCATGAGACCACATTTCTTTGAGTCAGCCTATCAAAATAACTGTGCACGTGACTTATATATGCTTCCACATTTTTCATACATGTCAACTAGGGTAGTTTCAACTACAACATCTAACAAAATTCCTCTATCCTTTATGCTTTGATTGATGTCCATGCACTGTTCCAAATCTCCCATTTTGGCATAGGAAAGGAGGATGCTAGAAAAGGTTGTGAAATTTTCCTTTACACTCGCAAATTACATTTTCTTGAAAGTTTCTAAAGCCTTTACATCAAATCCATGTTGTACATATCCTTCAATCATGGCATTCCATGAGACCACATTTCTTTAAGTTAGCCTGTCAAACTGTCTGTGCACATGACTTGACTATGCTTCCATATTTTCCATACATGTCAATCAAGGCAGTTTCAACTACATCTCTCAAAATTCCTCTATCCTTTATGCTTCGATTGATGTCCATACCCTGTTCCAAATCTCCCATTTTGGCATAGGCGGGGAGGATGCAGAAAAAGGTTGTGAAATGGCTTTACACCCACCAATTTCATTTGCTTGAATGTTTCCAAAATATAATCAAAATGATAGGATTTTCTTCTCAATACATGTAACCATTCAATATATAGACCACAATAAAAGTAACTTTAAACCTCCATATGCAAATAGGAAGTAGTAACTCAAAAATAAATTCTAAGGTTGCCTAAAATATACAATTGATGTACATACCCTGGTCCAAAGCTCTCATTTTGGCACAGGCAGGGGTGATGTTGGAAAATTTTGTGTAATTTTGCATGGAAAAAATTAATTTATGTTTAGGAGATTATTATAAAAAATTTAGATATTTACATATACAAAAAGCTAGCTAATTTACCTCGCAAAGGAGTTCCCACTTAAACATTGATATGGATTTTCATTATGATTTGTAGGAGATCCCCATCAAGGTTAAGCATAATGAGAAATTTAACTTTTTAATGATACACATGTGGATAAGTAAGATCTTTTTATCATAGGACAATTAATTTTTAATTTTTCAAGATCTTGCTAATGTTACTTCTTCACAATTGGTTGCATCTATTCATAATTTATTGATTAGTGCACCCTTTGGTACATAGATTCTTCATGTAATTTTAACTATGATGTCCTCTTCTATTTATTTTCATGGTGCATCTTCCCCTCCCCACCTAATGCATGCTACATCATCTTTCCAACCTCTTGATTGTGTTCCCTATTTTTTGTGATTATCACGATGATTTGATTATTTACATTTACATACTTCATTGATTTATATATACTTTTCATGTCACCACTTCTAATTTGGATTCCACTTCTCATGGTCCTTTTTCTAGTTTCTTCACTAATCAAATTAGTGTTACATCTACCTCCCATCCCACTAGTGTCATCTTCTCATCTCACTTTATTAGTTTCATTCCTACCTCTTTCCTCATACTCTTTCCTTCCATACTCATAGCACCATATATTGCATCTTGTTTCCCATCCTCTTTATAATCCCACTATTTCTCATGCTTTTTCTGCCACTAGTATCCCCATCTCCACCCTCTAAGAACATTTTTAAAATATAGATAGAGTTAAAATGAAAGTTAATTCCATGCCTAGTGGGAAAAATTCCATTACTTATTCTCCATCACATCACAAATCACTAGCTTTTGAAATTGTGACCCATCCACTACCTATTGGATTTTTGGAACTTCAATTTGAAGTATATATCATGGTAAAGGTGATCTGAATACTCATTTACAAGTCTTTAATTCAACATTCTTAGACTATGCTTAAGATGACAATATATTGGATAATTTTTTCCCTCACTTTCCTAGAGACTCTTACTCAATGGTTCTATTATTTGAATCCTATATCTCTCCATTATTTTGATCAAACAACTAGAATTTCCATAATCACTTCTAAGAGAAAATAGACGTAAAAACCATGTTTGAATGAGCTCAAGCTTGTCCAATATGTATCAATGATTATATTATTCAATTCCAATCTCTTTGTGCTAAAATAATACAACATTTCCTTGACAATTAATTAAAAAATATTTGTATTAAGGGCCTATTATATCCTATCCAAGTGAATGTATTCTTGTATAGACATGGTTTTTTCATTGACCTTTTAACTCATGTTAAGAATACAATCTTGCTTGTGAAATGCTTGAAGATTGTTAGATTATTTATAGATAAGGTTCTTTATTTAAATGTTATCTTTAATTAGGATAAAAGAATTGAACAGTGTGAGGTGATATGGGTGGGCTTAAAATTTATAATTATTTATACAAAATTGAATTTAATCTAGGTTTTAATTGATTAATATTTGGTTGCATTTATTTAGTGATCCTAGATCATTTTATATATTTTTAAATGTATGTTACAAGTTTCTACATTTTGGTGAAATTCACATGAAGTGAATTACATTAGATTTATTAATACTTCAAATTAATTTACTGGTTTCACTTGTTTAGTTGTTTCTAAGTTACATTATTTATTGTACACATGCACACAAGAACTATATATATAAAGAAATAGATTCTAGATTACTTGTAAATAGTTACATTTTAAATAATTTAAATTGAATGTACATCAAGTATAATTTCTATTCTTTATAGATATTAAAGCAAGAATCTCATTTCTCCTTCAGGTACATCATGGAAAATGTACCAGTTCCACCTTAGGAACTATTTTTCATGGACTAATAGTGAGATTGAGAGATTGAGAGTTTCTCTAATTGATGGTACCAATACAGGAATATATATGGACACTTGCAAGTCCATATTAGAAAGCATAAAGAAAATTAGAGATAAAATTCAAGACACAAGTGCATATTCCCTTGATGTCGTAGCTGCTATTCTTTCCCACATGCGGGAAGAAGTCTATGGTGATGTTTCCCTTTCTCATATTCAAGGTTTGGTGACCAAAGAAACCACTAAATCCCAATGTTTTCCATACTATCAGGATAAACCTAAGGTGAAGGCATACTAGGTTACCAAATGTGTGGATGGTGTTATGGCTGCTTTGATCTACCCTCGATTTCTTACAACCTTTGGTCATTATCCAAATAACGACGAAATTCCCTTATATTTTGCACATCAGTTGTATGCTAAGGTTCATTTGGGCCTCAAATTCAACTATTTTGACCTTTCAAGATATCTTGGTTAGGGGCATGGTAGGGTTGCTAATAGGGACCCTTATCATCAAGTAGATCAAGCAACCCTAGTGTATAAGGCATTGGTTGGTGAGAGTTCTCCTGCTATCTCCCTAGCCTCGACCCCTTAGTAGATCATGTTGTCATTAATTCCAAAGGGAAGCAATTGATAATGTCAACAATATTGCAATTGTTGCCACTAGGATAGCTAGTGATTGTGTGGGTCAGTATTTCATGTTAAGATGTCCACAATCTAGACCTTCATTTACAACACAATGCAACAACACTGATTGTGTTCCTTATGTTATGATGGGAATCCCTACACCTGCACAACTGGATGTTCTTACACGAGAGATGGCACAAAGTGTAGACACTAATTTTTTTTGATTGATACTATGCATCTGATTCTGATCAACTAACACCGTTTCTTCTAAAATCACCTCAAATCGATCACTTAATTGAATAATCAACATTATTTAATTAAAATCAACAAATTCAGCTATTAATCAAATAATTAAATTTATTGATTAATTCATCCTTCTTCTAACTAATTATTCATCTTATTTAATTAAATCAAATCATTTAATTAAATCCTCTCTTAATCCTCTCATTTGATTAAAAATCAATCAAATCAAATGTCACATCTCCTAATTCACTCCAATTAATTAATTCTAGATTAGTTAATCCTAAATCAGCTTTCTAATCATCATTATCAAATCCTCCAACTTTTAACTCCTCAAGAGTTAAATAAACTATGGTCAACTAACTAGGTTGCACATGAAAATAATTTCAATTAATTATTTAATTCCTCAATTATCCTCATAAAGGAATATTCTGAGGAATATTCCTCTCAACCACCTCTCATTCAATTTCCCTCCAAAGGTTTTCAAAAACCTTTCACATTTGCAATAACTTCTCTTACAACCTTTCAAATCCTCTTACATCCTCTCAAATCTCATTCAATTCATCTTACACCAATTTCAAATTCTCAACCAACAACATTTACTTCTCTTCCATCCTCCTCCACTCACACATTTCCCAAAATGCGCTCCAACTTCCTCCAATAGAATTATGACACTTGGCACATTCTCATTGGCTCTCAATTTATCCGACATTCATCAAATCCTCTCATTCTTCAACCCTTGGCTTTTATAAATAGAGGCATCCTTCTCACAATATGGATCCACAACTTCATGCATTATCACTATAGCCATTTGAGTTCATAGCATTCCATCATTTTCATCCATTTTAGCTAGATTATAGCCATTTTTCATACTTGGAGTCACATTCAATCACCAAGCTTATCAAAGGGATTGGGAAAGGGCTTCTTTCCACATCAAAGGAGCATCACTCCCCCTATGGGATGGAGGTTTAGCTAGTTCAATTTAGATTACATGCTATCTTTCATTAAGTTTCTTATTATTTTCATGTTTTCTTTGAATTTGGCTAAAGAATCTCATAGGGAGCATCGAATTTTCATTTTCTAACATGTTTGAAATTATTTTTTTGATCATTTGTTAGATTGTGTAGGTTTTGTGCTCACATTTTGGCACTAGAAGGAGGGCTAAGCAATCTAACATGTTCAATTTCACCTAATTTCTCCATTTTTTGTAGACATAGGAATGTGACACCACCTTTCTATAAATGCGACGTCGCATATCACCACTTTTGACATATAGTGCCGCATTCACCACGTCGTACCACATATGCATGCCTCTGTTGCACCACCTTTGATTCATCATCACATATGCATTCTCTGCTTTCTGTCTTGATTTCTCGCTATAGAGCGTTGCATTTGTAATAGCACTGCATTCACACTCTCTATTTTTGTAGAGTGCCACATTTGTAATCACTAGAGCATCACATCTATTTTTCAACGCCACATTTATCATTTATAGAGTGTCACATTTGCATTTTAGTGCCACATTTGCAGGAAGCAGGGGAGGATCAGGGTTTGAAGTCTCAAAAGCATTTTTTAATGCTCTTTGTGACAATTTGGGCTTTAATTTCTGTAATTCAATTTCTAGGACCAATTAGATTCAATTTGGACTTAAAATTAACCCACAACTCAAGATTTTTCAAGTTGGTTAAAATTGAACCTTATATACTTACTAGAATTTTTATTTTGGTCTAAAATTGAACAATCAACTTTCACACTCAAATTTGGTGCTATAAAAAGAACTCATTTATTGCTTTTGAGGACTAAAAAAAATTTGTGTTTGTTCTTTTTTGTAATCTTCTTTACAAACTCGTCATTTGAATGCGTATGCAATTCTCTTGCGCTTCATGGCAATCTTGAAAATCAAAAGCATTTTAGTGGTAATAGGTTGTCTAAAAGATTTCCTCTACATTTCAAATTTGAGTTTTTAAAATTGAACAAATCTTGCTAGTGTGAGAAAAGGCATAGTGTGTGTTCTCTCTCTGTTCACACAAACAAATATTGATTGAACTATAGATGTACTTACTTGCTATTGTTCACCTTTAGAGGGCTTGCCTTGGTGGGAAAAAGTACTCACCCCAAGGGAATGACCCAAGCAGTAATGAGCATAAGCCAAGCTCTTCCAAACCGCTATATAAATTTGTGGTTATGATGAAAATCGTAAACAATGGGAAGCGGTGCATGATAACTATCCCCAAGTGTCTTTATTGTTCTAAGGATTGGGAGATCTCTCACAAGGAGTTTATCATTGCATCCCCTAAACTGGATTCCCTTATTACGAACCTTTGTTTAGAAGCCAAAATCCCAATATTTGTTGGCGTCAAGAGGTCGGACCTCCAGAGTCATCCCACATATTTGTGGTTCTTTGTAGAGATGAAGATTTTTTCATGGGAGATTCATTATAACTTGAAGCTTGGCTGACTCATAGAAGTGAGTGTCATGGAGGGGAGCCAGTGTGGTCAAGCTTTTAATCATTCGCTCTGAATAAATGCAGTTGGAGAAATCCAAGTGGGAATTCAACAAATATTTTATTTTCTATCCTAGGGTTGTGCAATCTTTGAGTCAGTTAAACACATTGCTTGGATCTAAAATATTGAAAACAAACATTCAACAAGGTCATCAAATTTCAAACCCTTTAGAAGCAGCAAATACCTTTGAAAAATCCAAGTATTACTGCTTGTCCCTAGTGATTCTATCCTTAGAGGCTTCTAAATATTTGGGCCTATATATCAATTTACTCTCTATAAAATCAACATTAGGGAACTATTGCCTTTCTTTCCTTGATTTCCACATAATGGGCCTTGTGGGATGAAAGGAAATTGAGACATATACATCCGGTTTGAAAAGATAAGCAAGAAAGTGTTTGTGGTAAAAAGAAGCCATTAAGAAAAGATAAAGGAAAAATGGAACCCCACACATGTGTTTTCTCAAATGATTTCCCGCAATATCAAAGTACCAAAACCAGAGTTCATCAATCGTCACAAACTTCTTAGTCCAAGAAATCTCAAGAAACGTCAATCTATGCTTTATCAAGTTAGAGAAAGATTGCTCTATAACTTTTACAAACGTGCATAAAAGGACAACCCAAACTTGTACTCATTTTATTATTGTCAAAATCCAACTCTCTTCCAACATTTTGAGTATCTCACTTAGTAAGGTTGAAAAGTTCTTGGAAGTGCAACATGTTCTTCAATACCTAGGTCTTGTGAACAAAAGTATCTCTAGGTTCACTTAGGATCAAAATTAACTCTTTCATCCATCCCCAAATGTCAATCAAATCCCATCTCACAAACAACTCTTAGAATCTTGGAAAAAATCCTTCATGCTAGGCTTTTGGTAAAATCCTCAAAATCAAAATCATCTTGTTTGGCTAAGTGTGTATGGATGCATCCTTCTTCATACACTTAGTTAAATTATCACCTTGTGGAAAAGTTTATTCCAATATAACATCTAACATGTTGGATTTTATAAGTTAATTATCAAATCCAAATCAAATCCAACAATCAAAAATAAAAAATTCCTAAAGTCTAGTATTCATCCAAGGTTTCTTAAGAGTTCAATCATTCAAAATCACCCATATTTCATTATCTCATCACCATTATTTGACCCTCAACATCTTAGATTATTATTTTTTTACCTAAAGTTTAGACCAACCTAAGGAGTTAGAGGTTTACCTCCCAAATTCTTGAAAGTTTATCCTTATTTTATGGGCCAAACTAGATCTCAACACAAGAAAAACATGGAAGCAAACAAAGAAACATCCACTTCAAGTGACTTGAGTCAAACTACACCTAAAATCAACCCCATTGGATCTAACAATCCCCCACTCAACCTTCCTCAACTACCAAAAGATCTTCAAGAGGTAGGTTGCCAAGTGGAGGATATCACCAACAATGTCCTAGGAATGACTCAAGATGAAATCATGAAGATGGTCCAAAATCTTGAAAATCACAAAATTGTCAACACAATGATGAGACTTAATCCTTCACAATACATGTTAGAATTAGGAAAGGAAGGGGCTAAACTCCCTTCTAATTATGATGTGAGCACTATTTTGGAAAAAAATATTGGGATTATGCCACTAGTATCATTCACACCTTCCTTCCAAAACATCATTCAATCCATCCCACAACTGGCATCATCTCATGCTCTAAGTCAACCCATGGTTACCAAGGGAAGTTCATTGCTTCACGCTCTTCAAACACATCCCCTTGCAAATAACCAAGACTTAGATGCAAACACCATCTTGGGTCTACCAAATACCGTCCCTCAAGATCCAAATAATCCATACGTCCCACTCATCTTTCATGACACCAACAATCCATCCACCTTCGCTGCATCATCGACATATTCTCTTGAAACACAAGCCTCTCTTCCCATGACTTTGCAAGGACAAGGGGGACTATTTGGACAAGGAGGAATCTTTGATCCCTCATCATCACTTTCTCCAAGAAACACACCACCAATCTTCCCATCATTTCTCCCTCTACCATTAACATCCACACTAATCCTTGGTTTAGGGAAACCCCTTTACCAATCCTCAATCAACCAAATCAAAACAATCCTCTGATTGTGAACAAAATCAACATACCAAATCCTCCAATCATGCTACTGATATTGCAACACCAGGTGGCACCAATCCAAACAACACAATAAATCACTACACCATCTACAACACCTCAAATACCCTGAAACGTGGTCTCCTAAGGACCTAGCATATCAACCACACCATCTACCACACAATCCCTTATCATCAATCAAACAACACCTCCAAAACCACCTCCAAAACCACCTCAACAAAATATTATCACAACATCTCACACCATTCTGAATCCTCCACCTCCACCACCAAATCCAAACATGGTGAATCAATACAACATCACCTTGCAAGCTACCTAGCAAGCCTATCAAAAAGAATTCCAGTAGTTTCAAGCTGAACAAGCCACACAAGTTGCACACCATGCTACTCAACAAGAATAGACACAACAAGCCGTACAACAAGCACAACAGGTTGTTCAAGCGCAAGCTCAAGATTTATTGCAACAACAACAAGCTACCCAAGCTGCACATGCTATGAATGCAGCGCAAGTCGCACAAGTTTCCCAAGCTGTACAAGATGCCCAACAAGGTCAAGCTCAGGCACAAGCTCAGTATCAAGCCCAACAAGCTCAAGCACAAACTTTGCAACAATACCAAGAAAAACAAGAAGTAGCTCAGTTACAAGAATTATTGGCACAACAGCAGCAAGACCAACAACAACTACATGCATACCAACAAGCATTGGTGGCACAACAAAACTTGTAGCAGCCTCCCACGAACACACAAAACAACCCACCCATTACTCAAACAATCAAACCACCTCAAAAAACATTCATCGCACTACCCGATCCACAAAATGATGTGTCTACACAAATCAAATTTCTCTCACAACAAGTGCTAGATCTACAATCCAGAAAAACAAGAAAAACACAAGGGAATTTGTGCCCTTATCCATTCAACAAAAGCATTGCAATGGTACCATTCCCACAAGGGTTTGAAATACCTATATTTGAAAAATATCGTGGGACTGGTAACCCTGAAGATCACATCAGGGAGTTTCATGTCCACTGAATGGAGGTCACATATGACGAGTCTTACCTAATGTGGTTATTCCCCTAGAGTTTGGCTAGACTAGCAATGGAATGGTTCTCCCACATTCCTCTCAGAATCATAAAGTTCCAAGAAATTGTGGACTTATTTATATAGAACTATTCATTCAACATAGGCATGGATGTGAGTCTAGAAGAACTATCCGCTTTAAAACAAGTCAAGGGGGAAAAAATTTCATCCTTCTTGCAACGATGGTGATCCAAGGCCAACTGGAGCAAGTGGACTATGCCAGAAGAACAACAAATCTATACTATCATTGCCAATCTCAAGGGGACCTTATGCTTCCATATGAAAATGCAATGCATCACCACATATGACCAGTTGATCCCCAAGGCACTCAACATCGAAAGAGCCCTTATCACACAATGGGGGGCACTCCTACTTATCAAGACAACCATCCATCAACCAGTTACAACGAAAAACCTCACACATGGGCAAAGAACAAGAACATTAATAACGATGGTGTGGTTGACGCCAAAGTTATTATTAGTGCCCCAAGGAAAAACATACAATCATATCAACAACCACAAGCCAACACGACATCACAAAAACCCAACAATCAAGCAATCAATAACCTAAATACTCAAGGGGGACCACCCCTAAGGAACAAATATCCCCCTAAACGGAAATACACACCAGTTGGGGAACCAATTGAGTCTTTCATGCAATGGATGGTACAAGAAAATATCATTAAGATCCTTGTTATGACAACTATCAAGAGCCTCAAGTTAAACCAATGGTATAACGAAAAGCAACTCTATGATTTCCACAAAATAAAGGGATACATGACAACTAGTTGCATGCGACTTAAAAATATGATTCAGGACCTCATCGATGATAGAACTGTAACCATTGAACAACCCGTAGGAAATCAAGACCTAAAGATATACACGAATCTGATGCCAGATCACAATAAAGGAAACAACAATGGTAAGGAAAAATATAATAATGTGAACCATTTTTACGTCCATGTTGTTGCATCCTTAGATGAGTGGGTCACTGTTGTCAGTATCAAAGGATCCTGGTCTGACTATGGAGTCACCACATGTGGTGGAAAATTTACCATTCTAGGACCATCCCAACCACCCAAGGCATCCGCCACCAATCCAAAGTCAATCCCCAATGGTTATAATGTCCTGAATCAATTAAAAAGGACCCCAGCCTAGATCTCCATCATGGAGTTGCTAACAATCTTACTTGCACATAGGGAAATCCTAGAAAAAGGCATTGGCTACATCCACCGTCCCCACAGATCTTGATGTAGACTAGTTCCAAGCTATGGTCAGACATATTACCACCCCACATCTCCTAACATTTTCTGATCAAGACTTCCCAACTCAACCATCCCATAACTGTGCACTCCATCTCGAATTATTAGTCCATAAGAATAAAGTCAAACAAGTCTTGGTGGATGGAGGTGCGGGTCTAAATATTTGTACTCTCAAGCTAATAAAGAATTTGGGATTCTCTGAAGACGTTATTGAAAAAGGTAAGGGTGTTACTATCAAGGCATATGATGACCAAGAACGTGCATCTCAAGGCACCATTCAACTCCCTATTCAAGTAGGGCTAGCTATCATGGAAACTACATGCCAAGTCCTTGATCTTGAACTACCTTACAATATCCTCCTGGGGTGCCCATGGATCCATTTAATGCAAGCTATCACATCCACCTTCCATCAAACAAAATCAAGAGGTCACAGTCCACGGAGATCTTGAACCATTTTATTTTTGCAAGAATCTGGAAGCCAAGTACTATAAGATCCCTTAAGTCCCAAAGAATGACGAGGGACCCACATCTCCATATATAGACTCATCTACCCTAGCCTCCACTTCTGAGACAAAGACACCCTCCATTCTGGACATCTCTGATATTAAAGTCATTATCCAAGATAATGGGTGTGGGGATTACAAAATAAAAAGGAGTTCCTTTGTAATAGGAGAGCTACCTCAATCTCCTTGATCTCATGGGAAACCCTAACTGATTGACACACCATCTCAAACCTTTAAAGAAGACCCATCTAGATTCAAAAGGTGGGGGGACCCAAGTCATGAAGTGGTAGATGAAAAATATATATAAAGCATACTATATCAAGATGAAAGGCCCATACCTGATCTTCCCATGGACAATGACAAGAAAGGACTGCAGTTAATGCAAGGATGGGGCTATAACAAAAATGAAAATCTTGGGAAAAATGATAACAACCTTCTAGAACCTATCATTCATGAGAAGTGTATAAAGAATCTTGGCCTTGGATGTACCCCTCTAAAGATAACCATACGTGGAAAAGGTGTCCCAGTTAGAAAAGTAAAAGCTCCTCCTTAGTTACTAGTATCCACAAGTTTACCTTTAGATAACTATACTTTTTATATAGCCAATGTGTGTGACAAGGACCTCATCACTGACCTACCCATGCTATTCGAGGATTCCTCTCTTTTCATGATCAATACCCTATCTTTTGAACCAAGTAACCAAACCAATGAGCTAAAGATTGTCTACCCCCAACTCATCGATTATGACCAATGTTGGCCTCCTTTAATGGTTTAATAACTAATCCGTTAGAGTTGTGACTTAGAGATTGGACATCTGCACTAAGTAGCTATCTCACTCATCATGAAGGTGCATTTCATTTGTCAACCTAGGGATGTAAACTTGAAATGGGCCAGCACTGTATGTGCACTAGGACTCTACTGCAGTCATCCACAAAATAGGAAAGAAACAATGCTGGAAATGAAATGTTGAAAATAAATCAACTTAAATACTGAGCATAAATTATCATCTACACTAAGCATTAACAACTAGACTAGAAATGAAAGATAGAAATGGAACTCTCAGCAAACAGACAGGAAACTACTTTGTCTGCCTTAGCTGCAGGAATAGTCACATAACATAATTTCAGTGGCTGCAGGAACAAACAATTGTTGAAATTGAAACTAACTACTAAAGAAAAAATACATTTTAAACTAAATAGGTGGAATTCTCACCAAGTGGGCCCCCTTGGGTGAGTGTCCCTTAAATTAAATTAAATGCAACAACTCAAAATATCATATTATTTCTTGAAAGCATGAGTACAACATCTCAACGATATGATTGTATTACTAAAACTGGAAAATGCGAATACAAACTTAGAACATCCAACCTCCTCAAAAGGGGCATCTGACCATTATTTATAGAGAGAAAAACTACTGATTAACCTTAACTACCTAGGCACTTGACTCCATCAAAATAGGAGGATGCCACTTATTGAAAGCATAGAAAAAGATGGAGGAAGTTATGCATGCACCAAATTGGTCAAAAAAGACTTGCTCCAATGAGAATCTAGCATAGCACACTCCCTATATTTTCTCAACAAACAAATATGACCATTAAAAAGGTAGTTACATTCTTTTATTTGAATTAGGAATTTCCCTCCATGAGAGTTTTCCTTCCTTTGACCTCTTAATGATCACCTTCTTGACTTTCTTGGTAACCGACTAGCTGGCAAGAGTTTCTTCCACTTAGTAGGCTTCATTTTCATCAAAATTTTAGTGTAAACATGCATAATAACATTAGCACGCACAAACAATTGCATATCTATAATTACCTTAGTAACATTCATTCAACCACTTTTAAAATCAACATAGATAATTCACATAGCATGATAATGTCATTAAAAGTCACAAGGAGAAACTTATGCCCATGGTCTATGATTGTAAGGAAATAACATGGAAAATGTCAACAACCAAGTGTCAAAGTCTATGATAGAAACAAAAAATAGATAATAAACCCTATCAAAATTGAGCAATTAATTGGGCTCATCATTTCCCCCAACCTAATGTTTTGCTGGTCCTCCAGCAGAAGGAGCACTATTCTTTTGCCTAGTCAATGCTTTGAATTCACCAACTACGAACTATCCCACATTGGTCTCTACAGTGTCTGAATTGGGATCCCAGTAGAGTCCTTGTTTATTCTCCAGTCTATTCCATCTTTCCCTTTCTGCAACTATGTCATACCGATAAAACTTGTAATCTGACATAGGCCACAATAGTGTAGGTGGTTGAAATATTAATGGAAGCCAAAACTGCTGCCTTATTCTACCAATCTGTATGTATCTATGAACTCTTTTGCATGCTGCAACATAGTTCTGTAAAGAGTGGGGTTAAACTTGTTTCAACTCATTTGGAAAACTATTCAACGTCTGTGCTAAGTACCCCATTACTGATTTCCTTGTATTTTTCAGCTACCTTCTCATATTCCTTGTAGGTCTCTTCTGTAACAGGAATAATCCTATTCTTGTAGCTTGGGATATAAATAATTCTATGCCATGTCTGGAAATTTTTTACAAGGTTACTAGATTCAGCCCTGCGAGGAAAGGGAGTATGAAATTCCCTTTCCCTGTAAGTTCTATACTGCTTCCCTCAACTAATTTCATTCTAAATCTAGGACATAAAAGCCCTTACATGGAGATCCCCAATATAGAATAGTGGGTTCCAATCATGATCATCAGGCACAACATAATTATGCAGATATAGTTCACACAGATTTTTAACATCAGGAGGGGAAAATTGATAAGCTTGGAAAAATTCATGTGGAGTGTCAAGAGGACTCAAACTTGAAATATTCCTTAATAGTTTAAAGGAAATATTTTTGTCCTTCAAATGTAGGGCATACACTCTTGGAGGAGTTTTGCATGCCAACATTTTGGGTATTAAATCTACCACATTGTCTACCTTTTCCTTCAAGGCAACAATCTCTGCATTCTTTTCTTCAATCTTTGTATTTTTCTTTTTAAGATCATCTTGTAGCTTGCATTTTTCCTTTTTCCATTTCTCCTCTTTTCCTTGCATCTCACTCCATAGTTTCAGAGCTACATCATTCCATGAAAAGGCAGGAGGTTTATGTGTTCCTACCAAAATCTTCCTTTGCACCGATTTTTGTTGTTCAAATAACACCCGTCGCAGTGATTTTGGTTGTTCATCCTACTTTGGCTGTAGGGGTTCTGGATTCTCATCTTGTTCTTGCTGCAAGGGTTCTTGACTTTCATCTTGCTCTTGATTCTCGACCTGTTTTGCAATGGAAGCAAGCTCTGCTAATCTTATATTTGCTTGTTCTTCAAAAATATCTTTTTCTTTAGCATTTACTTGCCCTATTGAGGCTTCTGTCTCCTCCCTAGATGTTTTTCTAACCCTAGGGATTCTCTTTGGAGGTACACCAGTGGCTGGCCCAGCTAGTTTTGATTTCTTAGGATGGTTTTTATCTTTGGCTATAGGAAGAACGCTGTTATCAACCTTTCATTTCCTAGGGCTTGGTGTTGATTTTTTTGCCGTTTGCTCCTTGGCCTTCCCCTTTCTCATTTTTTCTTCTTTCATTTGTGCCTCCTCTCTTCTAATGGAAAACCTAGTTTGAATTAGGGTTTTGGGAAGAGGATTAACATCAGAGTCTGAGGATGAACTTTCCTCATCTGAATATTTTGACTCAGAAGAACCAATTTCTATAGCTTGCTCGGCTACAGGATAGTTTGAACTAGGGTTTGCACCAGAGGTTGATGCTCCAGGAGTGGTTTCAACAACCCTCTCTTCCCTACTAACCCTACGAGGTTGAGACTGACCTCTAGGATGTACATTTTCTGGTCTAAATTGATCAATGTTTACAAATTCTTCCCATGTCATATAAGACACCTCTTGTAGAGATTTTTCTACTAACAATTTTATTAAACAATGGTGAGAGACAAAATTATCCTTACCTTTCCTCATTTCAGTCACCATGATGGCAAGGAGGTGATATAGCACATTGGGCATGTTGATTCTTTGTCCATGCCTCATATGGTTCATGAGCTTGAAGTGTATAGAATGGAGCCATGAATGGCGTCCCTCACAAGTAATATACTTGACAATGTAGAAAACTACTTGTTTCCATGGCTCTTGTAAATAAGTTATTTTCGTACCTTGCTTATCCACAACTAATGGAGGGTCATTAGGTTCAGTAAATTTAGCCCTAGCTAACCTTGCATCTCTGGTAGCAGGGTATGGATCCCCATCGGTAGGTAAACCCATTACCTTTGCAATTCTCTCCTCAATAGTGATCACCTCTAACCCTTTTACCATTGCCTTCCCCTCAAAGAGTGTTTGTGCAAATTCTAACTCAATGTCCTCATCGTAGCTATCAAGTTTCAGGAAATAATCCAGCCATCCAAAATTCCTGAACTCTACCAGAGAAGGTGCATCCTGCATTACCACGTCATGAATCGTGGGTTCATTCCTAATTAGCTAACCTCCCATTGTTTCAGCTGCCCATAATCAAACAAGCACTTCTACTAAATTTCCTTTCCTGCAATTTCTCTATGAAAATCCCAATTTCTTCTTCCTACAATTCTTTCTTCTGTAGTGTTGACACTAATGTCATGTAGCTCACCAGTTTAACTTTTTGGGTGAAATTAAAGATTATGAATAATGCAATAAAGAACCATAAATGGAGGGTATCATCAAGAAAAATGGCGACGGTTTAGTGACATTTCACACATGCAAGCCGTCATTTCTATTTATCATTCAAATTGGCTTATTTCAAATTTGTTGACATGGATGACACATGGACCTCTGAGTTGACACTCCCCCCCAACCTAAATTAGAGCATGTTTCCACATAGGCTGGGTGGTAATTATGATTTGACAAGGTGGAGTACAATTTTATGCTATGCGAAATATCAACATTAATTTATAGTAATTAAATAAATGCACTAAAGATAATTAAGATATAAAAGATTGTATTGTATGTACTTGAAAACTTGGAGTATCTTTTGCATGGAATACATAGAAAGTACCAGTTACCTTTAAAAAGTATGGTTGAGTAATTAATGCTGTGGTGATGGAATGAAGTGATGGTGGAGTTATGGAAGAGAGAGAAGATAGAGATGGGTGGACAGATGGATGGATTGATGAAGAAGTGGATTCCCACAAAAGTGGAAATATTTATTATGAAGTGATTGCATGTGTACCTGGATTAGTTAGAAGGAGGGACACTAGGTCTGCTTCCTTCGACTGTAGGAAGTTCAGAGGTTGGGTGCTGAATAAATTACTGCATGAATTATTCCTTGGACGCTAGCTTATGATACAACCTTAGACGGTGACCGTTGACCAAAAGTTTGAATCTGATAGGGCCAATGGTTGCGAGTTGTATAACACCATTGGAAAAGACTTCTGCAACTTCATACGGTCCCAACCATCTAGTCTGCAATTTACCTACATTATCTTGATACCTGGAGTCATAAAGGAGTGCCTAGTCACCTGGATGAAACCTCTTATACTTTATGTATCTATCATGCCATTTGACCCTCTGATTTTTCACTACCTCAGTATGATGTAGGGTTCTCTTTCTCATCTCATCCAAAGCATTCAACTGCATAACTCTGTCCTTTTGTGCCTTAGATATGTCTATCCCAAGATCTAGTGTAGTTCTAAGAGTCTTATGCTAAAATTCAATGGGCATCATAGTTGTCTTCGCATACAGTAGTTCAAAAGGAGTGAAACCTATGGTTGTCTTCCAGGTGGTCCTATAGGCCTAGACAACTTTTGGCAGCCTATTTGCCTAGTCTTTCTTGTGAATAGCCACTGTTTTGGTCAGAATTGCCTCAATTTACCTGTTGGTCACCTCAGATTAGCCATTGGCCTAAGGATGATAGGGGTAGATTTACCATGCCTCACATTATACTCATTGAACAATGTTGTAACAAGGGTTGATGTAAATTGAGCTTCTTGATCAGTCACTATCTCCCTTGGGACCCCATAACGAGTGAAGATTTCCTCATAAAGAAATTCTGCAACATTATTATCTCTGACATGCTTCATAGCTTTAACCTCAACCCACTTGGACACATAGTCAGTGCAAACCAAGATGTAGGACCTGCCATTTGATGGAGGATCAATGGGACCTACAAATTCCAGTCCCATTTATCAAATAGAGTGATGAATACCTGTGGGTAAAGATGAATCTCATCAGATTTAGTTGGCCGACCCATCCTCTGACAACTATCACACTTTCTGGTATACTTGCCTGCATCCTTGTGAAGTGTGGGCCAGTAATATCCTGTATTAAGAATCTTCATTGCTGTCCTCTTGGTTGCAAAATGCTCTCCATAGGGTTCATTGTGACATGCATGCAGTATATCATATGTCTCATCTTCCCTTCACATCTCCTCATGACATGGTCTGGTCTAGTGTAGAATAAGCATCCTACAATCCATGAGAAAGGAAAGGTTTTCTCAATAAGCACCCTTCTCTCTTTTGGAGAGAAATGAGGAGGAACTCTCCCTGTGATCAGATAATTGGCTATATCAGCATACCAAGGTGTATGCACACTTATGGAAACAAAGTGTTCATTAGGGAAAGAGTCATTAATGACTTGAGTGTCTTTTGATGTAGTCAATCTGGAGAGAAAATCTGCTACCACATTTTCCTTTCCTGGCTTGTCAACAATGGTGATGCCAAAATCCCGCATCAACAACAACCATCTTGCTAGCCTACTTGAAATCAAAGGATTATTCATGAGGTATCTTATTGCTGCATGGTTTTTATGAATAAAAATATGATACCCTGTTATGTAATTCCTAAATTTATTAAGTGCATAGATGACTGTAAACATTTCCTTTTCTGTCACTGTGTATTTAAATTCAACCCCTTGTAGGTTTTTGTTGACAAAGTAGATTGCATTTTCAATTGTTCCTTCTTTTTGTCCCAAGACAACTCCTATAGCATAGTTTGATGCATTTGTATGAATGTGAAAAGGAAGCTCCTAAGGCCTTTGAGTACAGGAGCATGGGTTAAAGCTACTTTCAAATAAGAGAATTCCTTGTCGCAGTCCTCTATCCACTGGAATTCAACATATTTAGTTAGAAGATTGTATAGTGGTGCTGCCATTTTTCTGAAATCTTTGATGAAATTCGTATAGTACCCTACATGTCCCAAGAAACTTTTGACATCTTTTTGTTTTGCAAGAATAGGTAGATTGGTAATCACCTCAATCTTGGCTGAGTCTACTTGAATTCCTTTTTGAGAGATGTAGTGGCCAAGGACTACTCCTTCCTGCATCATCATGAAACACTTCTCACTGTTCAAGGATAGATTATGGTCTTCACATCTCTATAAAACCTTCCTTAAGTTCTCTAATGCTTCTGCAAAGTCAACACCATAGGTAGTAAAATCATCCATATAAATCTCCATGCAATCATATGAGATGTTTGAAAATATACTAATGACTGCCCTTTGAAAAGTTGCAAGTGCATTACACAAACCAAATGGAAGTATTGAGTAGGCATAAGTCCCCATGGATAGGTAAAGGTGGTCTTCTCTTGATCCTCAAGTGCAATTTATATCTAATTATAGCCACTGAATCCATCTAGAAAAGAAAAATACTGCTTGCCTGCAAGGGAATCTAGTACCTGGTCTATGAAAGGAAGGGGAAAATGATCCGTTTTGGTGGCAGAGTTTAATTCTCTGTAATCAACAAAAACTCTCCATTTACCTCCCTTTTTAGGCACAATTACCAATGGGGCACCCATTGGTTGTCTGATATGGGGTTGATAAATCCTGCATCCAATAATTTCTGTAGTTCCCCTTTTACAATCTCCCTCAATGCAGGGTTGATTCTCCTTTGTGGCTGTCTTACTGGTGTGTTGTCATCTCTTATGTATATCCTATGAGTACAAAACTTAGGATCCAATCCTTTCATGTCATGTTAGTCCCATGCAAACACATGTTGACGGGTCTTCAATAGGTTTTTCAAGGACAACTACTGCTCTTGATTCAACTTGCTATTGATATTCAAATGTTTCCTTTCTGACACCTACACTTGTGTGGTTAACTCAATCATAGCTGTTTCACTAATACTTGGAATTTTTAGTTGATGTGGAAGTAATGCATAAAGCATATCAATTGCTATAGGAAGTTTAGTTGTAGGAAGAGTGGGAAGAAGTGTCTTCATTGGACTTGTAGAACTAGATTCATGAGTAGATGACTTTTCATGCACCTCACAACGGTTTTGGATTATGTGGGACAACACTTCATCTTCTTCCTAAAGTTGCATAAAATAACTTCTGCCTAACATCATGAGTTATGCCACTAAATTGACTTCCCCAACCTCTTCTCCAACAAGGGGCCATATGGTGTTGTCTATATCATGGGATGGTTAAGTAGGAGGGTAGAGAACAAGCTTTTTGGTGCTTTTCCCATTAGAAATAGTCATGTCCCATGATCGACATCCAATGTAAGCATTTGTTGTGGCTAGCCATGGCCTTCCTAGAATAATGGGATACATGCCTAGTGTAGAATTAGGAAAAAGGATCAGAAAATTTGTTGGGTACTCCCAAGTGTCTAGAGTTACCACAAGGTCTTCTACTACACCATCATGTTTGACAGTGGAACTATCAGCAAGCTGCAGAACAGTAGGAGTAGGTCTCATGCTTCAACATTTAGTTGTTGTAGGATATCCTTAGTCATCACATTTATTGCTGCTCCCAAGTCAATTAGAGCATTCTTTATTTGTATTCCATTTATAATAACTCCTACCACAAGACTACCAAGGTCAGTGTACTTAGGAACTGTAACTTTCCCAAGCATGATATTTGCTAATTGTCCTACCACATGAACTGTAGTGGGGTATTTCTTTTTCCTCCCTAGCTTTTTGAGGCATGCTTCCTTGACTGCTTTGTCATATATGTGTACATATTTAATGGCTTGAAACAAAGGTATCTTAACACATATATGTTTCAACTGATCCAAGATGTCAAAGGTTGTTTCCTTGTTCTCTTCCTTTTGTTTGACAACTTCTAACATTTGAGGAAATGGGGGATCTTGATCAGTCTGCAGAGCTAGTTTAGGATTTTTAGGCACACTTGGCTGAATGGGGACATTCTGAGGCTCCTCTTCTTCCACATGAAGCTTAGTGATGATAGGAGTGGAAGGAGCTAGCAAAGTGGTTCCTGAATGCAGATGGATGTCACTCACACTCATAACATATGCAGGGAATTGATTAGGATTTGCAAAGTAAACTAGCTGCTGATGTGGTTTGTTATTTAGGTTAGGTGTGGGTTGAGCTGGTAACTGAGTAGGTCTAGGTGTACTTGAACTTGAGCTAGTAGGAGGAGGCATTATGGTAGGCTGCTGAGGTTGTGGAGGTGGCTGCATATAATTAGTTGTCTGATTTGGCCATTGTTGTCCTCCCCTCCATTGGGATGTTTGTTGCTAGTTTCCTGGATGTAGTTGCCAATTCCCCTGGAATTGCTGCCAGTTCTCCTGAGATTGTTGCCACTGGGGTGGAGAATTTTGGTGATTAGGACAGGTATTTGGAGAGTTTTTCCAAGCCTGAGGCAAATATCCTCCATAATTGGATGGGTATGGGGGTTGCCATTGATTACTAGATGCATAAGAATTGAAATAAGGCCCAACAAAAGATAATGGATATGGTGGCATACCTTTTCTTGGGACCCATGGTCTCCTTTGTGTGATGTAGTAGAATTGATCATCATTACCATAGATTGGCTTGAACTTAGGTGGGATCTGCTTGCTGTTAATGTTAGCTACCATTTTGTATCTGTAGTCCTTCTTCTATTGTCTACAATGATGGAAATATTCTGCCAACATTGCCTCTGCCTTCTCATGTTTCTTCTTTCCTTGAAGTGTATCTAGCTGAGTGGCCAGATTGTTTATGATGTCCTTTTTGAAATTTTCCAACAAGTGAGTAATCTCCATCCTTGAAACTCCTTTTGAGGATGATTTACCCACAGAGGATTGGTAACCTCTTCCTTTCTTTGAAGCTTCCCTGGAATAGTTTTGACAGATCTTCTTAATATCATCCCAAGGAACTTGGGTGATATCTCCTCCTCCCATTAGGTCTAGAGCATCAATGTAGCTTTCATTGATCCCTCTAAGGAAGAACAACTTTTAAGATTCTTCATTGAGTGTTTGATGTGGAGATTTCGGTAGGGAAAACAAAAACCTTGAAATGTAGTCCTCCAAACTCTCATCTTCCTTCTGCTGCATCCTAAAGATATTGTCTCCTCTCATATCACTGCCCCTACAATATTCTTTGTACTTCTCAAGAAACTTTGTTTTCATATCCTCCAAATTCTCCACATTATTCCTACGTAAGCTCATAAACCATCTTAATGCAACTTCTTTCAAGGTGGTAGGAAACAACTTAAGCCTATGAGCATCAGTGGTATAGTCATAGCTCCTGCAGAGGATATCAAACTCAAACAGGAAAGTGTTAGGGTCTTCTATGACAGGCCCATAGAACTTAGGAAGGACTGAAATAGGGATGTTTTTGAGGTTGTCAAATTCATTCTGATGAGTGATAGGAAATGGAAAAGATGGTTGGTTGGGTCTGTTTCTATTTGTATCAGCCATTGCTGCTTGATGGAATTCCAAAGAAAAGGGATTCTCAATCAGATTTTGGTCTTTAGAGGAAGTGTCAGAACTGGTTAGATTGGGAAATGCATTATCAAAAGGGTGTACCTCTTCTTTTCTTCATCTATTGATAGATTTTTCTACTCAACTAGCTGGAATGGATAAGGATCATTAGGAAGGAATCTCTTATGAGCATCTCTCCTCTTTCCTTTATGCATGTAGTATCAACTCAATATTAGCCAACTCACACAAAAAATTGGTGAAATAATAAGAGGTCATTACTTTCCTAAATGAAGGGTATGCTAAGAACAAACTTTAGAAATACTACAACAAGAAAGAAACTATCAATGACTCCAAATAACTTCCTAGTTTGACACCATCCTCAACGATGCCAAAAATGTTGGTCTCCTTTAATGGTTTAATAACTAATCCCTTAGAGTTGTGACTTAGAGATTGGACATCTGCACTAAGTAGCTATCTCACTCATCATGAAGGTGCATTTCATTTTTCAACCCAGGGATGTAAACTTGAAATGGGTCAGCACTGTATGTGCACTAGGACTGTACTGTAGTCATCCAAAAACTAGGAAAGAAACAATGTTATAAATGAAATGCTGAAAAGAAATCAACTTAAATACTAAGCATAAATCATCATCTACACTGAGCATTAACAATTGGACTAGAAATGAAAGATAGAAATGGAAGTCTCAACAAATAGACAGGAAACTGCTCTGTCTGCCTTGGCTACAGGAAAAGTCACAAAACATAATTTCAGTGGCTACAGGAACAAACAGTTGCTGAAATTAAAACTAACTACTGAACAAAAAATACATTTTAAACTAAATAGGTGGAATTCTCACCAAGTGGGTCCCCTTGGGCGAGTCTCCCTTAAACTAACTCAAATGCAACAACTCAAAATATCATATTATTTCTTGAAAGCATGAGGACAACATCTCAACGATATGACTATATTACTAAAACTAGAAAATGCGAATACAAACTTAGAACATCCAACCTCCTCAAAAGGGGCATCTGACCATTATTTATAGAGAGAAAAACTACTGATTAACCCTAACTACCTAGGCAGTTGACTCCATTAAAATGGGAGGATGCCACTTATTGAAAGCATAGGAAAAGATGGAGGAAGTTATGCATGTGCCAAATTGGTCAAAGCAGACTTGCTCCAATGAGAATCTAGCATAGCACACTCCCTATATTTTCTCAACAAACAAATATGACCATTAAAAAGGTAGTTACATTCTTTTATTCGAATTAGAAATTTCCCTCCACGAGAGTTTTCCCTCCTTTGACCTCTTAATGATCACCTTCTTGACTTTCTTGGTAACCGACTAGCTGGCAAGAGTTTCTTCCACTTGGCAGGTTTCATTGTCATCAACATTTTAGTGTAAACCTGTATAATAATATTAGCATGCAAAAACAATTGCATATCTATAATTACATTAGTAACATTCATTCAACCACTTGTAAAATCAACATAGATAATTCACATAGCATGATAATGTCATTAAAAGTCACAAGGAGAAACTTATGCCCAAGGTCTATGGTTTTAAGGAAATAACATGGAAAATGTCAACAACCAAGTGTCAAAGCAGGTATGATAGCAACAACAAATAGATAATAAACCCTATCAAAATTGAGCCATTAATTGGACTCATCAACCAATGAGGACCACCGATCTTAGACACGTTCGAAAGTGGTGAGGCTCTCTTGGAATTCATGGGACTGCAGGATACTATACCATGTGGTGATCATAAAGCTGGGTTCAACATTAAGCTGGAAACACATGCATACTATGAGGAAATGATTGAATCCCTCGGTCACAAAATTGAAAATTTAAGAATAATATGTAGTTCTTTAAGTGAAAACCACAATGTGACACTTTCTGACCCAAAAATAGTAAAAAAAAAGGAAGTATCCAATGGTGAAAACCTCTTTGAGTTACCAAAGGATGAGGGATTCAATCTTCCTCTTAGTGCTATTCATTAAGAAAAGTCTGCAGTCTTGGCAGAGAAATGTAATGTATTCAATCTAGGGACCGAGGAAACACCACATATCACCTATGCAGGATCACTTTTGACATAAGAACATTACTTCTAGTTGCTTTTTTAAGGGAAAGAAATGTAAACTTCACATGGACCTACACTGACATGCCTGGTCTTGATCTAGAGGTTGTGGCTCACCATCTAGCCATTTATCTAGAGGCAAGACCGGTAAGACAAAATATGAGAAAGATGCATCCACATATAGCATCACTAGTCAAACTTGAATTAAAAAAGCTCCTTGATGTTGGCTTCATACTGACAATTGATTATCTAGAGTGGGTCAAATCTTGTACATGTCTCTAAGCCCACTGGGGGCATCTACATCTGTACTGACTTTAGGGACCTGAACAAAGCATGCCCTAAGGATGATTTCCCTCTCGCAAATATAGACATGATCGTGGATATGATGATGGGGCATGAAATGCTATCACTAATGGATAGATTCTTAGGGTACAATTAGATCATGATAGCTAAGGATGACCAACACAAGAAAAATTTCACTTGTCCATGGGGGACTTACTTCTGGAACATGATGCCATTTGGGTTAAAAAACGTCGAAGCAACCTACCAAAGAGCTATGACACTAATCTTCCATGACATGATTCACAAAAATATGGAAGACTATGTGTATGACATATTGGACAAATCAAAGAAGCGTTGAGATCACATAGCAGCACTAAGCTCCATCTTTGATAGGCTAGAAGAGTAAAAGGTTAGACTTAATCCAAAGAAGTGTGTCTTTAGTGTACAATTGGGGAAGATCCTAGGGTATATTGTATCAATGAGGGGAATCAAGATAGACCTGACCAAAGTCAAAGCAATCCTTGAAATGGAAGCACCATGAATGTTGAAGCAATTAAGGGGTTTGTAGGGAAGGATCCAGTCCATTCGTCGGTTTATAGCACAGTTAGAAGATAAGGCTATCCCATATTCTCATCTACTCCACAAGGGGGTAGCATACAAATGGGATGAGAAATGTGATCAAGCGTTCAATAAAATCAAGGAGTACTTGCTAACACCACCAATCCTAATCCACCAATTCCAAACAAGCCATTGATATTGTATATATCGGAAACAATAACAACCCTTGGCACTCTCCTAGCTCAACATGATGAAAATAGGAAAGAGAGAGCTATTTACTATATCAGTAGAACAATGGTGGGACACGAGCTGAATTACACATTCATTGAGAAGGCTTGCTTAGTAGTAGTGTTCGCTGCACAAAAGTTCAGACACTATATGTTGGCACATCAGATAAACTTATTGCCAAGATAGATCCTCTCAAGTATCTACTTTCCAAGTTAATGCTCACAGGGAGAGCAACTAAATGGGTCATGATCCTAATGGAATATGACATTGAGTATGTAGAACATAAAGCCATTAAAGGGCAAGCAATTGTAGACCAACTAGTAGAGGCACCAATACATTTAGAAAACCCATTGATATCAGAATTCCCTAATGAGTCAATCTTTAAACTAAGTGCAGTAGATCACTAGAAGGTATATTTTGATGGGTCCTACACATAGCATGGGTCAGGAGCTGGGGTCTTCTTCATTACACCACAAAAATCTTGCATACCAAAGTCATATAAATTGTCTTTTCATTGCACAAACAACATCGCAGAGTATGAGGCTCTTGTCATATGACTCAAAATAGCAGTGCAATGGAAGATCATGGCACTTAAGGTCTATAGAGACTCACAACTTCTCATCAACTAGGTCAATGATGAATACCAAACGAAGGATTGCAAATTGAATCCATACAAGAAACTGGTGGAAAGTATCAAAGAATTATTTATTGACATCACGTTTGAGCAAATAACAAGGGAAAACAATAGAGCAATAGATGTTATGGCAACAATCAGATTGCCATTGTATATCCCATGCAATGTCCATAAACATGAATTCCTGAAAGAGCACCTCTCATACCAGCATTCGAGGTACCAGAGTCTAAATTTGTGTGTGAAATCGTTGGTCCTGGTGACCCTTGGTATCATGATATTTACACCTACTTGAAAATAGGAGTCCTCCCCGCCGCTATCACCCCGAACCTTAAGAGAACATTTGTCAAGAATTCATCTCGCTTTGTTATCTTAGGAGACACCCTATACCGTAGGAGTATTGAAGGAACCTTGTTACGATGCCTTAATCCTAAGGAAACTTTGTCTGCTTTAACTAAGGTACACGATGGCATTTGTGGATCACATTCAAGTGGTATGACCTTGGCCAAGAAACTACTGAGGACTGGGTACTATTGTTCTACGATGGAAAAGGAAGGTAATGAATATTTCTAAAGGTTTTTACAATGTCAACAACAAGGGGACCTCATCCATGCATCGACTCAGGAGCTCCAACCAATTATAACACCTTGGCCCTTTTCACAATGAGGGCTTGATCTCATTGGTAAAATCACACCCACCTCATCTAATTGACACAAGTTCATTATCACCGCCACTGAGTACTTCGCGAAGTGGATAGAGGCCATCCCAATGACCTACATCATAGGGAAGTAGATATCCAAATTCATCCCGAACTACCTCATCTGCCGCTATGGTGTCCCACAAGCCCTTATATCAAATAATAGGACACCTTTCAAAAACCAGGATGTTCAAGAACTATGCCAAAAATTTAATATCCAACATCGCTTCTCCACTCCAGAATACCCCTAGGGAAACGACCAAGCTGAGGCTTCTAATAAAACCATCTTGAAAATCCTAAAGAAGACAGTCAATGAAGCTAGTTGTGATTGGCACTTACAGTTGAATCCTATCTTATGGGCCTACCGAATGAGTATCCACATGCCTATAGGTGCAACCCCTTTCTCCCTGGTCTACGGATCAAAAGTAATCCTTCCCATTGAGATTGATCTCCCATCCTTGAGAATATCATTGCAAAACCTGATTACTGACGAAGAATATTGGGTGTCATGGTTGAACGAGATGGAACTACTAGATGAGTGGCACATGGATGCCTTGAATCACCTATAAGTCTATCTTAACCATCTCAGGAGGAGCTACAACAAGAAGATCAATAGTCAGACCTTTCAATTCAAAGAGCTCGTATTAAAGGAGAATTAGAAAAATGTACCAAATCTAAACAAGGGAAAGTTTGAACCTAATTGGTTGGGACCCTTCATCATCACAATGAGCTACAAGTCAGGAGCATATTAGCTATCCACACCAGAAGGTGAGCCTTTACAGGATCCTATCAATAGCTCCCATCTCAAAAAAAATTATGCCTAAACTTGCAGGGTATAAATCCAAAAAATCCAAAAAATCAAAAAATATAAAAGTCTAAAAAAATCAGAAAAAAGGATTGAAAACAGTAAAGAAAAAAATCGTTCTCTAGTGAAAACCACTTCGGTAGCACTTTGGGAAAGTACCTTGGCGAAAACCTAGCAAACAAGCACCTCGTGTAAATAAGCACTTTCCGTCCACCTTGATCTCTATGGCTTGTTCTACATCATTCATCCATCGTATTCCATTGATCCTTCTGACACCCATCTGCGTCCGCATCATAGCTTGATCTTGTGTTTGTATCATGTTCACTCCCAGTACTACTTGGCACATTCCTAAGGTCAGTTTGTCCTGCCTATATCAAAGTAGTCTATTGCACCATGCTGGGGGCATGTTCTTATACCTACATTGGATCAAATTTGTGCATATTCTTGGAGTCTTCCTTAAAATTAGAAAATCCAAAAACATTCAGAAAATCAAAAAATCCAAAAACAGGTCAAAGAGTTAGAAAAAGTAAAAAATAGAGTCTTCTTGTGGAACTACGGGTCTCTGAGCTTGAACGTAGGCAAGGCCATCATCGATGTGCCCCCGAGACACATTAGGTCAGTCCTTTAGGAGTCCGTCATAATAAACTGACAATCCATTTGTTCATTTCTCATCAATAAACAGTTCTGTGTCAGTCAAACTACGTGGTCTCTACATGTATAACATAGGCAAGGCTAATCTTTGATTAGCCCTCGAGGCCCCTAGGACAGGTCTTTAGGTTAGGTTCTTGGTCAAAATCTCAGAAAACACCAAAACATAGGAAAGTTTAGAAACCAAAACATTTGTAAAACATCTTGAAAATACCAAAAACAACCTCATAACATTTCAAAAATACCAAAAACATTCAAAAAACCCAAAATTCATCCATCCCATTTCGCGATCACCCGCAATAAACATCCACTCATAATAAATCATTGTCACCCCAACCTTTGGTGAAACAATCAGAAACAAGTATAACAAATCGAAATTGAAAACTCAAACATCAAGGTCTCAAGTCTAGGTCAGCAGGTAAACAAGTTGGTAAACTCTTGGTACTAATAGCCCATCATCCAGTTAGTCCCAAAATCATCTGATAAAATCATTTCCTAGGATGCATCCTTCCTATAATGGACATCAACATCAAGCATCACTGTAGTTTAGTCTTGGCTAGAGGTATGAAGAAAATTAGCTTGTTTGTTTACTTGATCCTTGTCTTGTTGATTTATCTTATTGCGCTCATTCTAATAACCTCTCAATGATGTCTAAACAAAATGATTTAGAGAGAAAGGAATGGTGCAATGATCATTATCTTTTTATCTGGATTGTGCTTTTTGGATATTCTTGTAATATAACCTTGGTCATGCTTACTTTGTTTGGTCTGTAGGAAGGGTGTTTTGAATATCTTGTTGACCACATGGGAAGGTTTTTTCTTTTTATGTTTTGGTCTGAGATGTTTGAAATATCTAAACTGCATCCTATATAGGGTTTTGTATGCCAGGTGTGAGCAAGGATACTCCTATCTAATTGTTAAGTCAAAGCCCATCACACTAGGTACAACGTCATCCTGGTTCTTTATTCCTTGATGCATCGTATCTATGTGTGTTATCAAAAATAAGGTAAGTAAGCTCTTTATATCCCCAATCTCTAATAAGCAATCATCATCATTATCATTATGTTTTCTATATCATCTCGAAGTCAAGGGTTGAATGCTCTTTCTTCTATCTTTCCCAAATACTAATACTAACATGGTATCATGACATTCAAAAAAAAGAAACATCTATATATGCATCCATCCTACATCCACAAAACATCAACATACTGCATATCATTCATATCATTCAATCATCTCACATACATTGCATTTTTTATCAATCATAATATAGATTGATTATTCTAAGCATCTCATAAACCATACATTTGCATAAAACATCCATGGCATACTCACATAGGAATCATCACATGTTGCATCATCCATACATACATCGCATATGGAAAAGGTATTGAAAAATAAGTTAGGCATAAAATCACATTTGCATTATCATCCATCACATGACCACCTGAACATTATTAAAAAAATCATGTTTTGCATCATGCATAAAAACATATTGCAACATCATATTGCATATATAAAAGATACTGTAAAAGAAATAGAACATATCATTGCATTGCATCCATCATCCATAAATTCATATGCATCCCTCACATAAAAGTGCATCCGCATAGATCCATCATAACATCACATCACATCATAAAGCATAAAACACCATAAAATAAACATTACATGCATCCATCCATTTATATATATACACATCACATAAAAAAAAAAACATCACATCATATAAACTGATCACACGTCATCTCATATATATCAAAAAAGTTGAATTGCATGATACATAAAAATCAGATATATAGTATCGAATATACAAGAGGCTAGTCAAAAAACTCAGCCAATGAATGTATACACATCATAATTAGGCTATACAAAAAAGTGTGCCCAAGTGTGTTAGTGTAATTAAATTACTTATTACACTAGCATAAGTTAACTTAGGTCATATATCATCTAGTCGTAGGTTGCATTTTTAATAAATCATTTAATAAATGGGGTAATATCCCCTTCCATGTTTGTAGGGATAAGATTCCTTCTAGAAGATGAGTTGTCCTCCTATAACTTATCTCAACATTTAATAATTTCCTAGATAGGGTTCACATGTTGTCACATGTTGTTAGATCATGACACATGGCAACATCATCTTGCATCTTGCATCTTTCTCATGCCTATTTATTCAAGGAATTTTGTACACTTGTATTCAATCCAATCTCATAATGTAGATCAATATAGAATCTCCATTGTGCATGCCTATTTGCAAAACTTTTTGTGTGGTTGATTATCTTTCATGGCAAAGGTCCTCCATTGAAGACTGCAGCTTCAGGGACCCCGTGCATCCATAATCTCAAAATGGTATCAAAGCATGTTGAATTCTAACAAAGTGTACTATTAATATCCCAAGCTGCCCTTGCTCTATCTATCTCCATGATGGTTGCCTCGGCTTTGATGGTGAGACCTTGATGGTATCCTTGATGTGCGTGCTTGAGGGGTCCTGGTGGGAGAATTTTGACTAAGGTGGGAGAAATATGGCTCCCACCACTCCTGTGCCACAACTCTGCAGTACACGACCTTGTAATATGAGGCCTCTTGCATCGCTTGGCCATACATCTTGGGCAAGATCGTGGCCTGTCCCTGTATTTGCTATGCTACAACCTCTAGTTGCTGCCTCTGTCTTGTCTCTAGTGCTAGGTCCATATCAAAATCCTGCCTCATTTGGTGCTCCTGCACCACCTCTTGCCAAGCCTAGTCCCTCTCCTAGAGCAATATCTAAATTTGGGCCTGAGCCTACTAAAGTTGCCCTGTCAAAACTCGTATCTATGCCTATAGCGCTGCTATATGACCATCCCTAGGATTGGGACCCGGTGGTGGTGGCTGGACCAGTGGCCTTTGTCCAATAGGTGGCACCAATGGTGGGATCTGTCTGTTGTGATCTCCACCACCGTATTGTCCGTCTTGTGGCTGACCTCCTAGCTGCTATGGAACCTGTCCAATCTGAGGTCCCCTAACCTGTCCTCTCCCCACGACTGGCACAACTGGAAAAGTCAATTGAATAGGGGCATGGGCCCACCAATATGCATCATAAGCCTGGGTGGTCCTTGCATTTGCAAGACCATCAACGTATACCCACGACACCATGACCAACTTTCTGAAATCGTCAATTGCTTGCTGGGGTGGGATCCTCTATCCCTATGCTACCTCTCTGGACCTGCAGGAAAAGATGGCTCTTTGTGTGTCATCAAGTACATCTCGCACCTCCCCGAACTGGCAAGCAACCCTATTTGGGAGGTACCACTCAACCATGTAATGCTCCCGCCCCTACATATATTGGGACTACCAATAGTAGAAAAGATGATCATCATCTTCATGCCATCTAGGAAAGTGGAGCCAAGGCCTCTACCTAAAAACTATCATCTCATCTAGAACCCACCTCCAGTGTGGGATGCCTATGATACCTTTGAAGTGGAGGGTAGTCATCCCCCTGTATCTGTACTCCACAAGATCATCGCAGTCAGTCTGGACGTCTGCAATATATGGCGTCAAAATGGAAATATGCTCATAGGCCCACACGTGAAGAAGAGTGATGCCCACTCCAATCCTATGAGCCCCACTATATATGACCTAGTGCATATCATGGTACAACGAGGCCAGGATGACTTGCCCCCAAACATGGACGGTCATTTCCTCCATCATCCAGGACCAAATGACTCCCCAACCAACGCTGCATCCTCAGGCTTGCCGATTGGGAACAAAGACTCCTGAAATCAGTGCACCGATGAACAAAGCCAAATTAGGGGCAATCCCCTCATATCGGCGGAGGTCTATCTGGCCGCTATCCACCTCATACGAATCGATGCCAAATAAAGAAAAAATGGCATCACCGCCTACCTCGACATTGTAAATGATCTGCTCCCCATGAATGGGGATCTGCAAGATTTGCCACACGTCCTCCAAAGTAACAGTGGCCTTGCCAGTCGGTAGGTGGAATGAATAGGTCTCGCTTCACCATCTCTCGACCAATGCTGTCATCATCGCGAGGTGCATTCACACCTTGGGAATCTGAGCAATGTGGCCAAATCCAATCGCTCCAAGGGAAAACAAGGCCTGGTCTGATAAATGCCTAGCTCAACACAAGAACTAGCTCTTGCGCTCCTTCGAATGGAGCACCGATAGGACCTCCTGCAACCAAAACGTGCACGACGTGAAAAATTCACAAAATAGATGCTTTTCAAAAAAATTAAAATCTTGAAAAAGACAAGGTGACATGGCATTTTCAAAAGTGATGCTCCGCATTTTGCAAATGCGACGCTATCCTACAAAGGCAAGTCAACATTTATGCGCAATGCTAAAACCTCTTAGGTTCATGCGACACCATATTGCAAAGGTGAGTCGGCATTATTTGCGCGACTTTGGAACCATCTGGTGCCTGATGACGCTCCACTGTAAACTCGAGGTGGCATTTGCAAAAGCGATGCCGCCCATGACAAAAGTGACACCCTAGAGAGTTGCTTTTGGCTGACCTAAAGAGACCCTAATAAATGCATCGAAAACATGAAAAACGAGAAAAGTTTCAAAAGGCATACTGGGGGTCCTGCATCTTAAGGCTGCTAGAACTCACAAACTCGATTCGTCTGATGTTTGGGAAGCACACGAGTAGCCATTCTGTCAACACCTCATAGCAAAATTGTCAGAATCTCTAGAAGGAAAGTGAGCAAATGATTTGAAAATGACCCTCTTAACCCCTTATATGCAATTTTTTTAGGGTTTTTTGGGTATTTTTTAGGGTTTTTGAACCCATTTAATCCATTTTTTCCTGAATGAAGCCCATTTTGATTCGTTTTCATTTCCATGAGCCTAATTTCACATCTTGCAGGCTGCTTCTTGCTCCTAAATTGTCATTGAATCTTTTTCACAAGCTCGACCAAATTTTGCGATTTTCACCCAATCTCTCGAGGGGGTAGTATAGAAACACAATTCTTCTATTGGGGCAGCAGTAGGCCATCTGAAAAAATAAAATAAAATTTAACTTTTGATCATGGTAGTGTTATTCTTTGAATCGATGTAGCAGGTACCTCGCTTTAAAGAGGGGAAAAATGTAGACACTGAAAAAGTCCTGATTGATATTATGCATCTAATTCTGATGAACTAACACCGTTTCTTCTAAAATCACCTCAAATTCATCACTTAATTAAATAATCAACATTATTTAATTAAAATCAACAAATTCAGCTATTAATCAAATAATTAAATTTATTGATTAATTCATCCTTCTTCTAACTAATTATTCATCTTATTTAATTAAATCAAATCATTTAATTAAATCCTCTCTTAATCCTCTCATTTGATTAAAAATCAATCAAATCAAATGTCACATCTCCCAATTCACTCCAATTAATTAATTCTAGATTAATTAATCCTAAATCAGCTTTCTAATCATCATTATCGAATCCTCTAGCTTTTAACTCCTCAAGAGTTAAATCAACTATAATTATAATCAACTAACCAGGTTGCACATGAAAATAATTTCAATTAATTATTTAATTCCTCAATTATCCTCACAAAGGCATATTCTAAGGAATATTCCTCTCAACCACCTCTCATTCAATTTCCCTCCAAAGGTTTTCAAAATCCTTTCACATCTGCGATAACTTCTCTTACAACCTTTCAAATCCTCTTACATCCTCTCAAATCTCATTCAATTAATCTTAAACCAATTTCAAATTCTCAACCAGCAACATTTACTTCTCTTCCATCCTTGTCCACTCACACATTTCCCAAAATGTGCTCCAACTTTCTCCAATAGAATTGTGACACTTGGCACATTCTCATTGGCTCTCAATTTATCCAACATTCATCAAATCCTCTCATTCTTCAACCCTTGGCTTCTATAAATAGAGGCATCCTTCTCACAATATGGATCCACAACTTCATGCATTATCACTATAGCCATTTGAGTTCATAGCATTCCATTGTTTTCATCCATTTTAGCTAGATTATAGCCATTTTTCATACTTGGAATCACATTCAATCACCAAGCTTATCAAAGGGATTGGGAAAGGGATTTTTTCCACATCAAAGGAGCACCACTCCCCCTATGGGATGAATGTTTAGCTAGTTCAATTTAGATTACATGCTATCTTTCATTAAGTTTCTTGTTATTTTCATGTTTTCTTTGAATTTGGCTAAAGAATCTCATAGGGAGCATTAGATTTGATTTTTCTAACATGTTTGACATTGTTTTGTTGATCAATTGTGAGCTTGTGCAGGTTTTGTGCTCACACAAAGTACTTTGCATTGTTTGGTTGAGGACCTCTTGGAGGCGTATGCCTTCATTGCATTAGAGATTGGGATCTCTATAGACCAGGTTAGAGGTCATTTGGGTACATCTTTTCATTCACATTCAAGATCCCATCATTCTCATCAACCTAGGCCCAACACCTGTGCACATCAGGATCCACCTACAGATCATTTGGTTGCTACATAGGCTACTGATCCTTTAGTTGACATAGAGAGGATATAGCCTATAGGTTTTGTGAAGATGTTGATGCATTTAGATTCATCATCTATTCCATCTCAGTTGGTTAGTTCCTTTCACTCATCATTACTATGACATGTGAGGGCTCATATGGATGTAGAACATGATACGACTCAAAGAATTCATTTGGATGATTTAGTGGAGGTGACCATTGCAGAGGGCTCAAATCCTATGCCACCTGATTTGCAGGTACATGTGTATCTATATTTATGTGTGCTTGTGCATGTGTTTAATTCATTTTTTTTATAATTATTTAAATTTTAGTTTTAACTAAATGATATATATATATATATATATATTGTAGATGGATATACCTCATGTTACTCCTAGCTTGGGTTCAGATTGTATACGTTAGTGTGATTCAGTTCATGATACTGTTGTTAGGCATGTGATTTTTAAATTTTTATATGTATATGTGTACATACATGTATATCTATATTTATACATACATTCTTAAATAATTATATATATATATATAATGTATTTAACACAATGTGTATAATTTTATCTCTAGGACTCGACACATCCATCAGAGTAGGATTCTCATTCAGAGGGTCGCTCGACTAGGAGTTGATATGATGATTAGGCTGCCTCCTAGAGGTCCATTTGCATGGACATTTCCAAATATTTACATATATATAGACATTTACATTTATGAGTTTTTGATGTTATGGTATGGTACATTTGGTGATCTCTAGACATGTATTTGTCCTTTGACTTCATTACATATACATTTTTAATTTGATATACATGTATTTATATATGGAGATCATATACATGTGTTTTCCATGTTTGACATGATAGTTCACATTTTTCCAGGTGATGATTTATGTTTGATATATATTGACATGTGTATTTACACTAGGACTTGATTACACACATTTGCTTATGATATACATACATATGTTTAAGCTTAAATATTCATCTATGTACATATTTTCTTATATTTATGTATGTGTTCATCTATGTACATGTTTGTGTTTATGTTATATCTATTTAGAGAACTCATGAGTAAATGATTTCTATAGGTTTTAAACATGTTAAATGTACATTAAATGTTATGGGTATATGTCATGTTATATACACATATACATGTTTCAAGTTCATTTAAATATGGACTTATATGTACATAAAACTTTCAAAAATTGTTATGATTACATGGTTTGAGTGTATGCTTTAGATCTTCAAGAACTTGGTCATACATATGTGAGTTTATTTAATATAAATTATGAATTGTTCATTTAAATATATATCAAGTGTACATAGTGTAGATTTTTGGAATTCAAAACTTGTTTTAAAATCATATTTAGCTCGAGACAAAAAATTTCAATTGCATATATAGATGTGTACCAAAAACAATGATGTATGTCATGTCAATAGATAAGCATCAAATCATGTATAATGAAGATAAAGATAAAATCAATGGAAATAGCACACATATGATCTCAAAATATACACAATATGTATAATTAAGCATCATGAATCAATTTATAATATTTTCTATCTAGATAATCCTAAAGTCACAAGGAAATTATATGTAACATTGTGATCATCAAAACATTGGATATGATTAAAAATTATATGGATATCTACAAGTGCAATGAAAACTCATATCTCTTATTAAGTATTTCTAGGTAAAGTGGACTCTGTACACTAATTAAATAGTACTTCATCCTTTAAAAAAGTGTCACATTAAATATAAAAGTAATTTTAATTAAATAGTACTTCAATGTGGACCCTTAAAATTGACACATTAAATATAATTTAGTGGCATAGATTATTTAGTAATTCATCCTTAAACTCCAAATTAAGCTCAAATGTAATAAACATGTACACACTTCACTTCTAAGTTTGGATCCTAAGAACATCTAGAAATTAACTTACACCAATCTGTTTCAATCACTAATTTGTGTCCAACCAAATTTAAAATAATCATCATCAACATATTATAAGTAACTAAAACAATGAAGTTCAAACACTACTACAAGTTCTCACTTGAACATATGTACATGTACTTGAACTCAAATCATGTATATCTAATTCAAACAACTGGTTCAACCCGCTCTTCAATAACATGTAATATTTTTTGATGATTATCACTATCTAATATCCATTTTTTCATCCACATGCATGTGGAACTGCATGAAGATGTAGGGTGGTAGTAATTACTAGGTGATAGTCAATAAAATTAATCCCATGTTGAACAATTTTGACTTGTTTGAGATATATACCTTGCACTAAACTGAACCTGCATGGTAAACAACATGAACCTAAGGTAAGACATATGCACGTAACATTTTCACTCAAACTGTATAATATATAATGTAAGCTAATGTACATGTACATGTATATATAAATTTAAATGTTCACCTATAGGAAACAACATTTCATCGCTTGTTTTAGGTTTTGTTAGCTTCTTCCTCTCTTCTGTGCAACACATTAAATAATAACTAGCACCTTCTATGTTTCCAGTCTCTGCTATGACTGTAAAAACATCTCTTGTACACCAAATTTACATGGAAAATTTGTAAAAAAATGAGAACTATCTAGAGTAAAGATCATTAAATTTAACTCATCTCTAGTACTTAACTTTAAATAAATATATTGTAAATTTACATTAAATTTATCAAGTACACAGTACCTTTTCTAACCAATCCTGAAATATGGTCATATTCAATTGAAATAAAAGAAATGTATTCAAAGCTTTCATCCTCATCTTCATTGTATGTGTCAGAAATTACTAGTGGCACCAAATTCCATTCACTAACATATCCATGTTGTTGGTTGTTACATGCCTCAAAGTTTTCCAAAATGCACTCATCACATAAAGAAGAGTAATCCATTGTGTATAATGTTCATCCAGGGCGACGATCTATACTCATGACACAATGCATAGATCTTGTTTTGTCTACCCTCTTGTATCCATGCATTGATCTTCTATCCACACCTAGATACATACAAACAAACTTACCTTCAAACATGTATATATATATATATAAATTATTCAAAGTTTAAAATTTTCAAATGTAATTTATACATAACTGATATCTCCCAAAACACTCTATGTGGAATGTATTAGTTCATTCCTGAAGATGTTCTAACTTCATTTGATGCAAAGTGTTTCTTGCACCATTCAAAAACATCATGTGCATCGTCTATACGATCTATTGAATAACTCATTTGATGCTTTCTTAGAGCACATTTGGTGCAAGCTCCAGTGCTATCATGTTCACCCTTTCCATGCCCACCCTAAAAGAAACTCCAAACATGTGGTATTTTGTAATTTTGATGATATCGACATAGTGCATAAAATGGATGTGATGATTTAAATTGTGCCACACATCCATCTGACCATATAAAATGCTTTCCGATTTTACACCCCTACTTGCCAAATTCTCAAAAAAATTTGCAAAGCAATGTTGTACAAAAAGTGTGTCATGCTCTTTATCATCACTAATATAAAAGTGATATTCTTTCTTAATGACTCGTTCATCATATGTACTATCAACACCATCCAAATCTAATTGTGCATGTCAATAACATACATGCAACATAACGAAGGAAACTACAACCTATCATGGCCTCACTTTGGCTAAGAATCAAGGGGTTTCTAAGCTTTGGTTGGAGTGGGAGTCTCTTAATGTTATAATTAGTCTCTTGAAAAAGTGTCCTCCTTCGTGGTCTATCGCATATTTTATCAATGATTCAATCTCCATCATAAATTCTTTTGAGGAGATTAAAATCTCTCATGTCTTCCGAGAAGCTAATATGTTGGTTGATGGTGTTTCCAATGTGGGAGTAGTGGTGAGATTTGATTGGGATTATTTTGAATTTTTACCTCTTAATCTTAAATGTATATCCAATGATGACCAATTGGCTTGTTTCTAAGATAGTTGTTTTTGGGGAAAGGTTCTTCATTATGTTTTAAGGTCGGGTTATGCATGTTGAATCTTTGCCCTGTCTGTTTCATTATTATATCCTTGGTTTTTGTATTATGATGGCCTAGAAGGGTAGGCAGGGAAGTACCTTGAATGACAAGCCCACACGTATTGTGGGTGTTATTTGTGTTGTTTTGTGGAGAGCCTGGTTTATTTTGTTTTTACAAAACTTTCTCGTGCCGTTGAGTTCTAAAATTTTTCATGCCGCCATGGGTGGAGACCACTGTAGAATTAAACCAAGCTCTTGCGAGGAGTTTCAAAATAATGCTGTTGTGAGGGAGCATTTGGAGCTAGGTGGGGTTACATAGCACATGCAAAGAATTCAAGGCCTAGATCCTAATGCTACTAAATTTTTTGTGAAAGGTTGGAATGGAAGGACTCTATGTTATAAGGGCATGGAGTTTAAAATTGATGAGGAGTTTATAGCAGAGGTCATTGGTCTTTCGGTTTTCGGGAGGAAATTCTATAGAGATAGGGGTGCTACCAAGAAAGCCTTTGCAATTTTTTTCAAATTCGATGAGAAGAAAAAGCTCTGAGAAATTGGGAGTGGTGGCTATGATCGTAACTCTTTGAAGCCACTATGGAGGGATCTAGTGCTGGCCATTATGCACTAATATTTCACACTTGAAGGTAGATTCTCTGTTGTGTACAATTACCATTTCATTCTTTTGAATCACTTTAGGCACAAGGTGTTGGTCTCCTTTCCTTTTTACCTTTTACTTTCTATGGAGAAGAGTATTGAAGATCATCGAAAAAACCCTAAGAAGGTGATTGTGCATGAAGGTCTTATGAGTCTGTTGTTTGCTCATATTAAGCTCAAGTTAATTTTGGTCTCCCCTAAAACTCCTGGTAAGAAGGGGGTTAAAAATTCTGGATATGATACTGGGGACTCTACTGCAAAATGGGAAGGTAGTTCCGAGGAAGAAGACTTAGACTATGAGGAAATGTTAGTGGATGAAGGTGGGTTCGAGGAAGGGGATGATGATTCAGAAGAGTGGAACAAGGGCTATGAGACAAATGTGGAATTGCGGGAAACCATGGCCAATTCTATGAGAAAGATTTCTAAGGGGAAATCTAAAGGCCCCAAGAAAGAAAAAGTTTTGGCTAAGACGAAGATTGAGTTAGTTTCTAAGGTGGAGGCTCCTAGTTTGAGTGAGAAACCCTCGTTGTCTCTCGACAAAGGTGGTGTGAAGGATATCTCTCCTGGGAATGGTGGAGAGGTTCCTTCTGATAATGATGTTGTTGAGAATTCCTCTGTTGGGGAACCTGTTCCCAGGAAGGATGGTGTGGTGGAGATCTCCCCTGCGACTGGTCTCAAGGTTCCTGAAGATGTGGGTATGTGTATGAGTTCTCTTGTTGGTGATGTTAATACTGGTGTGGATGAGATGCTGAATGGGTCTGGGCCTATGGAGGTGCAGTGGATTGAGTCGGTCAAGCATTCTCAATATTTTTTTCTTGTTGAGAGGGCTATGGAGATGGAGCGGTTGGAAGTGTTAGCTGATTTGGCTAATTTTCCTAATAAGGAGCAGATTAAGGTGGAAGTGGTGGAGGTCAAGGAATTGCTTGTTGAAGAGGATGAGGAGTAGAATATGAAGCGTTCAAATGCCCTTGATAACCTAGAGCCGAATGATTTGCCTCCTGTCAACTAGGATGATGTTAATATGAATATGTTTTGCAAGATGGCCAAGGATTGTACGAGGAATTTTCTTTCTCTGGTGAAGGGGTTATTTTCAGAGGTGAAGGAGCTCAATATCCAGGTGAAAAATTGGCAGGATATTTGTGTTGCTATGATCAAATGAAATCAGAAGGAATGGGCTATAAAAGGTAAAGTAAAAACTATGAATGTAATGCTAGATAAGTTAGTTGTTTATGTTGATCACTTGGGGGTTTCTTATGAGGAGATAATTTCCTCTTTGGAAATGATGGTCAATAAATTTTAGAGGATAGAGTTGCTATTATTGAGGATAGAATTGGTAAGATGTCAGAGGATTTGAAAACTGTGGTTAATATCAGTAATAATTCTTTGAAGACCATTGCGTCTTTCTGTTTTAAATGAGAAAGCCCTGAATTGGACTGGTAAACCTCTTGACTTGGGTGATATGGAGTTAGTGATTGATGAGGTGAACTACTCGAACCAGGTGGAGAAAGCTTAGGATTCTGCTCCAGCGTTGGAAAAGGATGTACAGGTTGGACCGTGTCTTAGGATGAGGAGTAAGACTAAAAAGAGGGTTGTTGTTTCTTTTGATGAGCTTAAAGATGTTGTGGATATTCATGAGGAGGTCATTAAGGAGAATATTGCCTCAATGAATGTATTGGATAAAATGTTGTAGTTGACGCTTTCATTTTTGCTGGATCAGCAGGGTTGCTATTTTTTTTGCTATTGGTTTGTTGGTGGGTTTCTTATGTTTTATCTTTTGTCAGCATTTTGGTTTTTTGGGTTGCTGTTTTTAGTTGCTTAGTTTCTCTTGCAGCTTGTCATCTTTGTAAAGGGTTTCGAGGCCCCTTCAAAACATTATTTTCCTTATCAAAAACATACATGCACCATAATAGTGATTTGCTTTGAAATGTAATAATTTGATTGAATCTCTTTTTGATGTACAAAAGAGTAATTTTCTTCAAAGTCAATTACTGATAAAATTGTTCCAGGTGGGAAAGTATCTCTTAATGTTTGAAACTATTGTTCTTGCCATAAATGTTCCAATAGGTGTCTCCTCTTCTACATAGTTTAACCTTGTGGATTCTTTCCCAAAATTTGTTTGAAACCTTACATACTTGTAACTCTTGCAATTTACTCTTTGTTGGGTTGGTATCTTCGTTTCTCAAAGAAATTTTAGCCAAATTTCCATTTGTTTCAAAAAGCCCTTTTATGTAGTGTATTTGACCAATTGCATTATCACATAAGATAGATTCTATGAATAGACTTACTCGATTAGGAGGCACATTTTGAAAAACATCACTTTCTTCTCTCATATTTCAAAACGCTTGATAGTAGAGATCAAATTCAATATGATAATGACAAAAAGTTTCAAAAACCTTGTTTATCTTCACATAATATGGATTTATCCTTTCAAACATTATTTTCCCAATCTTTATACAAGGATTCAAATTACAAAAGTTCACATACATATGATGTTGTGTTATGTCTTGCTAATGTTTTATATGATCATAATTATTGAACCCAATCTTGTGTCCGATAACATTTCTACTATTTGATGATGGACGGGTATGATCGTTCCAAAAAGTTGAGATCAAGTTCCTAACAACATCTTCAATCCTATCCGAATGGGGAGCTCTACACATAATTTCCCAATTTCCTTATGAACTATCATCCAATACCTTTCTCCTTTTCACATATTTTGTTAGTGTCTTTCTACTAAAACCAATTTTAGTTGAAATTGAAGAGATTTTTTTTTCTTGATATATTTTTATTTAAAATAGATGTCAACATCACTCTTCATGAAATGGCCTTATCCACTGATCGAGATCCTTTCCCAATGGAATCTAAACTTTTTTTAACATTTTCAACAATATCTTTTCCTAGGCATGAATCTTTCCTCTTATTCAATGCCAAATTTACACCCAACAATTGTAATGGCTCTTTTAGCACATTACAGAGAAGTAAAAGTGATAATAGTTGGGTTTTTTCAAGTGTACCGAGATGATTGAAATGAGGGTTGATTATTTCCTTTACAGATTTATTCTTTGACATCCTACTAGTATTTCTAGGTTTAGCATAACATTTCAATTTTTCCATATCCATTTCAAGTAAATGATCTAAATTTATATAATTTTTTTTCTCTTCACTTCTTTAGCTAGATTCATATGCTCATCCTTACCAATAGAAGGAAGCAATCCTGACCCCTCTTCAACATGCATTATTTGAACTTGGGCCTCCTCCCTATCTTCAATTATGTGTTCTTCAACCTTGTTCTTTCCAATATCTAAATTTGGCTCGAAACCTACTTGAGAACTTTCCACTTGTTGAGCCCATTCTACACAAAAAATACTTAAGTCAAGATAGGGAGAGAAAGAGATTTGAAAATACTTAACTCAAGAGAGAGATAGAGGACCTATCTAGAGAAGGATAGAGAGAGAAAGAAAGAGATTTAAAACTTAAGTCAAGAGAGAGAGATAGGGCCTTAAAGAGAAATAAGGATAGAGAGAGAGAAAGAAAGAGCTTTAAATAGACTTAACATGTTTGAAACTAGTACAAGTATGAAACTTATGATTAAATAATAGAAGTACATTATAAATACTTAATTTCCAAACCTATGAAGGACCTTAATACACATTCAATTGAAACAAATATAAATTAAATTTGTTTGAAAATGATGTCCAACAAATTCACCTAGTAAATCTAATAATATATGGTCAAGAACATGTTCAACTAGTAGTCTAGATATTGGTAACAACATATAACTTTCTTGGTCCTTAATGTGCAAACTTATTCTCATCCATACCAATAGAAGGAAGCGATCCTGGCCCCTCTCCAACATGCATTGTTTGAACTTGGGCCTCCTCCCTATCTTCAACTATGTGTTCTTCAACCTCGTTTGCTACAATATCTAAATTTGGCTCAATTCCTACTTGAGAACTTTCTACTTTTTGAGCTTATTCTACACACAAAATACTTAAGTCAAGAAAGAGAAATAAAGAGCTTTAAAAAAACTTAAGTCAAGAGAGAGATAGAGGACCTTCTAGAGAAGGATAAAGAGAAATAGCTTTAAAAAGACTTAAGTCAAGAGAGAGAGAAAGAGATTTAAAAAGACTTAAGTGAAGAGAGAGATAGGACCTTAGAGAGAAGGATAGAGAGAGGACCTATCTAGAGAAGGATAGAGAGAGAGAAATAAGGAGATTTATAAAGACTTAAGTCAAGGGAGAGAGAGAGGGAGGGAGGGAGAGAGGGAGAGGCCTGACCTATCTAGATCTAAGGATATAGAGAGATAGAAATAAATAGCTTTAAAAATATCTACTTAATTCAAGAGAGAAAGATATTTAAAAAGATTTTACTCAAGAGAGAGGGGACCTTAGAGAGAAGGATCTAGAGAGAGAAAGAAAGATCTTTATTAAAAAGACTTAAGTCAAGAGAGAGAGAGAGGACCTTAGAGAGACTTGGATAAATAGATAGGACCTAGATCTAAAGAAGGATAGAGAGAGAAAAAAATAGCTTTAAAAATCTACCTAACTCAAGAGAGAGAGAGAGGACCTATCTAGAGAAGGATAGAGAGAGAGAAAGAAAGAGCTTTAAAAAGACTTAACATGTTTGAAACTAGTACAAGTATGAAAATTATGATTAAATAATACAAGTATGATTTACTTAATGTGCAAACCCATGAAGGACCCTAATACACATTTAATTGAAACAAATATAAACTAAAGTTGTTTGAAAATGATGTCCAACAAATTCACCTAGTAAGTAATAATATATGGTCAAGAACATGTTCAACTAGTAGTCGAGATATTGGTAACAACATACAACTTTCTTGGTCCTTAATGTGCAAACTTATGAAGTCCTAATAGACATGATTAAATATATTTTGAAACAAATATATTTAAATTACAAGTTTAAATGATGTGGAAACAAATATATACTTAAACTAAATATTCAAAACTAGAAATACCATCCTCCTAAATGCTAAGAGCTTATATTAAATAGGAAATATTTTTTTTTTGGAATAATATTAAAAACAAGAAAGAAAATATGCATACCTTGTTTCTTTCTATGATATCTTGCCAAATTTATTTTGCGCAACTATTGTTCTCTTTCTTCTGAATACTTTCGTTGAGTCTTATTTTGTCTTTTTTTTCTCTCCCATTTTCTTCTTCAACAAAAAGATGACTTGACAAATTCTCTACCAAAAGTTTTCTTCTCCAAAATCTACCTGGATGTATAAAAATGTGAATTAATCTTGCAATTTTGATATGAAAAAATGAAAAAATAAGTTCATATTTATATGTATATGAAATTATAAAAAAATAATAATAACTTGGTCGACCAAGTCTTCAAATGAAGGTTAGTTGTTAAAAATAATTTTAACTGTCACCCTTTGCTCGAAGCCATCTGTACCAATTTTTTTAATGTTATTTTATAGGGTTTTAATGAACACCCCTTCATTCAAACCCCCATTCGCTCTAAGGGGTTTCAAGGGGTTTGAATGAAGGGGTGTTCATTCGAACCCCCTTATTTTTCCCTTGCCCTACTCCATCTACAGTTTTATGCAATTTTTAGGTTTCAAGGCTTAGGTTGAGGATCAAAATGGAATCAACTTGACAAACTCAATTGGAGGATTATAGTCCTCGAAACGAGCTCTGCATCAAGTATATTTTTAATATTGTAGACATCCAAATTTGGACACTTAATTTATCCAAATTCATCCCCTTTCATCTTATTTTCGTTAATTAAGTAATATTGCTATTATTTAATTAATATCCTTAATTCTGCCAAATCCCTAAGGTATTTATTAATTAAATACTTTACTCTCCTTAATCCCCTTTTCATCAAATTAATTAAATAAATAATACATTTATTTAATTCCTCACATGGCATTTTCATCTAATCCTAATCCATCTCCTAATTTTTTTATTAGGGATGTGCACATGCCCAATCCTTGATTAGGATGTGTCACATCCTCCAACTTTTGCAAGTTGGCTTCTAATCCTCATTTATCTTCTAATTACTGATTAGTTAATCTTAATCAGTACTTTGGTCAACTCTCCCCATTCCCCAAGGAATTTTTAATTCCTTTTAATTCCTTCAAGAATCCCCTTTTCCCATGCATCTTCTAGAACCTTTGACTTGTCACATCAAGTCACATGTGACAAACTCCCACCTTTTGGGAACATTGTCTTATCCACTAGATTCTTCCAATCATTGTAAATTTTTAATTCACTTTTATTCTTCCCATCTCCCAATGTACTTGCAAGTACTTGTACTTCCTCCACCTTATGTACCTTTTTGACACCTCACTTACACCTCATCTTCTCTTGGCCACTTCACCATCCACATGTCAAGATGTGAGGGCTTGTGGGTTCTCAACCCACCATAACCCTTCATCTTGACCTTGTTGGATCAATCTTGATCGTTGAATTCTCTAGAGAATTCAAATTCTCCTATAAATAACCCCTCCTCAAGGGAATTTTCAACACTTAGCCATTTGATAACTACATGCTGCCAATTTGCATTCTCAATCATTTACCATCATCTAGCCATCCATTTTAATCATTTTGCATATTCAATATTGCATTTAGTCACTCAAGAAATCATCTAAGGAGCACACAAAATCATCCCAAGCAAGGGCCAATCAAGGAGTCGTCAACAACAAGGAAGGTGAAATCGTTTGCATTTTGTTTTATCCATTTTCCTTCTTGTTATATCACTCTTTTGGCTAATCTTGAAGTGTCCTTAGTCTTTTATCACTTGCATTTTTAAGTTATTTTGCACATTAGAGTAGGATAAAATTCTTAGGATCACATTTCTGGCACGCTCGGTGGGACCCACAAACGGGTTCTTGCATTTAACATTCATCTTTGCTAAGTATTGTGCAGAAAAAGGTCGCAGAAAGGCGGAAGCGCCCTCCTTTTTACCGCAGAAAGGCGGAAGCGCCCTTTGCTTTACCGCAGAAAGGCGGAAGCGCCCTTTGCTTTACCGCAGAAAGGCGGAAGCGCCCTCTGCTTTACCGAAGAAAGGCGGAAGCGCCCTCTTGTCTTACTGCAGAAAGGCGGAAGCGCCCTCTTGTCTGCTATAGAAAGGCGGCAGCGCCCTATATCTGAAAGTTTCATTTTCTTCTAACAAGTTTGCTACATTTAGGGATATATTTAGAAGGTTTTTCTAACACTTTTTTTGCAGTGGGAGGGGCACAACTTTCCTTTTTCTTAAAAATCTGATAAATTTTGTTGCAGAAAGGTGGAAGCGCCCTCTAACCTCTTGTTGCAGAAAGACGGAAGCGCCCTCTAACCTCTTGTTGCAGAAAGGCGGAAGCACCCTCTAACTTCTTGTTGCAGAAAGGCGGAAGCGCCCCCATTTTGCTGCAGAAAGGCGGAAGCGCCCCTATTTTTGCTGTAGAAAGGCGGAAGCGCCCCTGTTTTGCTGCAGAAAGGCAGAAGCATGCCAAAACAACACAGTTTGGAAGGTAAAACAGTCATTATAGCTTCATTTTTGCTCTCGTTTTTGCTATTTTCAAGTGGTAACCCTCTAACATTGCTTTGGCAAGGATATTGGTGTTTTTTGCTAACGTTTTGCAACATATTAGGGCGTAATTGACCAAGAACAAAGAAAAAGACACCTAACATTTGTTTGCAGGGCCATCTATTTGATCAGATTTTCAAAAATTATCCTTGTTGTTTTGGAACATAGTCTAATTAGGGGGAGTAAAGTTCATTGCTTGCTGTGATTGTTTATTCTTGTGTTACCCCAAGGGGGCATTAATTTGTTTTCACTTTCCCCTTTGCACTTTGTGTGAGCCTGGGGAGTAGTTAGAAGCGGTTAGTGTCTTCTTTTTAGTGGGACCTGCTTGGGGATTTCATCACCCTAAGGGATGATTCCAACCACGCGTACCGGTGGGGTATATAAAGGGGGGAGAATGAAAGTTGTACCCCAATCCAGTCACGTCGTAATTGGTGGAGCGTCGAAGCTAGGGTGATACCTAGATAGATGTGAAGAGTTGGTCTAAGCCTTCAAGATCTCACTGGGGTTCCCGACTCATGCTTGTGACGGGTTGGTGTTCACGGTTGTGCCTCACGTACCGAGAGTATATCGAGGACTCCCTAGAAGCCTTGTGCATCCTAGATTAAGACCTTGCCTGGCCATACCCTTAATATTAATCATAGGATTGTGCTTGCTTGAAGTGTTCCTTGTGAAAAATCTGTGAAATCTTTGATACTTTGGCCTTACTTTATCATTTTACGTCCTTGCCATAGCCTTTACCATCAAAACCAAGCTCTGTCTTACCACAGAAAGGTGGAAGCGCCCCTGTTTTGCTGCAGAAAGGCGGAAGCGCCCCTGATTCTGCTGCAGAAAGGTGGAAGCGCCCCTATTTTGCTGCAGAAAGGTGGAAGCGCCCCTGATTTACTACAGAAAGCTATCAACGCCCCTGATTTTTGCTACAGAAGGGCGGATTTGCCCTCCTGGACACCCGAAATTGCCCTATTTGGATCCGTTTAGCCTCTAAACCATCATTTAATCATTCCCAACCATTATCTCATCATCCCAAGCCTCCGTTTCATCACTTTAAGTCTCCCAAAACCTCCATTTGATCCGTTTAAACCTCCATCTTATCGTTCCAAATCTTTGTTTAACCATTCTAAATCCCCACTCATTCTCCACAATCATCTTCAATTTGCCCGTTCATTCTAATTTCCTCATATTCCATTCAAAAGTCCATACCCTCACCTAGCGAACATCATAATTTTTCCATTTACATCACCAAACACCACTCATAACCAAACCGCCTTAAACTTGTATTACAAAGTGGTTACCCAAATTGATCATAACACTTGAATTTGATTATTAGTCTTTAACTTCGACCCCAATCAATTCGCTTCCATCTTGAGGTGAAGTCGATGTCGTAAGTTATCATCCTCGGCCCAATCAATCCATTCCTATCTTAAGGTGGATTCGGTGCCGTGATCATCCTCTTAATCAATCAAAGCCCTAGGTCACTAAAGGTAACTTCTTTGATTAAAGTCAAGGTATCTCTCAAATATTTCATCATCCAATCATACCCTTCCAATAATCCAAATATATCAAAACCAATCATTCGATCAAATTACCCAATCAACCAAATCACATCCGTTCAACCAATGCTATCCTATGGATCTTAATAATCCAATCCAATTCAATCAAAATCCAATCTAGCCAATCAAAATCCGTTCCCATCGAAAATATTTTATCCATCCTCTTTATCCTTTCACCATCATGGGTCCTTATCCTCCATCAATAGTGGTCAAGGGAAACCCTAATTACGTTGACGACAATAATGAAAGTCTTGTCGATCAAGAGGTATACGACTTAGATCCCCTTGACACTATCATATCTAGTAAGCTTTCTCCACCCACTTTCCAAAATCCAATTACTCCTATGAGCTATCCCGTTATGTCTTCATCCATACCTAATCATGCTCCTTATGCCACCTTTGACAATGGATATCCAGTATCTTCTTCATCCCCATATTTGTCATGTCCTTCATCTACATCATCCTCTTATACAACATCTACATCCTCTTATCCTAATTTTCCATCCCAATACTCCTATTACAATTCCCCATCCATGTCCCCCTATCGTAATCCTCTTTCCCAATCTTCCTATCTAATCCTACATCCACACCCTTTTACCTTAATCCTACATCCACATATCCTATCATAATCCACCATCCCAATACCCTTATTATAATCCATCCCCCACATCCTCTTGTCCCACTACACCATTTATATCCTCTTTTCCTAATCCACAATCCATGTCCCCTATCTTAATTCACCACTCCAATATCCTTACCTTAACCCTCCATCCAATCCTAGTCCTCCATCTACCCTAGTCCTCCATCCAATCCCATTCATCCATCTACTCCTAGTCCTCCATCCAATCCTAATCCCCCATCTACTCATAGTCCTTCAATTCCAATTCCCTCCATCTCCCCTCTAACCACTAGAATCCATAACCCCCATCCATAATCCTCATACATTTCTACCACCCTAGCTGCTTTTCAACCATATGCAAGTCTCTCATTTCAGAAGTTCTCCAAGGACTCATGACAAAGAAGCCATCCCCAACTCCACATCTTGAAGTCATGGAACCATGCCATCTAGATCCATCATCCACGGTCACTAGAGACGAGACCCTTCTCCACCCAACACCTATCATTGATGGTACCACCCCTAGCACCACTCAAACCATTGAACCCATCACATCCCCTTCCATCACATCCTCTGAATCCATTGAACCCCCATCTCCTACCATCACATCCTCTGAATCAGTTGAACCCCCATCTCCTACCATCACATCCTCTAAATCTGTTGAACCCCCATCTCCTACCATCACATCCTCTGAATCCATTAAGTCCCCATCCCTTACCATCACATCTACCGAATCCATTGAACATCCACCTCCTACTCCAAGAGTCATTAAACCCATCGACGACGCCCAAATCCATTCTGATGACTGCATTGAATCCTCCATCCTTCCATCTCCCCAACTTGAAGAGTCTCTCCAACACTCGGTCATCCTTCAATCCACACAAGATGTGTCATGCCAAGAGTCTAATCCAAAGCATGCCAACATATCCCCTTCTCCAGATCAAGATCCTACCATCCCATCTAGTCTACCCCAAGATCACAGTCCCCCATCCATTCCATCCCATGATCCTCTTGACATTCAAGATTCTACCGCTCCATCTCTGTCTCCATTGCATGAGCCTGCTACCACAGAATCAGATCCTATCATATCTCCTACTCCCTCTCCAGATACAACCCATCCAAATGCTGTTATCCCATCATCTCCTTCTCAATATCCCCCATCATCGCCTAAAAATGCTATCCCCACACCGCTTGCATATCCCCTTGGTACTCTCACATTCTTCCATGGTGGCCTCCTTGCAGAAGAAAAACACAGTGTATATATCACCCATCATCCCCCACCTAGTAATGGACTCGCATCATGTTTTTAGAATAACAAAAATCCTATCATGAATCGAATGCTCAAGAGAATGAACTATCAAGGAAAAGGTTTAGGCCTTCATGAGCAAGGTATTATAGAGCCCATCCAAGCTAAAGAACATTTGTATCTGCAAGGTCTTGGATGTACTACTCATGACTCGCAATCTAAAAATGTTGGTACAACCTCTAGACATCCTCAACAAGCCTCTTCCAAAATAAATATAGGCTCTTTCCATTGCTCCACCAAATCAATATATGTTGCCATCCTCCTCCTATCGTATCACTCTCAAAAACCACCGTCCATAGTTCTCCTTCATCCCATCCATTTTGGGTTCCAATCCTCCATCTACTGTGCCCATGTTTCCTCCAAGTCCTACGTCTATTTTGGGTTCCTATATCCTAAAATCACCTCCTCCATCTCATCCTATCCATCCCTTCATCCATTCATCACCTATCCATCTCATCCATCATAAACATCCCTCTCACATACCCCATAGTCAGGATCAACAAAGGCACTTACCTAAACATCCTCCATCTACACATAATCCCCATACTCCTACCTCCATCACTCCACATCATCCATCTCCTCGCACCCATCCCATTGCTACTAAAATCACTTTGGTTGTTAAAGAAAAAATGCATCAATCTAAACATCCACATGAATTAAAAGCTTCCCATGTCCCCTCTAAAAGACATGTTAAATCAAAGCAAAATCAAATCCAAAATCCAAATCAAATCTGTAGGCCGCAAAGGCCCACCAAAGCAAACATCAAAACCATGTGGATCCCAAAGAAAACAAATGAAGCCTCCATAAGAACATCCAAAGTCACTAATCCAAAAGCTAATCATACACCCCTTTCATCTCCTAAGTCTGTTTTGGGTCCTTATGTCCCGAAATTCACCATTCCATCTCCTCCATTATCCCCACATTTTCCATCCCTTAATCCTATTATCTTTTCACATCTACCACCACATGTGCCAATGTTGGTCCTGAACACATCTCCCCATCACATATCCACCCCATCATTCCATCCATACCCTTTGCAGCATCCCATCCATTATCCCATGTATCTCCTCAAATCCTCACTCATCCCTCTTGTATAACTTATTTATTCCATTATGTACCAACATCCAACAGTCAATTTCAAACATGGGCCTATAACACCTTTGATCCTATCACATGTCTTCTAAATCGCTATCCACTTCCTTATTCCACCTATCCTCTTCGCATGACATCCAAAAGTCAAAATCCACAAAATCAAAAAAAATAAAAAAAAAATGAAATATCAAAAAATAAAAAAAATAGTAGTAGAGAAATAATCCATCCAATGGTAGAAATTTAAACAAGCATCTTTGATAACTACCATGATGAAAACCTGGCAAATAGGCATCATGCGTACATTCCCATCTGCACTTGGGGCAACTTCCTGATATGCATTCCCTCCATCCCCTATGCTTCCAGCTATGCACCCATCTTCCTGTTATCCATCCTCTTCATGAATCCCCCCCATCCCACCTATCTTCCGCATCCTATCATTATATCCCATTTATCTCCCATCCCTCCATCCTTCTTGTGATCTTGACCAAAATAGGGGTCACCTATCTATGCATGCTTTCTGACACCATTTGGAATACATTCCCTTCTATCCATGTTTCATCACATTCCCACACCATCCTGGTCTCATCAGTGCTATTCAACATCTTCCCCATCCACTTGTTCGCATCTCCTCATGCCTCCCATACAGCAGATAATTCCAGAGTGGGGCATTCCGCTCTCAGTGTCCCTAGGTAATGCCCACCATCAGCAACATCCCTTCATCTCCCTATCCCACCATCACGCAGATCCTTTCCATCTCCCATTCTCACAGGTTCTCAGATCCATCTATCCTAGCATCCCTTTCATCTCCCAACCTTCGTCCCTATCCATCTATCACAACATTCCTTCATCTCCATCCATCTATCTGTTCCCTTTCTGCATCCCCATCCCTCTCTCCCTATTCATTTGTCTCTCTCTTCATCCCATCTCATAATCCCTTGTCATTGGTATATGGCTATAGGCCTCCCCCCATACAACCCAATGCCATTTATCTCATCGTCATCACCCCTGCTTCTCTTGTACATCTTTCCAATCTCCTATCACTTTTCATCACTCATCTATCTATCATATCATCCTCCCAAGTCATTTTAATGCTTTGGATAACTATCCCATCCCTGAGCTTTATGTGATCGTCATCATCCTATCCAATCCAACAGGTCTATCCTATCTTGTCATATCGGTCCCATCTTTTTATCCACTCATCCTATCATCATCCTCCACTTATCCTATCATCATCCATCATCCTTTATCCCTTGTTTTCCTTTGGTCTTGTCGAACTACGTTGCCCCTGCGCTTTCACGTAGGCAAGGTCGATCATTTGATCCACCCCCGGGGTTCCATCATCGATCTTCATTGTCCACTCCGCTCCTCTATCATCTAGCGTCGGTCTTTCTGCTTTCTCCGTCGACTCCTATATCATCTATCATTCGTCTTGGATTTTGTCTCTCTGTTCCTTGTCATCTGTCATCATCATCATCATTCATCATCTTTTATCCATGGTCAGTCGACAGCCTTTTACCGAACTATGAGGGCTTTGTGTTTTCACGTAGGCCAGGCTAATCTTTGATCGGCCCCCGAGCCCCTAGGTCTTTCGGTTGTGTTAGTCTCATGTCTTGTCTCCCTTGTGTTGTGTCATCAAGCTATGCCCTTATCTAGCTAGTTCTTACCAAACAAGATCCAATTATATCAACAAATCCAATCAGTTTTGAATATCCTACGTCATATCGATCTTTTAGCTTAGTATCCATCATCGGTCTCAACAGGATGCATCCTTCCTAACAGACCTCATCAATCCCATCTATCCCCTTGATCCTATGGCAAAGGATGTTTGAAATTGATTGCGATCTTTTGATGCTTTTGGCTTTTGTTTATCTTTTGAGCTCCCTATCATCACTTGTCAAGGCTGCCATAATCCATCATATTATGGTGTGTTTTGATTGGTCAACATAGGGGCATATCTTGATGTTTTGTTTGATTGTGTCTTCTTGGTTGTCCGACGTAGTACCCACCAAAATCCCCGAGGTCTTGTGTTATGCTGGGGCATCCTTTTGTGCTTGTGGTTATCTCAATACCTGGCCCGACCAAGGTCATCACGACTTTGGGGTGTTGAGATAGCCTTCTTATCTGTTGTGTTTGTTTCATGCATTAGACACTAATCTGCCTTGGTTCCACATACCCTGGCACTTGGTGTCTTATGCTATAGCAAAAATCAGTGCTCCAAAGATGGCAAATTGCATTTTGAATTGCATTTCATTTCCATTTCATCATCTTGCATGTATCCCCCATCCCTCCATCTTTTTTCCTATCTCTTCACCCTTTCTCTTCCCCCTTGTATTCCTCTGTCCTGCCCTCTGGCTCCCCCCGCTGCAGCAGGGTGGAACCGCTGATTGAGCGGTACCAGTGACCGGAACCCATCCCGATGGGCTGACACCTCTATCGTGGCGGGGTGGAATGCCCCGATCCCGAAGGCGGCACCGCCAGCAGCGTGAGGAACCTTGATCGAACGGCACCGCCCACCGTAATTTGGGCGGCACCGCCCCCGACCGGGGCGACTACGCCCTAGAGCGGGGCGACTACGCCCCTACCTCGCCAACCTTTGACCCCCCCAAAATTCACATTTTTATTGTCTTTTTTAAAAAACCAATTCCGACCCATTTTCTTATTTTTCCTAACAAACAAAACCCATGTGTTGAAATTTTTAAAATTGGTTTTATTTTACCCAGAGCGCTTTACCGGAGGCCATAACTTTATTTCGGGGTGTCAGATTTTGGGCTAAAATTTGGCCGAGGTGGACGTTATAGCAGGATAACAAAATTGGATTTCCAACCCGATGCTATCTGCGAAGCCGTTTGGAACCGTTTTTGGCATTTTAGGGGCCTCAAACTTTCCATCTTGACCCTCGAAATCCCAATTTAGTGTTTTTTTCCAACATTTTGAAAATTGTTTTTCCTCATAACTCGAAATGAATATCTCGAATTTGGGATGTTAGTTGGCAATTCCTCCTATCTCACTATTGGGTATTTCTTGGACAAAATTTGGACTCCCAAAAGTCTATCCATGAGGTTTCCTAAAATGGCAAAATTTGACAATTTTTGAAAATTGCCAAATTGGGAAAAATCTGATTGTCAACACCTTACGCCTTTTAAACCCCGAAACTCAGTGTAGAATCAATCCAATCATATCCTTCAATCATTCTAGTCTTTAATCCAATCCTCATCTGAGCTTTAATCTTATCCCAATTTAAGCTTTAATCCATCTACAGTCCAAACCTTTGGATATCAAACCAAATCTTAAGATCCTTCTCTCCATCTCACATATTAATCTTCTCCTCATCTATTCAATCATAGTACCGTCACCTAATCAAATCCTTGGTCTTGTCCCGATCCTCGTACCAGCACGACCCATCATCATCATCATCCATTAGTATCATTCCCTATCCCTATGGTGTTGTTTTGGGCTGTATCCTTCCCTCATCAACAACACTTTCATCATCATCATCGGGAGGTATTCTTCCCTATCCTTTAGTGGTGTTTTGGGATGTATCCTTCCCTCATCAATACCATTCAGTGGGATGTATCCTTCCCTATCCTCATGTTGTTTTGGGACCCTTAATTCCCTCATTGACAACACTCCATCCATCATCAACCCCTTTTGGCTTGTACCTTGACTGGGGCAACATCATCTTCGTCTTTGCATCCGTTTGTGCTTCCCAACCTCCTGTTGCCTTTTCATCCTTTCATATCCCTCCCTTTACATCCTCCTCCTCATTTCCCATTTCTTCATCTCATCCATTTCGAGAGCACATCCGTGTTCTCTTGAACCCACATGTCCTCTCGAGGGGGCATCCTAAATCCCTACTCTTCATCTTTCTTCCTAGTCATCCCTTGGATGACTGGGGCATCGTTTCCAATCTAACCATCTCCTTCTGGGTTCTATATTTTAATATTGTTTGAAATGATGCTACTTCGTAACACCATCTCAAAGAGGGGCAAAATGTAGACATCCAAATTTGGACACTTAATTTATCCAAATTCATCCCCTTTCATCTTATTTTCGTTAATTAAGTAATATTGCTATTATTTAATTAATATCCTTAATTTTGACAATTCCCTAAGGTATTTATTAATTAAATACTTTACTCTCCTTAATCCCCTTTTCATCAAATGAATTAAATAAATGATACATTTATTTAATTCCTCACATGGCATTTTCATCTAATCCTAATCCATCTCCTAATTTCTTCTTTAGGGATGTGCACATGCCTAATCCTTGATTAGGATGTGTCACATCCTCCAACTTTTGCAAGTTGGCTTCTAATCCTCATTTATCTTCTAATTACTAATTAATTAATCTTAATCAGTACTTTGGTTAACTCTCCCCATCCCCCAAGGAATTTTTAATTCCTTTTAATTCCTTCAAGAATCCCCTTTTCCCATGCATCTTCTAGAACCTTTGACTTGTCACATCAAGTCACATGTGACAAACTCCCACCTTTTGGGAACATTGTCTTATCCACCAGATTCTTCCAATCATTGTGAATTTTTAATTCACTTTTATTCTTCCCATCTCCCAAATGTAATGTAAGGTACTTGTCCTTCCTCCACCTCATGTACCTTTTGACACCTCACTTACATCTCATCTTCTCTTGGCCACTTCACCATCCACATGTCAAGATGTGAGGGCTTGTGGGTTCTCAACCCACCATAGCCCTTCATCTTGACCTTGTTGGATCAATCTTGACCGTTGAATTCTCTAGAGAATTCAAATTCTCTAGAGAATTCAAATTCTCTAGAGAATTCAAATTCTCCTATAAATAACCCCTCCTCAAGGGCATTTTCAACACTTAGCCATTTGATAACTACATGCTGCCAATTTGCATTCTCAATCATTTACCATCATCTAGCCATCCATTTTAATTATTTTGCACATTCAATCTTGCATTTAGTCACTCAAGAAATCATCTAAGGAGCACACAAAATCATCCCAAGCAAGGGCCAATCAAGGAGTCGTCAACAGCAAGGAAGGTGAAATCGTTTGCATTTTGTTTTATCCATTTTCCTTCTTGTTATAAAACACTATGATACCAAATGTATCCTCTAGATATCGTATTTACAAATTTAGATTTGAAAAAAATAGAATTTTATCCTTCATAATTTTTTTTTATGTGCTTTATAGTACACATCACTCTTTAAAAATGGTGTTTATTGTTAAAAACTAGTTATCAAAGGAGATGGAAAAAGAAATGCAATTTGATTCCAAAAATTATATATATATATATATACAATATTTGTGGTACGATCTTTCGTTGGTTCCACCTATACCCAGGGTGATCCCACAATAGTGGGTTACACTTTTTGGCCAAACTTGACATTGAAATGAACATTTTGAATTAAATCTTCACTTTCCAACACTATAGCTATTAAACCATGAGGAATTTGAAGATGATGCAAACTAGTGATTTTTGACATTTTTTCTATAGATTATATATATATATAATCTACAAAAAAAAATGTCAAAAATACTAGTTAAAATGTCAAAAATCACTAGTTTGCATCATCTTAAAAAAAATGTCAAAAATCACTAGTTTGTATCATCTTTTATATATATATATATATATATAATCTACAGAAAAAATTTCAAAAATCACTAGTTTGCATCATCTTCAAATTCCTCAGGGTTTAATAGCTATAGTGTTGGAAAGTGAAGATATATATATAATCTACAGAAAAAATGTCAAAAATCACTAGTTTGCATCATCTTTAAATTCCTCAGGGTTTAATAGCTATAGTGTTGGAAAGTGAAGATTTAATTCAAAATGTTCATTTCAATGTCAAGTTTGGCCAAAAAGTGTAACCCACTATTGTGGGATCACCTTGGGTATAGGTGGAACCAACGAAAGATTGTACCACAAATACTGTTGCGAGGTTCTTATATTAGAATATCATTACAAGACATAAATGTCCTTTGAGCATAGTAAGTGATCAAGGTAAACACTTTGTGAATAAAATGATAAAGGAACTACTTTATAATTTCATGATAGCACACAATAAGAGTTCCCCCTATCATCCATAAGCTAATGGGGTAAGTGAAACACTAAACAAGATAATTGGCAAGGCATTAACCAAGATGTGCAATGGAAACAAAACAAATTTGGATGTAAAGGTACTTGTGGTACTCTAGGCATACCACCTCATATAAAAGGAAAAGTAAGTTCACTCCTTTTAATTTGGTTTATGGTATTAATGCCACAATACCAATGAATTTCATTATTCCAAACATACGTACCACACTAACCTTGCAATTGGAAGATGATCGATCCTTGATACAAAGGATAGAAGATTTGGAGAAATTGGATGAATACTGACAAGTTTCACAATAAATAACCATCAATTGGAAAGACAAATACAAAAAGTATGGCATGACATAAAGTTGCGGTTGAAAACATTAAAAACAAGGGATTTGGTGTTGTTATATGATAGTAAATTCAAGAAAAAAAGGCAATTTGAAGGCGAGATGGTAGGTCCTTATTACATTAATGAAATATGTGATTTTGGAGCAGTCAAACTAAGACAACTGGATGGCACCCCTTTGACGGGGTATGTAAATGGCACACGATTGAAACATTACTACTTGCCAATATGTTATCATCACAACTTAAACACAACCAAATTCCAATGCATATTATGTACCATAGTTCAAGTACAAACCTAAACAACATTAAAAGATTCATGAAAGAAAAACATCAAATCGTAGAAAAATGACAACTATAAAAGCCCACATGGATAGAACATAGATTCAATGCACCAATCCATTCACCTACCTATATAATACCACATCTTCCACCTTCATCCCTCACCTAAGCTATTTGTGCCTTTGAATTATTTGTGCGCTAAGTAAATTATTTGAGCGTTTCACAACTTCCCTACACTTCACCATTTCTCTTTGTGCTAAGATGGCCACCCCTACTCTCGTTGACATCATAGATAAGCCCCACCCAAAGTACAAGAAATATGTTTACAAAGCCTTGGAAGTTGACCAAGAAGGGGCATTCTCCAACATACCCATCAATGTGTATTTGGAAGATGTGCAAAAATATATTCACGAACATATAGTGAAGATTGATCATAGCAAGTTCGAGGAGCTCCGTAGGACCCTTCTAATACCAGATAGGAGTGAACACCTACCACAATATAAGGAAGCAGTGTTGAAAAGTTTGGATGTTTGGAAAGACTACCCATATTTTTGCGATAATCATGAATGGGTACATTTGGTGCTCAACAAAGTGCACAACAAGTTTATTTACCTCGACAAACCATATCGCATCACCAAAGAAGCTATTCACGCAGTAATTGGATTAAGTATGAAGGGATAAATTCTAACCAAGAAGGCCATTAAGAATGAAGATGTCACCAAGCTTACCAATGCCAAACTAGACAAGAGAAGCAAGAATGTTTGTGTAATCACAAATCCAGCAGTTCGATATGCCACCATGGGAATTACCTACAAGGTATAATATGCAAACAGAGAGGACTCCACAACATCCACCACTATCCATACCACATATAAAATGGTCATTGATGGAAAAGACTTCAACCTCTATGAAGTCATGAGAGAATAATTAATGGAGAACATTCAAAAGACCAAAACCTTGAGGTATCATTTCCTCTTTGGCACATTGCCTATATGCTTAATTTTCTATTTTATGAATGAGCTCCCCAATTTCAAGGGAAAGCTCTGGAAAACATATCTCCCCATTGTGGTATAGATCAAGAAACACACTCAACAGTTCCCAAAAAACCATCATACACTGCGACATATTGAGGATTTTTCAAAAATCCCCAAGAATAGATGCAGGCTTAGGACCGAATCGCCTATGATTTGGTACACCAATACATTAACACAATAAAATTTATGGTAGATAAATATTATAATTATATGGAGGTGGTAGTTCCCAGGACCACATGGATTCTGCAACTCCCTTATACGGTCACAACAAAGGAAATAGATGCATATGCATCTACCCTACTTAGCAAACCAAACAACCCCAATGCAGAAAGATTTGGAACACATAGTGAGGTAATGGATAACATATATAAAATGGGGTGGAAGGGAAACAAGAAAATAATAGAGAAAAAATCCATGAATAGTGGGGTATTCGAAAGGAAGGACACACATAGAAAGCCACATCACCCTCCACATTTAGCCATCCACTAGAAGATCAAATTGTTTCCATTTAGAGGTGCCCACTTCCTCTGCACAAACAGAGAAGGGCTCAACAACTCAAACACCACCAATAAAAAGAAAAATACAATCCAAACCTAAAAAAATGGCCAAAAGATAAATGCAGAAAGGTACCAGAGAGGAAGCAGTATAAGACATACCAGAGGGAGAAGAAGAGGTCGGGTAACCTCTTAAAAAGAGGAAAAGAGGATAACAGGCTCTGGCACCTCCTCCACAAGTAACTCTGGAGCAAACATAAGATCCCATCAACATGTTGGCGACGTATAACACTATTATAAGCCATGGGATGCTACTACAACTACTCAAAATGTACTTGAGGACTTGACCGAAGAAAACAAAGACAAAACTATTTAGTGCTTGGTCAAGTATGTGAACCACTCCAACAAAGCACTAGATGATGCAATGAAAAAGTTTCCAAAAGAGATTGTGGTAGCCATAAGGGAAAAATGGGCTAAGGCACTAAAGAGAGAAGATATGTGAGATAAAGAAATTTTATAAGTTAGTCCCAACCTCACCAAGGAGCAAAAGAAAGCACTAGCACAAGCACACTTTCTCATGAGCTTTGCATAGAAAAGGGTAGAAATTATCATGGCGAAGGATTCAGAAGGAACAAAAAAGATACATAAGGAGACATTGGAGGTAACCAAGAAGATCTACGAGTAGATGATGAAATATAATAAAGAAGAACAATTAGAGGGACCGCCATCAGTAGATAATACAACTAGAGAGACATGGACCGACCTTGGAGATAATACAAGTACTGAAAGAAAAGACAAAAGCAAGGATGATTCCAGAGACACATCCACTACTTTAGACACCATCTCCACCATCAAGTACTTCCTAGCACAACAATAGATACAAAAAGTGCCATCACCACAATTACTGCAAGTGACATTGGTTGGACAATAGGAAAATCTCTCAAGCATTTCATCGTTGCACAAAATTCAATTAGGGGACCTACTCCAAAGCATTTCTAGAGAAGAGTTGTTAAGAGACCATGTAAAAAATATGGAGAAATTGGAAGATGCAACACAAACACTCCAAAATACTATCCCCCATCTACCATGGGACACTTCACTCCCATTGCCTCAGCAACTCAAACAATTGGTAGATAGTCTACAAAGGGGATTTTGCTTTTTCCAAGGCCAACATTAGAAAGGAGGCCCAATAAGAAATTTCCAAAAAGAAAATAGAGTACACAAAGCGATGCACCACCGCAACCTCCCAATTGGAAGCACAGATAAAATAATAGGGAGATAGCATCCAAGAGGTCAGAGTAGTATATCAATTTTGTGTATAATGGCTCAACACAACAAAAGGCCTCCACATTCAAATACTTCAGACTGAATATTAGATAGCACAAGTGGTGTATGACCTGCTTCAAGACTCATGTAGAACAATACTTGGGATCAAATTGAGAATCTCCAAAACTAGCTACAACAACTCCATACTCAACAGGAACAAGTGAAATAACTGATGTAGAGAGACACTATTGTGTGGTACAAAAGGATGAAGAAGAGAAGATCCCAGAAATAAGAATAGATGAAGAAGAAACAAAAATAGAAGAATTGATTGAGCCTAAAAGGAAATACTATAATGACCCCCTCAAATTAAAGGAGGAAAATATTGTGGTAGAAGGGGATCCTAAGATGGCAAGAATAGGGGACTACTACGATGGAATGGTAGTAGCTTAGACAATAGAAGCTCTCTCAAATTTACAAGATTTATTCCCTAGAACCTTCACAGAAATGAAGGGAATCAAAGAAAAGAAAGGCGTGATGAAAATCTAGTTGAAGGAAGGCATTAAATTAGTCTAGAAAAGGCCTTATAGATTGAATCCAAATATGAAGAGGAATGTCAAAATAGAGATAGACAAAATGCTAGCTGTCAGAATCATTAAACTAGTAAAGGATGCTAATTGGATAAGTCCTATGGTGGTCCAAAATAAGAAAATTAGAGAGATAAGGATATGTCTAGATTTTAGAGAGTTAAATAAAGCTTCCATACATGATCCCTTCCCAATCCCATTCATTGATGAAATCTTAGAATCAGTTGTGGGAAGATAGATCTACTCATTTATTGATGGCTTCTTCGGATACCATCAAATGAAGATAAAGGAGGAAGATCAACCTAAGATAAATTTTGCAACATAATGGGGATCATATATGTACACTGTGATGCATTTTGGGTTGAAAAATGGCCCTGGGATATTTAGTAGAATAAAAATGAACACCTTTAAAGACTTCATACATGATTTTCTAGAACTTTACTTGGATGATTGGACTATTTGTGAGCTAGTGAAAGATCGTGTACAAGTACTCTGCCTGGTGTTAAACAGATGTAGAAGCATGTAAATCTCACTAAATTTGAAGAAATGTACCTTTGTGGTACCCTTCTAGACCTTATTAGGCCATATTATATGTAAAGATGGATTAATGGTGGACCCTATGAAAGTTGCACTAATACTAAACTTACCACCGCCTAAGAATGTGCTAGAAGTGAAGACATTTTTGGGTTATACCAGATACCATAGGAATTTCATAAGGGGATATGTTGGCATTGTTGCACCACTAGAAGAAATCTTGAAAAAGAAGAAGGGAAAAAACATTGAATGAAATGATGAATCCCAAAATGCCTTTGACACTCTAAAGCAAAAAATTGCAGAAACACCAATCCTAATATTCCCGGATTGGAACAACCCTTTCCATGTGAATGTAGATGCTTCTGGTATAGCCATAGGGGCAATACTTACCCAACCTAAAGGAAACAAATAACATCCCATAGCTTTTTCTAGTAGAAAGTTGTCTACCATAGAAAGGAATTATACCACTACAAAAAGGGAAGCACTAGCTATGGCATATGCACTACAAAAATACAAACACTACTTGCTCTCCAAACCATTTACATTCTTTACAGACCATGAACCACTGAAATATTTTCTTAACAAACTAGTAACTCATGGGTACATATGTAGATGGTTATTGTTATTTCAAGAGTTTAATTTTAAAATTATGGTAAAACTTAGGAAGAATAATCAAGAACCAAATTACTTGCCACTAATTGAAACCAAAGAAGAATTAGATGCCCAAGGGGAAGATTTTCCTGATGCAAACTTATTCCACATCACTGTGATACCAAAGGAGCTAGAATATATTTCTATTCTTCTTTCTATAGGATAATTTCCCAAGGATCTATTACTACAAGATAAACAATCACTAGTGTGAAGGGTTGTGCCATACACATTGGTAAAAGGAGACCTACACCATCTTGGGAGAGATGATATTTTGAGAAGGGTGGTAGACAAACATGAAAGGAATTTAATTTTAAATCACATGAAGGAGTTGTAGGGGGCCATAAATCTAGAGAAACTACAACTAGAAGGGTAAAAATTATAGGTTTATGGTGGCCAACCTTGCACAAAGCTGCCACAAAATATACAAAAGGATGTGATATTTGACAAAGGGTAGGGAAACCTACTACATGGGATGGAATGCTACTTAAACTAGTATTAGCTCAAAACCCATTTGAAAAATGGGAAATATACTTCATAAGACCAATTGAGCCTTCAAAAAACATTCAAAATCAAGATTCATCATAACCAAAGTGGAATAACTTACAAAGTGGGTAGAGGTGGAACCAATGAAAGATTGTATCACAAAGACTGTCGCAAGGTTCTTATAGGAGAATACCATTACAAGGTATAGATGTCTTCTAAACATAATAAGTGATCAAGGTAAACACAAGTTTTGTGAATAAAATGATAAAGGAACTACTTCAAAATTTCATGATAGCACACAATAAGAGTCCCCCTTATCATCCACAAGCTAATGGGGCAAGTGAAACATTGAACAAGATAATTGGAGAGGCATTAACCAAGATGTGCAATGAAAACAAAACAAATTGGGATGTAAAGGTACCCATGATACTCTAGACATACCACCTCATATAAAAGGACAAGTAAGTTCACTCCTTTCCATTTGGTTTATGGTATTGATGCCACAGCACCAATGAATCTCATCATTCCAAACATATGTACTGCACTAATCTTGTGGTTGGAAGATGATCAATCCTTGATACAAAGGATATAATATTTGGAGAAATTGGATGAATATTGAAAACTTGTAATAAATAACCATCAATTGGAAAGACAAAGACAAAAAGCATGACATGACAGAAATTTGTAGTTGAAAACATTCCTAGAACAGGGGATTTGGAGTTGTTATATGATAGTAAATTCAATAATCATGGAAATTCGAAGGTGAGTTGGTTAGGTCCTTATTACATTAATGAAATCAATGATTATGGAGTGATCAAACTAAGACAATTGGATGACACCTCTCTAATGGAGTATGTAAATGACACACGATTGAAACATTAGTACTTGCCGATAGGTTAACATCATAACTTAAACACAACCAAATCCCAATGTATATTATGTACCATAGTTCAAGTACAAACCTCAATAACATTAAACTCACAAAAGAAAAACATCAAATTGTAGAAGAATAATGACTATAAAATCCCACGTGGATAGAACACACATTCAATGCACCAACCCATTCACCTATAACCTATATAATACCACTTCTTTCACCTTCATCCCTCACCTAAGCTATTTGTGCCTTTGAGTTAATTGCACACTAAGTATTATTTGAGCGTTTCACAACTTCCCTACACTTCACCATTTCCCTTTGCGCTAAGATGGCCACCCCTACTCTTGTTGATATCTTAGAAAAGCCCCACCCAAAGTACAAGAAATATCCCTACAAAGCCTTGGAAGTTGACAAATAAGGGGCATTCTCCAACATACCCATCAATGTTGTGTATTTGGAAGACGTGCAAAAATATATTCATGAATAGATAGCAGAGATTGATCATACCAAGTTTGAGGAGCTCCGCAGGACCCTCCTAACACCAGATGGGAGTGAACACGTGCCACAATATAAGTAGGGCTTAAAATTTTGGACGTTTGGAAAGACTACCCATATTTCTACGATAACCATGAATGGGTACATTTGGCGCTCAACAAAGTGCACGACAAGTTTATTTGCCTCAGAAGACCATATCACATCACCAAGGAGGCTATTCATGTGATAATTGGATTAAGTATGAAGGGATCAATTCTGACCAAGAAGGCCATTAAGAATGAAGACATCACCAAGCTTACTAATGCCAATCCAGACGGGAGAAGCATGAATGTTCGTGCAATCACAAATCCGGCGGTTTGATATGCCACCATGGGCATTACCTATAAGGTATACTATGCAAACACAGAAGAATCCACAACATCCACTACTATTCATACCGCATATCAAATGTTCATTGATGGAAAAGACTTCGACCTCTGTGAAGTCATGAGAGAACAACTAATGGAGAACATTAAAAAGATCAAAACCTCGAGGTATCATTTTCGCTTTGGCACATTGCTTATATGCTTAATTTTCTATTTCATGAACTGGCTCCCCAATTTCAAGGGAAAGGTCTAGAAAATACATCTCCCTATTGCAGTATAGATCAAGCAACACACCCAGCAGTTCCCAGACAAACCATCATACACCGCAGCATATCGAGGTTTTTTGAAAAATCTCCAAGAATAGATGCAGGCTCAGGGCCGGCTCCCCTATGCATTGGTACACCAATACATTAACACAATAAAATTTATGGTAGCTAAAGATTACCTATATGGAGGTGGTAGAGCCCAGGAATGCATGGATTCTGCAACTCGTATATGAGGTCACAACAAAGGAAATAGATGCATATGCATCTACCCTACTCAACAAATCAAACAACCCCAATGTAGAAAGATTTGGAACACATAGTGAGGTAATAGATAACATATATAAAAAGGGGGTAGAAGAGAAATTAGAAAATAATAGAGAAAAACTCCACGAACAGTGGGGTATTCCAAAGGAAGGATACACACAAAAGGCCACATTACGCTCTGCATTAGAGCCATCCACTAGAAGATTGAGCCATTTCCATTCAGAGGGTCCCACTTCCCCTACACAAACAAAGAAGGGATCAACAACTCAAACACCACAGTAAAAAGAATAATACAATCACAGCCTAAACAAATTGCCAAAATAAAAGTAGAAAGACACAATAGAGGAAGAAGTAGAAGAGATACCAGAGGGAGAAGAAGAGGTTGAGCAACCTCTTAGAAAGAGGAAAAGAGGACAACAAGCTTTGGCACCTTCTCCACAAGTAACTTTGGAGAAAATGCAAGAGCCCATTGACATCTTGGCAACCTACAATGCTATTGTAAGCCATGGGATGCTACCACAACTACTCAAAATGTAGTTGAGGACATGATCAAAGAAAACAAAGAAAAAACTATTTAATGCTTGGTCAAATATGTGAACCACCCCAACAAAGCACTAGATGATACAATGATAGAGTTTCCAGAAGATATTGTGGCAGCCATAAGGGGAAAATGGGCTAAGGAACTAGAGAGAGAAGAAGAGATGTGAGATAAAGCAATTTCAGAAGTCAGTCCCAACCTCACCGAGGAGTAGAAGCAAGCACTAGCACTAGCACAAGCACATGAGATCCACACAAAATAAAGGGTATAAATTATCATGGTAGAGGATCCAAAAGGAACACAAAGATTCGAAAGGAGACATTAGGGGTAATCGAGAATCTCTATGAGCAGATGATGAAATACAATAAAGAAGAACAATTAGAGGGACTGCCACTAGAAGATAAATAACCAGAGAGACAAGGACCAACCCTAGAGATAATACAAGTCTTGAAGGAAAATACATAATCAAGGATGATTCCAAAGACACATCCACTACTCAGACACAATCTCCACCACAAGGAACTTCCTAGTGCAACAATAGATACAAATAGTGCCATCACCACAATTACTGCAAGTGCCATTGGTGAGACAATAGGCAAATCTCTTAAGCATTTCATCACTGCACAAAATTCAATTAGGGGACCTACTCCATAGCACTGCCAGAGAAGAGTTGTTAAGTGAGCATGTATAGAATGTGGAGCAATTGGAAGATGTGGTACAAACACTCTAAAATACTATCCCTCATCTACCATGAGACACTTCACTCCCATTGCCTCAACAACTCAAACAATTGGTAGATAGTCTACAAGGGGATTTTGCTTCTACCAAGGTCAATATTAAAGAGGAGGCCCAATGAGAAACTACCAAAAAGAAAATAGAGTACACAAAGTGATGCACCACATTAGACTCCCAACTAGAAGCATAGATACAACAATTGAGAGATAACATCCAAGAGGTCCGAGTACTATATCAATTTTGTCTACAATGGCCCAACACAACAAAAGTCCTCCACAAACAAATACTTCGGATTGAAGATTAGATATCACAAGTGGTGTATGACCTACTTCAAGACTCATCCAGAACAATAAGGGACCAAGTTGAGAATCTCCAAAACTAGCTACAACAACTCCATACTCAATAGGAATTAGTGAAAGAACAAATCAAACAATTGAGGGAGACAATCAATATTCACTTGAGACTTCTCCAAATAATTTTAAAGGAATTGCTTGAAGTAGTTGGCACAAAATATTTCAATTCCAATTGATCTCCATGAGGCAAAATTCACACTTGCTCACATACAAGGACAAATGGGCACATTGCTACATGCAAATGCACATTAGGCTTCAACCATGATGAGACTCAAGGTACAATACACACATCTCCTTCCCAATTAAGCATCATGTCTCGAGGACAAGACACCATTTTAAAAGTGGGGATGATGTTAGTAGGTCGGGGATAGAGTTAAAACCCACTGTAGGCTAGCACAAAAGGTTTGTGAAGGACAAAAAAGGCATTAGTTATAATTAGGAGTCATTCCCCTTCAAGGGAATGAATGTATATATGCAATGTAAATAATATGTGGAAGATATATGTAGAGATAGAAGAGGAATATATGAACTGTATATGAGTAGAGACTAAGACTTGCCTTTTGTACATGATTATGATATAATATAAAGGAGTTATAAGGATTATATATATGTGTAATGAATGTATGAATGTTTCTTTTGTGGTTGGTATGATATGTTAAGTATTCCTTCTAGAATACTACCACAAATGCTTGTTTTTCTTACTGTATCCTCTAGGGTATAAATAATTTACATAAGAAGTACTGGGGTACAAATCTCTAGATTGTACTTCCCCTTCCTTCTTGCCAACAAACATATTGACAAATAACATACTTTTGTGCTTTGTTTGACTCATGGCCTCATCCATATCCACCTTGATTTACCCTTTTTTACACTTAAATTTACTTATGTGGGCACATCCATATTGAAACTTAATTTCAAATATGCACTTAATTTCATCAAGGGAACATGGGAGAACAATAAGAGCACACTTCAATTTGTAAGGGAATTAAGGAGCTAAATATGCAATCATTTTCACCTACACTATTTGCCTGTTTGTGTGTGTGTATTGTATTTGATATTTCTTATTACTATTAATCCAACTCATCAAAGGGTTTTGACATGGGAAAACCTATCAACTATCAAGTCAACAAACTCCTAAATGGCATCCTCAAACATCACCTTGACAAACTCAACTATCAAGAAGGTAAAGCTAAATAAATTTATAGATGTACATTATGTTAGATTGTTTTGATGCTACATAAATCAATTATGTGTGTTAGATCAAGTTTGCATTGCTTTAGATCAACCTATGGAACTCAAGGTTGAAATATAAATATTTTCACTTGACAATACAAATATTAAGACAATCATCAAACCAAAGACATCAATTTTGAAGGGTGGTGAATTGATTCCACACAACTTCAATAAAAGTATTCCCTCATCAATTTTAAAGTTTACGTACCTCTAACTCTCACATTTAATTTTACCATATTTATTAGAATTATCAATCCTAATTCTAATTATCTAAAATATTTTATGTTTTATTACTTATATCTATATATTTACTCTAGATAATTCATGTAAAACACTTTTTTTACAATGATTAATAGTAAAGAATAAGTAGAACATGAAAAATGACACATTTATTATTAAAAAAAAACTCACATAAAAGACCTTGAATTTTTTTAAAAAAAAAAAACTAAATAAATAAAAAATCATTGTAAAGATAAAATGGCATACATCTATCATTATAGAGAGGGGGGAAATCATATTAAAGAAGAAGAATCATTATATAAGAAATTTCAAAATCATATAAAAGACCTTGACTTGTTCTAACAAAACAAAAATAAATAAATAATCATGTTGCTAAGTGTGATTGCTTACTTATTGTCATCTTTTGCGTAAGAAAAGAAAATTGGAAGAGGAATGATAATGATAGCCCAACTCCAGATCAAGTAAAGAACCAATCGAAACAATGAAAATCTCATTCAAACAGTTTTGTGATCCATCCACGTCATCTCATGGAATGGCCATTGCCTTATCAGATGGCGAAATGTTGAACAGTTTGTGCTGAATATGCTGCATTAAAATATCTCACAGAGCAGAGCTGATCATATGTCCATTGGATATGCACGGAACTCGGTCAATTAATGTGATAGAACATTACATGGTAACTTTTTATTAGTAGCAGGAACTAATAAGAGGAGATCTCTAAACAGAACACTGTTAGAAGAAGTTGTAAGGCATATCCTTCACTTCAATTTTAATCATCCAGGAGAATATAAAAATATATGGTTCAAAACAGTAGTGGAGATAAAGTTAAATAGAAGAAAGAACATATGGATGAAGTAAAATATCAATTAAATAAGTAAATGGAGAATTAATAGGCAAGGGATTTTAAATGGAAATGTAGAAATCAAAAGTATGTAACAGAAAATGTCAAAGCAGTCATGTGAAAAAGATCATATTACGTCAAGCAATTCAATTTTACATGTGACCACAAGTAAGAGTATTATATAGGAGCAAAAATAAATATCCAAAGAAGAGAGGGTTGATAGGGTTTGTGGCTTTTGCATATCAAGATCCGTGGAAATGGAATGACAGTATATAATGCAATGTATGACATACTAGAACATACAAACCAATCATACTAATGTTCTAAAAGTAGAATCTTTAACAACTTTGTTTGAAGTGGTGCATATGGCAAAAACAACAGATTACTTGATCAAAATTTATAGTAGAAAATCCATGATCAACAAGACAATCTGAAATAAAAATTGTGAATGGTTGATTAAAACTTTTATTTCTTGCTAAACAGTTCAATCCTGATATCGCATATACTATTCGATCTATACACATATTAAAAACTTTTATTTTATCTCATTTCAATAATTAACACACTACATACCAATAAACAATCTCATAAACTTCTCAATCTGATACACATTATTAAAAACTTAGTTAGCATACTTACATGCACATCTTCCAAGCTTAGAGAAAAGATGCTTCGTACCTTCCCATTCACTCAGTCCAAAGTAATCATTCCAGATTGAGAGTTGGGGGTGAACTCAAAAGGCAACAAATTCATTACTCTTATAAACTATGGCATATGCTCCTGTCAGGTAAGAAAAGGACGGTAGTGTTGTCCTGACCAGCTAAGCTCATTGCTCATAATATACCGGTAAAGACTCAGTAAATTTTCAACCCGTGGTCATCTCCCTCTACGGCGAAATTGAAATAAGATCCCCCTAGAAGAACGAAAGCAGAGTCTATATATTCCGATGTCGCATTGATTATCTTGCCGAATGAAAGTCTGAGTCGGAGATACTTTCCTCAAGTATCCAAAAAGGGCTCTCCAAATGTTTAGATCTTCTTCCTGTTTGATGGATCATTCTGGTTTTCTTTCAGAGTCTTGTAGTTTTAGCAAATATAAGTACAAGTTTTCTAGGTGTGCCAGTTCTAAGAAGTGCTCGGGCCTGAAAGGTAGGGATCCCTATGCAGTTGAACTATCTGCTACATTTAGAAGGGCTCTTTTAGAATGTAGTCTGATGCTCCCTCTCATCAGGAATGAGGAAACCTATCAGAGAATTGGGGCATGCCATTTGTGCAGAGTAGTGCGGTCAAGGAAGAATGGGTTATTAGTTGTTGCAGATAGCAGAGTTGAATTCAACAGGATGGTTATGATGAATTCTCTCAATCAGGAAAGCCATCATGAGAATTCGTCTCCTTTCGGAGAAGTTCAATCAGAGAGGGATATGATCCACCATCCTAAGAGCCCTCTAGAAGAACATAAAAATCAGGAGACCCACAATTTTTTAGACTCTGTGGACAGTGGAATTATATCTGATAATTCTATGATGGCAGAGAACTGGTTTGGTTTAAAGGTTGGACTGAATGGAATGGCTTTCGTCTGCACTGAAAGAGGATGCGGCCCTGCCCATGTATGTGAAATAGAGCATAGAAAGGAAGGCTCTGGCATTCAAGATGGTGGTGATGGTAGTAGAGGGGAAGAGGAAAGCTCTGGAACAGAATCCAGCAGCACAGATTTGTATTATCAAAAGATGTTGGAAGCAAATCCTGACAATCCTCTTCTGCTGAGAAATTATGCCAAGTTTTTGCATGAGGTGGATGTTGAGTCTATTCATTTTGGCATAAACAACTTGCTAGATTATGTTGGAGGGGATTTCTATGTTATTCATATTTTTCAAATGGGCTTGCAATGAAAATGACTATCAGAGGACTAAACTGCAATACATGTTCCAGAAACTGTTTATCTACCACATTAGGATCCAGCCCATTTTGTAGCTGCCTTGAATCTATGAAAAATGGTTAATGCCCAGAACCACATAAAAGAGCTGTATGGTGGGGTTTTCTTGTTTTTCTTTCAATTTCTTTTTGAGTAGGCGGGGATCACTGCTCAAATGGCACCCTGCTCTTATTAGGACACAAAAATTCACTGCTAAGCTCTCCAATGCCTAAAAGTAGACATTAGTGCATTATTTGTTGTCATTTTGAGGGCCAAACTCTCCAAAAAGCATATTGGTTTTATAAGCTTTACCCTCTTTAATTGAGATGATTCATCAAACCTGAATATTGAACTTAAGTTTAAAAACAATGATCCCACTCTAGCAAGCCCGGCAGTGAACAGCAGGTACGCTTACTACAAGACACTGACCGTTTAAGCCCTTCCCTGACCTAGAACATTGAGTTTCTTACACATATATCACTGTTTAGTCATCTGGGTAGTCATGTATGTTTAGTCTGTTTAGAACTTGCTGATCTCGAGAGAATTTTAATATGCTATACCATTGATATGAAGTTGTTTTATGTTTTGTTTGGATTGATGTCAGCAGGTTCAATATGACATGGAGAGAGCAGAAGTATACTTCTCCAGAGCCATATTAGCAAGCCCTGGGGATGGAGAGATCATGTCACTGTATGCCAAATTCATATGGGAAAGCCACAAAGATCCAGCTCGGGCCAAAACTTACTTTGAAAGAGCAGTCAAAGCTGCCCCTGAAGACTGGTAAACAGCTCCTGCCATGTCCTTATCACTCTTTAGTCCTATGGCTATTTGGCACTGTGCTTTGTTATCAAACTATTCACTCTCTTTTGAGACCCAGTGTCCTATTTTCTTTAGCAACAGAACCTGAAAATCTATCTAATAATAATCAACCATATGGCTGGGTTTGGTGTTGCAGCTATGTGATTGCATCTTATGCCCATTTCCTCTGGAACTGTGAAGAGGATGAAGAGGAGAACGACCTTCCTATAGACTAAAATGCAACCACTCTGGTCAATTTGGGTTCTGTAACTACTGCTGCTGCTTAATGTTTTCATCTAGGCTTAAAGTAGTTATGTCCAGATCATAGTATTTTCTTGACAAGATTGGTTTCCAATTTTCTCATGGAAATTGTCTTTGACTACAGCTATACTGTTTTTAAAATTTCTTATGTCAATCCCAAGATGATAGTATAGACATGAAGTTCAGTTACTGGAAGGGAGTTTGATGAGCTGGTAAGGGATAGCCTTTGCCTTTGATGAGATGAGAAATCTCCCCTCATGGGGATTGACTGGATATAACTTCTTCTCACAAAACTGCAGGGGTAAGCTTTGTCTTCACTTGTGATCCCATCGCTGAACTGACACAGAACATGTAAATTTGCAGATAAAATTGTATCAAACATTAGTAATAAAGATAGCGGTGAAAGAAATTGTGTGGATGAACAGAATCTTGACTTCTCAAATAAAATAATGTATCAGAATTTGTTGGAGTAAAGATTCTTCTTGCTTCAGACCTTTGTTCTCATTGGTAGGAAAGCAAAAATGGATTCTTGTCCAGCGGATTCCAACTGTTCCTTAATTCAGATTCCTCCAACATGTTCTAAGGTACGAATTACAAATAGAAGTTTAAATGTTATAGCTTATATCATAGTAGCATTCCATCTACATGATAAGCTAAAAGTGTAAATATAATTTTTTTAAATTGTAACGAAAAACAATTTATTTTGGGAATTTATACATCTAAAATAAGAAAAAAACTGTTATTTTATGTTAAATATATTTTTACAATAAATAAATATCAACATAAGTTCATGTTATAAAATTCTTCATTAAAAATACATAAACATTAAGTTTATTTAATAGCATCAACAAATTATATTACTTTATTTATAATATGAACTTTCAAATTCTCAATTAAATATCAATGATAATATAATCATTTTATAACTATTAAAATAATTTTTTTAATTAAATAAATAAGTAATTATTAAAATTTAAATAAAAAATGGTTATTAAATGAAGGGTAGAAATTATAAAGAAATTGTTTGTTGATTGATTTTTTTATTCTTGTGGTTTATAATTTTGTTTAATGATAAAGTTAGTTTCCATACAAAATATATATGTGATCATCAATTATTTTTTATATAGGTCATCAATTATATTTGTTGTTTGATTTAAAAAAAAAAAAAATCAAATTCTTTCACATAAATGCAAATGAAAAAAGATGATTGATACATACACTATTAAATAAAATTCACAACTTATTTAGATAATCATATATTTTTCATCTTCTATTCTAAATAATTCTGAATAACAAAGATAAATAGTACTCATAAATACAATCTAAAATGAGTTAGCAAATGAAGATTTTTTCACAAGCTAAAATAGGTCTCTTTTCTGAAATTTCAAATTATCCGGTCTATCAAATAAAAATTTATTAGTCATAAATTTTAATGCGTGCAGCCGCTTCTTGTTAAATAAATTTTCTTTTCCATAAATTTCTTGTTAAATCAAAAAGTTTTAATACAAAAAATAAATATTAATATTTTTAGATTAAAATAAAGAGTTGAGGGTGGATAATTGAATTACAATTATTATAGATATTTTAAATACGTTTATTTTAAAAATATCTTATGTTTTAATTATTTTATTTATTTAATAGTTGTTTTATTTTCCTTGGACACTATTCTACTTATTACATAAGTAAAAAAAATATAACAATGAAATAAATGGATAGGTACACTTAATTTTGGAAATTAAGAAAAACAAATAAAAAAGATTGAAATCTAAGAAACTAACAAGGTTTGGATTTTTTGCTTGATTCTAATTGGGATGATAAAGATAATGAAGAGGCTAATGAATGGGTAAGCTATTAGGACGAAGTTAAAGAATCAAAGCTTATGAATATTTGGTTGGAGGTTGCATCCTATTAAACTATGAGTACATCTTATGCAAAGTGGATGGATTTAATGTGGTCTGAGAGTACTAGGTTGAGGAGATCTATGTTGGAGATTTTAGATGACCTTGGTATAGAGGTAGTCATTCCTAAGGAAAAGTCTCTTATCAATTTGATAGGCTCGTTGGTCCTCTTGTTGTCTTTTTGGATGACATTTCCCTACATTTAATGGTTGTTGAATATTCGACACATCCCCTCTCCAAGCTAGTGGTTGTTGCATTGGTGTTGTGGTTAAGAATGTCAGTATTTTTTGATTTTTAGGGCGTCTTCTACTCCTAGGTGTGTTGAGGTCATCAATGTTTAGCAATATTTCATATGATTGGTTAGAAGTCTTGCTCTAGTTTTATTAAAGGTAACTCTAGTACAAATCGATCTCCCTCTTTGGAACTATTTGTAGATGACAAGGGTTGACATCTTAGGGTTCCTAACTCTATTGTTGAAAGATCATTCGTTAGGCTGGATAAATCTCTTTTTTGGAAGTTTTATTGACTCTAGACCAAACATTAACATGGTTAGGAGATGGGTACTGATGAAATACAATCTAAGTATCTTTCTTTCCTTTTTGCTTCGAGAGGATTGCTTTTGGACCCTTTTTGGGGGTCCTTGGTTCCTGGGTAAAATGGGGCTCTCCCTTAGTAAATGGAATTCAAGGTTAGGCCATGAGGTGGATCTCATTACTAGGGTCCTTATTTGGGTCAAGCATATGGGTTTAGCTTTGGAGCATTGGGTGGCTCAAGTTTTGTATGGCATTGCTATATCTTTTGGTTATCTAGTTACTATTGGTGAGGTTACCAAGTCTAGATCTTGGCTTATGTATGCTATATTTTGTGTATGCTAATGTGGATAAACATCTTTCAAATTCAATTGTTTTGTCTTCAAAATTTGGGGTTTGGATGCAATATATTACTTTTTAAGACTTGTTTTCTATTTTCCAAATTTCTCATGATGAAGGTCACTCAATTTCTTGTAAAGGGAAAAGGGGGATGCAAAAGGCTTAGAGAAGAAAAAAATCTACTCTACTTTAGTCTTGTGGGTAGACATTGTGTAATGAAGCTTGTCATATTATGGAAAAGGAAAATGTGGTAGATTGTCCTATAGAGGTTAGGGATGGCTTTGGAGTTGCTAAGAAATCCAATATCACCATTCAAGAGTCACTTGGTAGGGTTGACTCATCTTCTTGCTTGATTTAGGCACCAAACAAAGAGAAAAGGAAATTGGAGATTTCATCCCCTAGAGATAGTGAGCTAAGAAGGGAATCTTAGCCTCCCAACTCCTTGCACAACATATATGCTAGCTAGTTGCCTTTCCCTCCTTGCAAAGGGGTAAAATAGAGATTTTGTTGGTAGAAGAGCCTTAAGAAGCTCCAAGACTTCTATTGTTCTAGGATGAACTATGTCAAATGAGCATGAGGTTAAGATGAAATCCTATAGAAAAAAAATTGAAGGTAGGATTGGAGTTGACTTTTAGAGATATGTAAGAGCACTGAAATGGGGGACAAAAAGGGGGTCAAAAGTGGCCACTTTTTTTTAAATCAGCTAAATCTAAAATCGGATTAAGTAATTTCAGATGCATATAGTCAAAATTTGAAGATATGAAAATGACAAGAATGATAGTACTCTAAATCTAGTTTCTAAAGTACTATTTTTTTTTTTGTAAATGGTTAAGATTAAGAGGGTCAAATATTGTATGCACACAAAGTGCTTATATTTTCTTACTAAAATATAACATAGTGTTTACTATATGCCTCCCTATTTTTTTGTTGCATTCAAAATGCAATCACATTTCTTTTAATTTTTACACCCTAATTGTGATTCATGTTCCACAAAATGCAACCATATTTTTTAGGCCATAAAAATAAAAGAAACGTGATTACATTTTTTAGGCCATAGAACATGATCACATTAAGACTTGGCATTTTCAAGCCATAACATGATTGAATTGTTTCAAAACTTTAATAACATAAGAGCATTATGACCAAAATCACTCATTTGTTTTCTTTTTTTATCCCCCATTGTACTAAACATATCCAACTCATCAAAGATCTCTGGATTCAAGGTACTTAGTTTTTCTTGGTGATGTGTGTGTGTGTGTGTGTGTGTGTGTTGAGTCTCAATACTTACTTTTAATGTAGTATTAGACCTAATTTTTTGTTTACATATAGTTAGTGTTTCAAGCCTCTATTTTGTTGGGTTTGAATCGATTTCATAATTTATAGTTGGATTGTATTGTTATATTTGAATTCCTCTTGGTACAAGTGTTTGGGTCCTTTCAAAAACCTACATTTCCCCTTTAACAAAATAAAAAAATGGAAATTTAATGATGAAGAGTGAAAGCTAATTTCAAATAGAATGCAATTATTATATACATAAAGTCATTTCTCTTGGTTTGATGAATGTTTTGGCTTTCATGAGGTCTTAAAAATACTTGTGGGTCAAATATGAGTCCCTTGAGATCAATACTAAGAAACGTTGGAATGTCTTGATGGATAGGAATTATTTGTAACCTATGTGAATGATTTTTCAAAATGTTGTGATATTGATCTTTTTACTTTCACCTTCTTTTGTGTCTAATTTCGTCAAGGAAACATTTGCAAAAAAAGGTAAAGGAGACTATCAAATTTATAGGTGTCAAGTTCTATTAGGTCAAACCCTACAACCTACCAATTTTATGATTTTCAACAAATTATTGAAGATAGCATGTGTAGACTTGTAGATGTCCTAAAATGATTTTGAAGTAGACTAAGAATTTTTCCCTTAGAAAAAAAGTGCTCAAGGGATTTTCTCCTTATAATCACATATAGATTAATATTATTTTATATTAATTAATTGCATTGATGGGTGTATATAAATAATAAGACATAACAAAAATCAAAATAATCTTTGTTAAGTTGGTTCACAATGGCTAGTGAAAAGGGGTGAGAACTTTAGAATTTAAAATTTTAAAAATTAAAAAACTAAGGAAAATCTCAAGCCACTCAATATTGACCCAAGACAAGAAAGTGTGGGGTTCAAAGCATTGATTGAATGTGTGGATATAGGTGATAATATAAACTAATATATGATGTGTAATTGGTGAAAGTATGGGGATGTATGCAATTAGGGATGGAATAAGTTTAAATTCATTGGAATAAGTGAGTGAATGTGGAATAGATAGATATAGGCATTAGGTTTTGATCTGAATTTTAAAAAATAGTGTGTCACTTGTCAATATGTAATCTTGTTAGGGAATTCCATCAAAATGCACCCAATACTAAATGGGAATTAACTTGGGTATGTATATTTTAGCATTACATTTTGCCCCCATCTGTAGGTGTATGTAAATCTAAATGAATATTTAGCTCAAAGTGTTACACCCCATGTGTTATTATCTATACTATTACCTAGTTTGGTAAATTGCTTCAATAAATGTGAATGTGTTTTATTTATGAATTTTGATGGAAATATGTTGAATGAATATTTGACTCAATTAAATGCTTTATGATTTAGTATATGGAATATATAATGTGAATATGACATGTATGTAAGGTATATGATGAATTGATTCGGCTAACTACTGTTATGGTGAACTAACACTTCCAGAGGCACAAATCACTTCCAGGAATAGTATCACTTAGGAGAACTTGGTCTGGTAACCTTTAAATTCGTCCTTACTGAGCTTTCACACGCTCACACCCTAGTTGGTCTTAGTTAAGTCAAGCCGGTTTGGGTAATGAGTAAGATTCTATTTTGATTTATGAATGTTTTTATTGAATTGCAATCTTGTTTTATGATAGTTTGGAATGAGGATGTGATGAAGTCTTGAAGTTGTGTTGAAGTCCTTCCTTGAGTGTTTACTTGTATATCGTTGAGATATATGCATTTAATGTATATATGTATATATGTACTTTTCTTTGGTAAACTCATACATGTGAGTAAATATGTACATAAGTATACGTATCTACGCATGCTCATGGACATATTACCCATATGCATGGGAATACCAATTGGACTAAGTGATATATATATGTGTGTGTATGTATATATACATTCCATGTACATATGTCGATCGATGGAATTGCATGTATGAGTGTTTTATAAAGATATTGAAAATGAATTACGTTTATATATATATATATATATACGTAATACTATTCTTATATTTATATATAATATAAATATGTTTGTTAATAAAATGTATTCGATAAACTTATGGAATGAATATATATTAATATATATCGATATATATACATATATGTATATATATATGTATATATATATATATACATACATATATATATGTATAATTAATTAATTAATTGATAAACATATATATATGGGTAAAAACATAAAGTTGTCACACTTTATAAAGGAAATGACCAACATTGATTCAACTTTTAAACTTGAATCACTAAAAAGTGGCATATATGTTTTGAATTTTGAAATGATGTAAACTAGTAAAATATGTTTTTTTTTAGTATATTTTATGTTTGTATTTTAAAAATAAATAAATAAAATATTTTAAACTAGTTTTTAATAAATTAACACTATAATTTAGTTGTTGATAAAATGCTGAAAAATGAAGTTGCATGAGACGTCAAACTTTTGATGGTAAATTTTTTTTTTTATCCTTTCAATTTTTTTTTGTGTATTTATAACTTGAAACTTTAATGCATGGATATATTTTTTCCAATTTTGATATATATATATCAAAATTGATTTTTAGTTAGAAATACTTAAATTTATTTTGTGCTCATAAGTTGGCTAAAAGTGTGACACAACTTTGTGCTTTTACCCATATACATATTGTAGTCACCCAAAATAATATTTAATTAAATAAATACTTATTATTTATTTAATTTAACCCCTTCCCTCATCCTAGTAATTAATTAAATATATATTCAACATTTATTTAATTTTCTCCATTATCCTTACATTCCACCACCTTTCACTAGTAGAATTTGGCAAATAAATTACCACAACAACTAAAGATGACTAAATTCTACTCATTTTTTGCAACACTGTAACTATAAATGACTAATTTGATCATCATAAGTGACTAATTTGATCATCGGGTAAAAAACACAACTAAATAATTAGTCACACAAATAAAAATTAGACAATATGATATTAAAGTGGATAATTAAAAATATATTTTGAATTGACAAAGTTGGTAATATATTATATCATTATAATATAATATAATAATAATATATTATATTGCAATATTATAATATAATATAATAATAATATATTATATTGCAATATTATAATATAATATAATAATAATATATTATATTGCAATATTATAATATAATATAATAATAATATATTATATTACAATATTATAATATAATATAATAATATGATATTATATATTACAATACAATATATTATATTATATTATATATTATGTTATTATATAATATAATATATATAATATATATTATATAATATTATATTATTATATATTATTAATATTATAATATTATATTTATATTATAACATGTATTTAATATTATATAATAATATCATAATATAATATATTTAATATTATATAATATTTATATTTTTTTAGACAAATCGCTACCAGATAGGTTACCACTCATTATATTCCATAGGAAAGAATCAATTACATCATACAAACTTTGTAAGGATGGAATGATTTTCGACTTGGCTTCTATCATCTTGTTAATGATAGATTCTGACAGTATATTTTGTACATGAACAAGAAAGTTTGTACATGAGCACCATAACTTCCTTGAACCAAACAATAGCCACTTTAACCTTCAGAAACTTGCTCCACTCCTCACACCTTGCAAGCGCCATGGATCAACTCAACAAAAGACTCCATAATATCTTCTCTATACTCGACACGCCCTTTTGAACTTCAGAACCATCTGCAAATGACCAACACCACCATATCCATGACGGAGCCAAGACTATCCCTTGAAGCCACCAACCTTGTAACAAATTTTATAGGTGAAGCTACACATAGCGAAAACAACAACTGTCCCTCGATTCGAGCTTTCCCCCGGAGGAAAAATCAACGCTTCGACCAACCATAGAGGATCCGATCATTTCCAAAATAGTAATCTATGGTCCTTCAAATTCCCGTGCATTATCCTGCTTTATCTTTGGAAATGAGTTCCCAAGCGTTTAGCCACATAAGGGAGGAGTTTGAAGATCTGATAGTAACTTCTTGGACAACATCTGCATTTGCTAAATGATCGACCACTTTGTTTGCCTCTCTAAAGACGTGGTGAATAGTGAAGTTTCCCAGGAAAGATAAGAGTGGAACAACTGAATTTGTCCATGCCTGAAGGTGCCAACTTATCGCCTTCCTAGAGATTATTGCCCAAACTATAATTTTAGAGTCACCCTCAATATTGATATCCTGAATGTTATTATCAACATAGTATTTTAGACCTTTGAGCAAACTGGCAGCCTCTACCATAGTATTTATGCCGAAACGTAACTTTATTGTCGCAGCCAACACCACTTCACCATTTGAGTTCTTTATCACAAAGCCCACTCCTGATAGCCCTGGGTTGCCTCTCGAGGCCCTATCAAAGTTTAATTTGAGCCTACCTCTAGGAGGTAGTTCCCATTTTTCCTTCGCTCTTTGAGATTTGTCTTTCATTTGAGCACCTTTAAGGGGTTTTATTAGGGACTAATTCTTTACCATTGCTTCATCCCATGCCAAAAAAAAATGAACTTCTTTTTGGAGGCCTTTGAATTGAAATGTTCATTGATACCACTTTCAATTTTATTGAGCACCGAACATAGTGGCAGTGCCTTATCCCTAAAGATACACACATTCTGTTCCTGCCAAAGCTTCTAGATTACCATTGTTAGCATTTCAAACCAGAGACCCGACAATGCTGAACCCTTACCAAGGCACGACCATGCCTCAAAAGTCATCTTTACAGTATTTTGTAAAGGACCTTGCCATTTTAATTTCCTGCAAAAGTAGCTCCAACATTCTTTTGCAAAAAATCATTCTACTAAGATGTGGTTAGTTGTTTCTACACTATTCATTTAGAAAACACATCTGTAAGGCCCCTGAAATCCAAGCCTATTTAGGTGTTCACCTATTAATATTCAGCCATGTAGTGCAGTCCACATGAACACACTTGATTTTGGTAAAACAAATTTTCTCCAACAAAGATTACTCAGCCATCCACCTTCCACATGCTCCCTCCTGAGGACTTCATATCCCAGTTTTACTGAGTATGAACCTGATTTAGCTATGCACCATTTTATTTGGTCTGGCTCATTTGTAAAAAAGATGTGTCTATTCGCAAGCTCCTTCTCTAGTGTGCGTCTTTGATCTTCCGATATCATATCGAGTTGTTTCCAAACATGTTTTCTCCCATTGCTATTGATGATGACCATGTAGTCACACACCCTGCCACCCAAAACTGGGCTTGCTACCTGAGACTTTTCTACCATGCTATGCAAACTTATTAATGGCCCATAACTGTTCCACGAGTCCATCCAAAAGGAGGATTATTCTCCATCACCAATCACCCACATAAGATGGTCCGTGATCAAATGCCTATTGTCCAAGATGAAATTCCACAATGTTGAACCCCTCCTTGGATTTGCAATTGTTAAAATTTTGTCTTCCTTTAGCAAATCCAGATATTTATGTCTTAAAAGTTTCGCCCACTGATCATTGACATTTGCAAAAAGCCTCCATGTCAACTTCGCTCCAAGTGCCAAGTTTTTCCTTTGGAGATCTTTGATATTAGCCCCACCTCCTTTCTTTGACAATTTTAGCGTATCCCAACTGATCAAAGGGATGAGATGGTGCTCTGTTGAACTATCCCACAACAAGTGCCTTTGAATTCCTTTGATGTGCTGCTCCGCTTTTCTTGTTAATGCAACACAAGCCATCATGTAGATTGGGACAACCGCTAAGATTTTCTTGACTAAAGTTATTCTCCCAACCAGTGATAGCCAATGACCACGCCAATTACCTATTTTTCCCTTACACTTGCAAATAGTTTCTTCCCAAAGGTTTGTCTTTACCTTCCCTGAGAAAAGAGGGATCCCTAAATACTTGGCCGGTAGCACACCACTGCTAAACCCTAAAATTGCAAGGATCACCCTTTGGACTTTCTTCCCAACATTGAAAAAGAAAACGCACGACTTCTCCAAATTTACCAACTAACCCGATTCCTTTTCAAACAAGACAACTACGTTTTTCATATCTTCTACTTCCTTAGTTGAACCTTCACCATATAGAAGAGTATCATCAGAAAACAGATGGTGCGAGATCACTGGAAGTGAGCGTGTAATTTTAACACCTTTCCAAACTTGTCGATAACAAAGATTTGCAATGTGGTTGCTCAGTGTGTTTGCTAAAGTGACAAACAAGAATGGAAAAATTGGATCTCCTTGGTGTAAACCTTTGTCACTTTGAAAAAATCCATAGGGAGTCCCGTTGAGAAGCACAAAATATCTGGGAGACGATATACAACTAAATACCCATTTCAACCATTTCTCTGTGATACCTAGTTTTTCCATTACTTTTATCAAGAAGCACCACTACACTCTATCATAGGCTTTGCACAAATCCAATTTGACAATCATTCCACTTTGTTTAAAGATTTTAACGAATAAACCACTTTGTGAGAAATGACTATACCATCTGTTATATTCTTGCCAGGCACAAAACCACACTGTTCCTTTGAAATCACTCGAGGTAACACCTTTTTTATCTTATTTTCCATGAATTTGGTGATTATTTTTTAGATTGAATTGCATAAAGCAATCAAAATCTACTTTGAGAAGGCTTCACAATTATCCTTTTTTGGAATTAATGCAATATTTGTATTGTTGAAGTCTTTCAGGATCACCTCCTTCCTCCTCGATTCCTCCACTACTAAAGTTATTTCACCTCCCATAAAATCCCAGTAAGTTTGATAAAATATGGTGTTGAAACCATCTGGCCCTGATGCTTTATTGGGATTCATTTCAAAAAAAGCAGTCATTACTTCTTCTTTGGTCACTTTTCTTGTCAGCATTTCATTATTTGCCTTAGAAATCTTACAGCTTGAATTTTCCAGTAAGCTGAAATTCAAAGGTTCAGCCATATTTTCACCCCCTAATAGAGATTCAAAGTAGGTAACCCCTAGTCTTTGAATTTATTTTTCATGTGAAACAATGTTTCCACCCTCATCCTTTGTTTGCGTTATTCTATTCCAGCTTCTCCTACATTATGTTGAATTATGGAAAAATTTCGTGTTCAGGTCACCATCTTCTAACCACATTTCCGGAGATTTGGATCTCCAGTATGTTTCTTCACGTGCCAAGAATTTTTTGTATTCCTCCATTAGGTTTTTCTCCTTTTCAAACTCCTCCCATCTCACCCCTTCCTTCAAAATTTTTTCTCCTAAAACTTCCAATTATTCCTCCAATCTGGATTTTTCTTCAAAAATATTTTTGAAAACATTTAAATTCCAAATTTTTAATCTTTCTTTCATTTTTTACAGCTTCTTTTGAAATAGGAACATCTTTGTTCCCCTGACATTCAAAGGCTCACTCCACCATTCTTTCATGTTATCCAATAAGATTTCATTGAATTTCCCTTTTACCGGTTTTGTATTTAAACATAAAGATAGTTCCACTAGAAAGTGGTTAGAAACAAAAACTGTCCTAATAATGGATTTTGGGGGGGCAATGTCTTGCATCCAATCTTTTGTCATGAGATATCTATCCAACCTCTCCTCTATATTAGTGAAACCCTTCCTATGATTGGTCGATGTATAAGTGCCATTTGTTGTTTTTACGTCTATTAGATTATTTGCTCCCACAAAGCTTACAAAATCCTTTTGTGCTTGCGAGACCTTCCTACAACCCCCATCTTTTTCACTCAAATCTAAAATTGTGTTAAAGTCCCCCCCCAAAAAATTGCCTTTTCTTCTGGAAGGGATGAACTTAGTTCATTCCAAACTTTTAATTTCTTTTCATTTTTTATAGGACCATAAACATTAAAAATTGTAAACGTGAAGGCTATGGGAATTACTTTTACCTCTAACTGCATCCAGTTTTAGTTTGTCAAAATCATTGTTGCTTCAATAATTGAAGGATTCCAAAGAACACCCAAACCTCCAGAGGCACCAACTGCATCAGCAAAGCACCCTTTCCATTTTTTGCAAGATAGAATAAACTTTTCCTTCTCCCAACCTATCAATTTTGACTCTTGAAAAAGAACTAAATCTGCCTTCAGAACTTCCAACTGGCGATTAACCAGTCGTCTTTTGTTAGGGGCATCCAGACCTCTAACATTCCATATTAAGATCTTCATCTTTTTCCAAGGGAGGATCTGCCTCCCATGGATCTAGTCATGTAATTTTTTATTAGAGGTTGATTTCCCTTCAATACCTCCTCTTCCCGCTTTTGCTTGTTTGTCTTTCTACCCACTTTCCCAATCGATAAATCCTTTGCTAATTGCGCTATGTGTCTTTATTCTAATATGTCTATTTCATCTGCTTCATCTTGAGATGATCCATCAAGGATCTCCTTATTCCAATCCTCTTTGTACTCGATCATTTGGATGACCGATTTAGGCATGGCTTCTAGAGGTGCTATCTCATCTTCTTCGATTTGGGGTTGATAGTCAGGAATTTCATTTGCTTCAGTGTTTGCAACTATTATTTCCTAGGATTTCATTTTATCTTCCTCTTCCTACATCAAAAAATCCAGATCTTGATTACCTTCCTCCTTCCTTACCTATTTTTGTCTCCAAACACCTTTGGTTCTTCTTTGTAATTGCCTACAATCTTTAACATTGTGGTTTCTCAATTTGCAGTTTAAACAATAGAAGGTAGGTTTTTCTAGTTCTACCGATTGTAACTAGTTTAAATATTTCCATATGCCAGGGTTATTTCCTTTGGAATATCCTTGATTGCTAGCAATTTTATTCTTGCATAATTGAGTGATTCACTGTTCCTTAAATCCACCTCTAGTGTTATTCCCAGTGTGTTCTCGATTTTTTTAAAACATTTTCCTGACCAATATTCATAGGGAAAGTTGTCCAATCTCAACCATTTTGGACCATCTTGTGGATTGTACTTTAGGGGATTGAAGTTTCTCTCCCACTTTTACAAATAAAGATAAGATTTTTTCATTTTTCTAGTCAACTTTGTTCAATATCTCTTTCCATTTTTCTTCATTCGCCATGACCACAATGAAGAATCCTCTTGGAATGAAGTTTATTATTGGATCAATTTTCCAATTCTCAATGACCCATGCACCAATCTCCTTCCATGTGAATCTCCTTCCATGTGAATTTCCTTCCTAGGAACCATCCAATAATTGTCATTTGTTCAAAGTATTCTACTTCCTCAAGAACAAACTCCGTGAGATTGATTGCAATTTTCTCCCATTTGATTTTTTGGTGTGAATCTTCATTTTCATTAAGCAAACTATTTTCTTAGTTTTGTTTTCGCCATCAATCTTTTCTGAACTCCGCACTTCTTCAACCTGTGCTTCTGTAACCCTTTCCTCGACCGTCATCTCTCTGAAAAATGGAGATAATTGAAGAAACACTTAATCCATAAATAAATCAATATTATATAATATATATATATATATATATATATATTTATAGGTAAGTGTTGTCAAGGGGACAACTCCCAAAAAAATATGATCAAGAGATGCATGCCCTGTCCACCAGGGGTGCATCAGTAGAGATAAAATTTTACTTTCCTTCTAACCTATTAGAGCATGCAACAACCCAAAAATGGGTGTGATCACAAATTATACCTGCAAAATTCCTTCTTTCTTTGAGGATCTTAGGGACATTGGATGTTTTTGTTTTGAAGGTGGAGATTAATTTTTCTTCACCTTTGTCCAAGCCTGTTGGTCATTCGAGGAAGGATGCTGGCCCAAGCACAAATCCGCCCACAAGGAAGAACCAGGGATGCAATCCACAGTTGTAGCCACCCAAAGCAAAGAAGAAACCAGATTGGAGACCTCCAAAGATGGAGAATTAATGCATGCATCATCTTGCATTGGTTCAGGCGCAGGCACCTGCACATAGCAATCCTCCATAGCCGAATGGGAGGGGACTAGGGCTAGAGTAGTTTTCTGCATTGAGGGAGTGAAGGCACTAGCATTATTTACAGAAGGTGAAACAACGTAATGTCTGGATTCAACCCCAACCCACCATGAGGGGTTGTTTGAGACAACACTAAAATTCTCCCCAAAATGTCTTTTACCGCACTGTGCAGTAACATGTTCTGTAGCAAAGCAAATTCGACATCTGAATGCAATCTTTTCATAATCAATTGGTTGGCACCACCTTCTTTTTCCAACTTTGAGAAAGATTTCTGCTGGGAGGCCATTTGAAACATCCATTTCTACACATAAGCGAGCAAAGGCCAAATTTTCATAGTTGACTGTTTCATCGGATGGACCATGGTATTTCCCCAAGCTGTTGCCAATCGCTTTTAGACAGTCAATTTCCCTAAATTGTAATGGGAGGTAAGGTAAACGAACCCATAAAAATGCAGATGAAAATGACTCTGTGCGTGGATCAAATGAAGGGGACCAAGGTTTCATGAACAAAAAATCCCCTTGGAAGAACCAAGGCCCCGTTTTTACCACCATTTCCTTGTCATCCATAGATTCAAATTCCAGGATAAAAAACCCTTTCGCACATGGGTAAATGTTGATTTCATCTTCTAGATATTCCCTCTAGTTTGCCTCAATCCATGAATGGAGGTCACATAATTTAGGCCAAACCTTAGTAAATCTACAAATTAGTGCGTGATCTTGTAGGTAGTCTTCTCTGTCATAGACAAGGCCATCTAGACAGATCTTAGGTGTAGATGCTTGCCGAACGACAAATGGAGGACGCAGAGAGGCCCTACCATGAAGCCTAAGAGGCTCAAATTCCCTCTGGGAAGCGGAAATACCGGTAGATGACGAACCCATGGAGATTCCCGACTCATGAGAACCCTTACGCAGAAAGGAAGGGTGGGCAGCAAGGGCGTCGGTGAATCTTTTCTGCCTGTAGCCTCCTTCATCATGGTGCGAATCCAGTGAACCAGTCGTTGTGCGCTTAACAAAACCCGTGACATCTTTTGAGCTCAATGCATTCACCAGTGAAGAATTAGGGTTCAAATTCCTTCCTCGCCACAATCCAGATCACGCATGGTCGAATCCGGGGCAGTGCCAAAAACGACAATCTCCTTTGCCAACTTCACCTCCCTGAAGACACCTTCGCCATGGACCTTCGCAGAGAGAGGCACGCCTGAGGACAAAGTTGATGCGGGAGTTTTCAGAGCAGATATATTTCTCTACTTTTCCTAAAATTTTATATATAATATATATTATTATTATATATTGTACCAGTGTACTTCTTTCCGCGGGGGCATCCGAAAAATCAGAAATTTTTTGAATTTTGATCGCGGAAAGTTATTCTTTGAACCAACGCAACAAGTACATTGCTTCAAAGAGGGGCAAAATGTAGACACGCAAAATTAGCATTATGCATTTGATCAAAATAACACTCATCCATTCATCAGGGTAAATTCATCAACCTAAATCAAATAAATCAAACTTGATCCTATCATCATCTCTTTGATTAAATAAATCAATCATTTATTTAATTAAATCTCAGAGCATTATTCATCTCACTTTGATTTGATTTAAATCCCTAAATCAAGTCAAAGAGGTCAAACTCATCCTAATCATCATCCTAGCTAATTAATCCTGATTAAATCTAATGCTAATCCATCCCACTTGCATCCTCTAGATATATCCACTTGCACAATAAATCAATTTTATTGATTTATTAAAAACCTCATTTTCCCTCAACATGACAAGTCAAACATGGCATTTATTGCTGTTTTTCTTGTCCCCCTCTCAAAATTTATTGCAAATTTGAATTCAAATTCTCCCTCTCATGGGCACTCTTCCCAAATCTTGCACAACCATTGACCACTCATCATTTGACAAGTGTCATCTTCTCATTGGAGGATCTTTAGTCCCACATTCACCATCTTGGCCAATCTATCATCAAGAAAATCTATAAAATAGGGCCTTCATTCTCATTCATGGATCCACAATTTTATGCAAGGTTACTCTCTTCATTTGAGATTTGATCTTGTCCATTTCAATCCATCATCTCCATTTGCATTTTATCATCTTGAGCTTTGATCAAGGGTTGGGAAAGGGTCACTAGCACATGTGACACCAATCCAACATGGAATAGGTGATTATCATGCTTTTGAAATGTCTTTTGATGTTGTTTTTGTTACTTGTGGCATTTCTTTAGCATAGGTATTTTATTTCATGGAGGTATTTGCAAATTTGTGTGTTTAGACTAACCTCTAATGAGTATTTGAAGTTGGTCTTATATGCAGATTTAGGGTACTTCATTGTGGCGCTAGAGGGAGGGGAGTTTTTAATATTTTCTCTAATGTACATTTGTTTCATGTTTGCAAGATTTGGTGCATAGATTGCTCACTGGTTTCTCATCATTCTAACATTAAGAGGCTTTTTGTTCCCTCACTTCAGAGACAACCGAAAAAGTGATATAGAGTTGAACAGCCATATAATGCAGTAGATTTTAAATGATAAATGGTGGTAGATGTTGAATGTTTCAATCTGTTTGTCATTTATCTGTCTTGTTGTGTTAAGGATGTGTTCCCATATTGAAATTTACGTTACATTGCCAATTCTTAATCTTGCGTATTGCATATAATATGGTATTAATAGCCAAGTTTCCAAATCATTAACGTTTTTAACGATTTCAGCTGCTACATACGCCTTCTTAGAAATACATATTCATTTTTCTTTGAAGCAATGTACTTGTTACGTTGGTTCAAAGAATAACTTGCCGCAATCAAAATTCAAAAAAATTCTAATTTTTCGGATGCCCCTGCGGAAAGAAGTACACTGGTACATTGCCCCCTCGAGAGATCGAGCGAAAAGATTCGATTTGAGGGTCGATCTCGCGATAAAGAGGTTCAAAATGGATGGTTATGGATGATGATGCAAATGAGATGATTTCAAAATGCTTAGGAATAACAAATCTATATTATCCTACCAAATCAAACGATGATATGACGGATGAGATGGATG
>VDFB02000007.1:75950599-76230424 GCA_007258455.2 Sequoia sempervirens
CGTTTGTCATTTTGTCCCAATCTCTGGTTTCGGTCATAGCCCATCACAAGCATCATGTGTAGGCCTCTGCTTCTTTCATCCATTGGTAATTCAGGTGTCAGTCTTTCATCTCGATACAGCATGTTTGATGGATCTGCTTCAATTACCTCATGGCCAAGGTCTCCCCACCTTGTGAATTCAGGATAATTTTGAGGATATGTTTGTGATGAGGGAGCTTGATTTTCTTGTGGGCGTCCTCGTGATCTTGGAGATTGTGGTAACTCTCCTATCACAAAAGCATTGTTAGGGAGCCTATAACTTCCACAACCATCCTCTTGGATGATGAGCTTGATATCGGATATGGTGGGAATGGCGGGTGTCTCTGTCGCAGAAGTGGACGTGAGAGTGGCAGGATCGATGTATGATGTGGATGGGCCTTCATCATTTTTCGGCACTTGGGGGATTTTGTAATATTTGGCTTCAAGGTTCTTGCAGTATGAAAATGGCTCAGGATCTCCATGGGCGGTAACCTCTTGTCCATTATGTGTGAATTTCACACATTGGTGGAAGGTTGATGCTACGGCTTTCATTGCATGGATCCATGGGCATCCCAGGAGAATGTTGTATGGTAAGTCGAGGTCCAAGACCTGACAAGTGGTTTCCATAAGCGTTGGCCCTACTTGGATAGGGAGATTAATTGTGCCCTGAGACACTCTTTCTTGGTCATCATATGCTCTTATTGTTATGCCCTTTCTTTTGTCAATGGAATCTTCTGATATCTTTAACTGCTTGATGAGGCTAAAAGAACAAATGTTCAAACCTGCACCTCCATCCACCAGGACCCTTTTGATTTTTCTTTTGTTTACAATGACCTCCAAGTGAAGTACGTGATTGTGAGATGGTTGGGCAGGAAAATCTTGGTCGAAAAATGTAAGGAGATTAGGTGTTATGATGTTTCCGACCATAGCTTGGAATTGTTCCGCATCAAGGTCTGCGGGGATGGTAGATGAGGCTAATGCTTCTTCGAGGATCATTTTATGGGCCGATGAGATTTTTAACAACTCCATGATGGAGATGTGTGCTGGCGTTCTTTTGAGTTGGTCTACAACATTATAGCTATACGGAATGACTCTTGATGTAGGGACTCTATTGGGTTGGGATGACCCTGCAATGGTGACTTTTTCGCCTCTTGTGGTGACTCCACAGTCTTCGGCATGGGCGCCTTTAATGGTGATGACCATGCAGTTTTCATTGAGGTTGGAAACAACCGTTTCGTATACATGATTTACACTGCCTTTTCCTTTATCCTTGTTATTCCCTTTGTTGCCATGATTTGGCATCAGATTCGTGTAGATTTTAAGATCCTAATTCCCAGTAGGTGCTTCCACATTTATGATTCTTTTATCGATGAGATCTTGGATGATGTTCTTTAGTCTCATACAATTGTTTGTGGTGTGGCCTTTGATTTTGTGGAACTCACATAGTTGATTTTCATTGTACCAAGGAGGTTTGACATCAGGTTCTTGATAATTTTCAAATGTAGGAGCTTGAATGAGTTTTTCGTTGATTAGCTTTTTTATGATGTCCTCAAGTGGTTCGCCCAAAGTAGTGTATTTTCGTTTGGGGTATGTTTTGTGTTGAGGTGGTCCTCTTTGGTCATTGACGTTATTGATGGTGGGATTATTGTTGGGTTGATATGTTGTGTGATGAGTGTTTTGGCGTTGTGGTTGGATTTGCAGTGTGGGTGTATTTTGGTGTGGACCACTAATGACCACCTTGGCATCAACGACGCCATCATTAGTGATGTTCTTGTTTCTCACCCATGTTCAAGGTTTATCATTGTAATTTGATGGTGGGCGATTGTTTTGTGATTCGTGATATGATGTTGATTCGATGGGTTGGGTTGCAAGGGCTCTTTCGATGCTAAGCGCCTTGGAGATCAATTGATCGTAGGTGGTGATTCCCTGACCCTTGAGGTGGAATGATAGACGACTTTCAAGATTGGCTGGTTAATGCGGAACTTGTTGTTCTTAAATGGTCCATTTGCTCGATTGGCCTTGGATCGCCATCGTTGAAGGAATGAAGCAAAAGATTCATTCTTTCTTGTTTCAGAGCGTAGAGTTCTTCGAGACTAACATCCATTGTAATGTTACAATGCGTAGTTTCTAATGAAAGCGTCTCTAATTTCTTCGAATGTCCTAATGCCTGAAGGTAAGCGAGAGAACCATTCTATAGCATTGCCTGCTAAGCTCCTAGGGAATAGCCACATCAGATAGGTATCGTCATATGCAACCTCCATACAATGAACCTGGAATTCCCTGATGTGATCTTCAGGGTTTCCCGTCCCTCGATATTTGTCAAATTTAGGGATCTCAAATCCCTTAGGGAATGGTTTCATGTCTAAGCTCCTATCAAATGGATAGGGACACAAGTTGCTTTGCGTTTTGGTTGTCCGCCTTGATTGAAGATCGAGTACTTGTTGTGAGAGCAATTTGAATTGTGTCGTCATATCATTCTGAGGATCAGGGGGTGGGATGAATGTGTTTTGGGGTGTTGCAATCGTGGTTTGGATGGGTGGGTTGGTTTGTGCAATGTTCAATGGTATTGGTATGTTGTGGCAGGCGAAGTAGGCTTCTACTTGCTTTTGGATGAACAATGCTTGTTGCTGCTCTTGTTGGTATTTATTCATGGATTTTTTGCTTGTTTATTTGCACTTATTTATTTGTTCTAACAAGCGCTTGTTTATTCTACTAACGTGCGCTTGTTCTTTATTCTATAGCGCTTGTTGTTAGCGATCTTGTTCTAGCGCTTGTTGTTGGGCTGCCGTCTGTTGCTTCTTGTTGTTCTTGATATTGTTTAATGTGTTGATACGCTTGCCATTTCATTTTGTATTGCAAGAAGTTGTGCTTATTAGCTTGTGCTTGTTGTGCTAGCGGAGCTTGTGCTTGGGCTTAAACGTGTGGTTTGTTATTTGCAATAAAAGAAGTTGTGCTTGGCTGTTTGCAATGCTTGTCACGGCGGCTTGTTGTTGTTATTCTTTGTTGCAATAAAGCTTTAGCTTGTTATTATTCGGCTTGTAATGTGGCTTATTGTGGCTTTGGCGGCTTAACGCGGCAAGCGTGACTTGTTGCCGCGGCTTTTTTGTTCACACTTGTTGGTATCCTCTTTGTGGCTTGTAATGTTAGATTAGATTGGTTTGATGTGGTGAATGTTGTGGTGGTCTTGGGGGTGGTGGTGGATGTGGAATGGCGTTAGATGATGATGTTGTGTTGATTATTTGGTTGGTGGATAGATTATTTTGTTGTGTTGATGTAGTGATTAGTGGATGGTGTTGTTGATGTGGTGAAGAGTAAAGCGTCGTTGATGTGATTGGCCCTTGAGAGACCATGCTTTGCAATGTTTGAGGGGTGTTTGATGATGTTGCCATTGCTTGTGTGTTTGTTGTTTGTTGTTGTGATGTCAACAATAATTTTTTAGCGTTTGGCAAATGTTTTGATTGATGGTTGGGATGTATGTTTGATTGATACTTGGTAGAGGGGGAAGCCCTAAACCAAGGAGTGGTGTTGATGACAATGGTGATGGTGGGAGAGGTGGAAATGTAAGGGGGGTGAATCCTTGCGAAAGTGTTGTGGTGTTGAGAATGCCCCCTGTCCGAATATGTCTCCCTCCTCTTGTGAATTTGTGAGAAGAGGCATTTGTGGTGCTCCATGAAAAGATGTTGATGATAGGTCGTAATGTAAAGTGAGAGGAACATTTTGGTGTAATGGATTATGGAGGATGTTTTGTTCCACTGTGGTGTTTGCGTCCAAGTTTTGGTTATTTACAAGGGGATGTGATTGAAGTTCATTGAGGAATGTGTTTCCCTTGTTGACATTTGGTTGAGTTGGAGCAATCGATGTCGTGATTTTTGGAATGTTTTGTGTGACGTTTTGGGATGGAGGTGTAGATGAAATAGGGATGGTGGATGAGATTGGTGGAAAAGATGTCTCTACTATAGTGGTCACATCAAAATCCGAAGGCAACTTGGCCCCTTGTTTTGCTAGTTCAAGCATGTACAATGAAGGGTTGAGTCTCATCATGATGTTGATGATTCTATGGTTTTCTGGATTTTGGAGCATTTCAGCTATTTCTTCACGAGACATTCCAAAGGTGAGGTCCTCCCCTTGATTTTCTTCTTGTGGGTTTTGTGATGATGAGGGGATCAATGGATTGCTTGTTTCTGCGAGATTCATTTCTGCGTTTGTTTGGCTAAGGTCACTTGAAGCTGGAGTTTCTTTGTGGGCTTCCATACTCTTCTTGTATTGAGATCTCGTTTGAACCATAAAACAAGGATCAATCTTCGAGAATATGGGAGATGAATCTCTTGATTCCTTGGATTAATCTCTATTTTATGTCCCAAAGTGAAAGTTTTAGGATGCTTTTTAGGATCAAATGTGATGGTGATGAGATGGTGATGTTTAAGGATGGATGTTATGGATGTTTTGAATTTTGATAGATCTTGAATGAAATACTAGGCTTTGGATTTTTGATTGGTTTGATTTTTGGATTTTGAGACTTTGTCCTTGATCTTGATTTGGATTTTGATTTTGATTTTGAACAAAAGGACCCTAAGATGTTTGATAATGATCTAAAGGATAATTGTGTTCAAAGGATGATGATTTGGATATGTGTGAGGAGAAGGATGCATCTACCCACACCTACCCAAACAAAATGATTGTTTCACTAAGTATATGGAGAAGGATTCATCTAAATACACTAAGCTAGACAAGATGATTTGGATGACTTTGACTAAGGATATGCAAAAGGATGCATTTACACATTCCTAGCCAAAGGTGTTTTGATAAATGTTTTCAAGGACTTGGTCTCAATGAGTTTGGATGATTGCTTGATTTTGTCATAAAGCCTAGTACTTCAAGGATGATTTCAAGTTTTTTCAAAAGATGACTTGTGAGATGGATTTGATGTTTTGAAAGATGTATGAAAGAGGTTTGATTTGTTTTGATCCCTAGATGATCCTAAAAAGACCACTTTGTTTTCCTAGACCTAGGTATTGAAGAGCATGCATATGCTTCCTAAAGACCTTTGTAACCAAGAATTGATTTCATTTGAAGTTTCATTTTCGGATTTTCAATGATTTTTTGCTTTGGGATTTGGAGTCTTCAACACACATGAAAGTTCATTTTGCTTAGCTTTGCTTAATGGATTTATTTTACCAAAAACACTCTTTGATTAAATTTTCAAACTAAGATGTCCAATGTCTTAATTTCTTTAAACCCCACAAGATATTTTATGTGGAAATTCAATGAACTTAAGGCAAGAGGTTTTCCTATTGTTTACTCAAGAAGACAAATTGAGGTATAATCCAATGCTTAGGAACCTCTGACGTGAATCAGTAGGAAGCAATAACATATGGATTGAGTCAGCGATATTTGTCTTAAAGAGGGTTTGAAATTTTGAGAATCATGTGAATGTTTGTTTGCAAAATGTTTTGAATACCTGCTGTGTGTTTTCAAGCGAAGAACAATTACAAGCCCTATGGATGTAAAGACAATATTTGTTGGATTCCCACTTGGACAAGTCCAGCTCGCTTATCTCTAGCCGGATGGTTAGATGCTTGATTACTGGCTCCCCTCCGCGACTCGTGCGTCATTCAGGCGTGACATCCAACACCCATGAAACTCCCATGGCATGCTTTCCATCTCTACTAGAGCCGTAAGAGTGTGGGGTGGCCCAGAATGGCCGTTCTTGCACCAACAAATAGATTAAGGATTTTGGCAAATTCTAGCACATGGGTTCTAGTAAAGGACTTTCCGTTGTGGAGATTGACCCATACCGGCAAGAGTCCCCTTCGGATCCATCTTGTCGAGACCACCAGCGTGATTATGGCGTTTAACCAAAACCCTCATTTATATCCCGGCTGGAAATACTCTTGGCTTTAGAGTGTTACCGGTTGAGTCGTCGCTTGGGTGAGTACTTTTTCCCCAAGGCAGGCCCTCTAAGATAAACAAAAGCGAGCAAAGACACAATCCGTAACTCGATCGATCTTTGATGGCACAAAGAAAGAGAATGTACGCGAAAATTCCCCTACTCACACTCGCACAAGATGTTCAATTTTTAAGCCCAAATTGAAGTGTTTCAAAGCAATAAAATGTATTTTGAGTGTTTCTCTTGCACCCTAGATCGCATAAAGTGCAAGGGGAGAGGATACACACTCAAAAGACAACATCACACAGTTCAAGCACTTGTTCGTTTTATAGCCTTCAAAGCAATTGTGAATTCGTTTTAAGCACCAAAATGAAGTGTGAGTTTTGATTGTTCAATTCTTAACCTCAAACAAAATCTAGTGCGTTTGTCCCAAGATTCATTTTAAGCCCTTTGCAATGAAAATCAAATTGTTCATTTTAGACCCAAATGAAAATTAGTGTTCTAAAACGAAAAGATAAACAACTTCGTGAAGTAGTGTTGATCAAACACTTAAAGTGTTAAAAAACACATTGTGTTTTCAAAAAAAGAAAAAAAATTCCCCTCCTTTCGTTTTCGTTTGGTAGCCTCCTCCTTGTTGACTTTTCGCTTTCCTTGTACCTTCTCGCCTTCGCTTTTCCTTCGTTTGTACCTTCATTGTTTGTTTGTACCTATAAACATTACAAAATGAGGTATTAAAATAAATTTATTATAAGAAATTAATTGAAATATTTAAAAGATAAATCACAACTCCTCCAAATAACATTTGGGCTCTATAATGTTATCTTACTCAAGTAACAAAGAAAAAATCAACACTCAATACTAGAAATAACTAATGACTTCAAAGCAATTAATGCTCCTATCATGCAAAGTAGAAACACAACATTAGATTTCCTTTCAAAATCATGGTTTGCACATTAGATTTAAGATCATAACTATGTTGAAGAACTTGAGTACACCCCTTGGACCACTAATTTAGAAAACTGATTTTTTTGTCAACCCCCTGAATAAAACCCCAAAAAGTGTTTGCATCAAATTCTATAAACACAATATACCAGCCTTAACTATGTCTTTGAAGTCACAATCAAATAAAAAGGTCAAAGCGTATTCCTCTTTCAAAGCCTGAAATAAAGTAAGATACATAGCACAGTTAACAAGTGTGACACTTTTCCAAGTTGGCGCGCAGCTGGAGGATTGAGCATTCAGTTCCCACCTCAACAGTAGGAATATTGACAGTGATTGTTGGTGAATTATAGCACACTAAGTCAATGTATTTACTGGACAGCTAACAAATATATTCTGGAACGCCACTGTTTTCTCCTCTGGTGAATTTACCAAAGACTTAGATTTATGATGACATCTACTTCAGTACTGGCGTGAAATTACAACTTCAAGGATTTTTTGATTCATAGTATAAAAGAATAGACATGGTACCATTCTTGAATTAAACGCCAGAGTTTCAATCATGTTTTTTCTATGGGGCGTCTACTGCATCAGTGATAAAATTAAAGGCGAGTTTGAATTTCAGACCCTACAAACTCTTTTCCCAAGGCTGATAAGCGCCTATGATGCAATTAATATTTCCAAGGAGTAGATATCTGCATAATGAATAAAACATGTTTTGGTATTCTCCATCTGCATAAGCCGTGGTTAGCAGAGATGTTAGACAAAATAAAAGAATCATAAGGCATATAGATGCATTCGTTTAAGAGTCTCCCAGCCGCTTTTTTAAAGATCGACCATGGTAATAGCGTATCTGCAACTGTATCTTACCTATCATCGGATTGCATTCTATCATGGGTCTTGGAAAGGAGAGGGGAAGAATGCTTATAGAGGTTATAACATTACCAGAGATACACTTTCAGCTCTATGGCAGTCGATGTTCTGGCAACAATATTGAACATTTCGCCCTCCTATTTTATTACTCCATGCGCCCTCCTCATTGATAGTTGTTCTTATGTTTACCTACCTCGACTTTGCAGTGTGGATACTCTTCAAGAGCTGTACGAAACTTCCATTTGAAGCATGAAACGAATCATGGACTGTTACCTAAACTTTTGCACCTATTTAAAAAAGAATCATGATCAAAGCAGAACACTGACAAGTTCTATATAACCCAGATTAAGTAGACCTATACAGAACGTCTCTATTTAAAGATGAAATGATGCAAGACTTTTAGGAAAAAAGAAATTCTTGTCTTGACGCAAGGAAAATGAATTTGTATTTCTAAGAAGGCGTATGTAGCAGCTGAAATTGTTAAAAATGTTAATGATTTGGAAACTTGGCTATTAATACCATATTATATGCAATACACAAGATTAAGAATTGGCAATGTAACGTAAATTTCAATATGGGAACACATCCTTAACACAGCAAGACAGATAAATGACAAACAGATTGAAACATTCAACATCTACCACCATTTATCATTTAAAATCTACTGCATTATATGGCTGTTCAACTCTATATCACTTTTTCGGTTGTCTCTGAAGTGAGGGAACAAAAAGCCTCTTAATGTTAGAATGATGAGAAACCAGTGAGCAATCTATGCACCAAATCTTGCAAACATGAAACAAATGTACATTAGAGAAAATATTAAAAACTCCCCTCCTTCTAGCGCCACAATGAAGTACCCTAAATCTGCATATAAGACCAACTTCAAATACTCATTAGAGGTTAGTCTAAATCTGCAAATACCTCCATGAAATAAAAATACCTATGCTAAAGAAATGCCACAAGTAACAAAAACAACATCAAAAGACATTTCAAAAGCATGATAATCACCTATTCCATGTTGGATTGGTGTCACATGTGCTAGTGACCCTTTCCCAACCCTTGATCAAAGCTCAAGATGATAAAATGCAAATGGAGATGATGGATTGAAATGGACAAGATCAAATCTCAAATGAAGAGAGTAACCTTGCATAAAATTGTGGATCCATGAATGAGAATGAAGGCCCTATTTTATAGATTTTCTTGATGATAGATTGGCCAAGATGGTGAATGTGGGACTAAAGATCCTCCAATGAGAAGATGACACTTATCAAATGATGAGTGGTCAATGGTTGTGCAAGATTTGGGAAGAGTGCCCATGAGAGGGAGAATTCAAATTCAAATTTGAAATAAATTTTGAGAGGGGGACAAGAAAAACAGCAATAAATGCCATGTTTGACTTGTCATGTTGAGGGAAAATGAGGTTTTTAATAAATCAATAAAATTGATTTATTGTGCAAGTGGATATATCTAGAGGATGCAAGTGGGATGAGATTAGCATTAGATTTAATCAGGATTAATTAGCTAGGATGATGATTAGGATGAGTTTGACCTCTTTGACTTGATTTAGGGATTTAAATCAAATCAAAGTGAGATGAATAATGCTCTGAGATTTAATTAAATAAATGATTGATTTATTTAATCAAAGAGATGATGATAGGATCAAGTTTGATTTATTTGATTTAGGTTGATGAATTTACCCTGATGAATGGATGAGTGTTATTTTGATCAAATGCATAATGCTAATTTTGTGTGTCTACATATATATTATATTAAATATATTATATATTATAATATAATATAATAATATTATAATATAATATAATAATATTATAATATAATATAATAATATTATATTATAATATTATAATTTATTGGGGGCATAAGTGAGATTTATCAGCTATCTAGTTTATTTAATTTGAAATCCAATTTTGAAATCATGAAGCGGGAAACAAACCCTAACCTTTTTTAGGGGCGGGAAACATATTTTAATAAACTCTAAAATGAGTTTGGGGGAGTCGAAACCAATACTAGCGAGGAAGAGTTTGGAGGAGCCGAATCCAATAACGGTGGGGAAAGTAGCAAAAAATGTAGGTAATGGATGCCCTAATGTTAAAACCTAAATGTGCTCAGTATTAGGATCTTTGTCGTAATTTTCATTTTAAAAACATACTCTAAAACCCTCGTTGAAACCTTATTTTCAGGCTGCAGCTCGCCAAATTGTAGAACTGAAAGGTCAATACTAGGGAATCCATTAGCGGCGGAAGAGTTTGGAGGGGCTGAAACCAATACCAACAAGGAAGAGTTTGGAGGAGCCGAATCCAATAGCGGTGGGGAAAGCAACAAAAAATGCAAGTAAAGGATGCTCTAATGTTAAAACCTAAATGTGCTCAGTATTAGGATCTTGGCCGTAATTTTCATTTTAAAAACATACTCTAAAACCCTCGTTGAAACCTTATTTTCAAGTAATAGCTCACCAAATTGGAGAAGTTGATGCAAGGTATCGCTCACATCTAGCTTCTCCATTTTGATCAAGGCACTGAAACAGGGGTTTTTAGTTTAAGCTAAAGAGACTGGGGGTTTTCATGATGCAAAAACCAATAGACGGTGGAAGGAAGATAGTCTTCAATACCTGGTGACATTGGCCGATTAGTTGCAAATTCGAACCAATTTGTATGTTGATAATATTGAATGTAAATAGGTCGTTCTTTGATGCTAAACACATTGTACTGGTGTCGCCCTTGCCACATGAATGGAACACTGCAATTTTTTGTTCTTTTTGACATTGGTTAAGAAGGATTGGTGTATTTAGTTATTTTTTTAAAACTCAGTCCCGAATTTCCTTGTGAGTGTCTGCTAGCATTTGAAGTCTTTGTGAGTTTTCTTGTTTTAACCAACATGGTTTGCCATTAGAAGTGAAAGGTCAAATTTATAAAATCCTTAAGTTGATTGAAGCATTTAGTGTATTTAGTTGTTTGTTTTTAAAGGGTCCATTTTTTGATGATTTGTTTGGTTGTAGGGCACGTTGAAATGTGGAAAATTAGTGGCAGTGAAGAAGCTATCATTAGCCCATTCTTAGCTTAGCCATGCATTAACTTCAATTCAAAATTGAAGTGAAGCTCATCTCAAATGTTTTGGTGTACTAATTATGTTGTAAAGATCTGTAAAGTATAACTATTGTAAAGGTTCTAGAGTTTCATTTGGTTTTTGAGGTTCAAATCCAAATGAAACTTTCAAGTAAAAAATTCATTGATACAAAGTGATTCTTTGTTTTTATGCCTTTTTGAATTCTTCGATTCTTCAATAAATGTTGTAACGATTGAGGTTTCGATTTGCCAATGAAGATTAATGAAGTAAATTTTTAGACTCATAAATAGTGTTATGACTCCTCTTGATTTGTGATCTATTTGTGTTTGATCAATCATATTTGTTCAATAATTTTAGTCTTCATTTCATGGTGCTTCTCTCAACATTTGAATATCTATGATACTTGAAGTTTATATGCATAAATTTGTGAGGATTAATTAAGTTATATTTTATTTGTAACTTGAATCACTAATTCACCCAAATAAATGACTAAACGATGACTAAATAAATGACTAGCATGACTAAAATAAATGACTACAATGACTAAATAAATGACTACCATGAGTAAAATGAATAACTACCATGACTAAATAAATGACTACAATGACTAATTAAATGACTGCCATGACTAAATAAACAACTACTATGAATAAACAAACAACTATCATGACTAAATAAATGACTACCATGACTAAATAAATGATTAGTTAACAACAATCAATGACTAAATTAACGACTAAATATACCACCAAATTGATCAATTAAAACAATCAATAAATGCCTAAAAATGGTTTATTCATGAATTTGGTTGCGTTATAAATGACTTGCAATAAACTACTAATGGTCATGTGACCAAACTAATGGTCACATGACCAATTTTTAGTAGTTTTTCTAGTCATTTATTTTTGTTTTTGTACTAGTGTTTAGTTAAATAAATCCACATTTATTTAATTAAAGCTAACATCTATCCTCATTCCTCTAAATCCCCTAATCCCACTTAGGTTAATTAATCCTTGATTAATTAGCCTTATCCCTATCCTAATAATCATTATCCCATTTTCCAACTTTTGACTCAACCAATCTTAATTAATCAACTAATCCTTGATTAATTGATTTAACCCTCATCCCTAATCATCATTATGATTATTTTCTAATTTTAAATTTATACATCTCACCTACCCCCACTAACCTCTTACACAAGCCACCCTATGATCCACTCTATCTCATACACAAATTTAATGCCTCTCTTCCCAATGTGTGCTCACACATGTGTGAGAACACCTCCCCATTTCACTCCCCTCCATCTTGTGACACTTGTCACAAGGCTAATCAATCCTCATCCTTGATCCAAACCTCACCTCCTCAATCAATCTCAACCCTCCATTAGCCATTCAATCTTATCCATTGATCCCTCTCACCAAATTTCTATATGAGGCCTTGGCTCTCATTTCTCAGAACACACATTCTCCATATCCATATGCTGCCCAAATCTCCATCAAATACATCTCCATCATACCATTATCATGCTAAAATATTGAGCAACCACATCCCTTACCAACATTGGAGCAAATCTGCAAGAATGGGTGCTTCTTGTGAGCTCAATCTATGAAGAGGGAGGAGAAATGAAGGTATAAAATCTTTGTATTTATTTCCTATGCATTTTCATTTATTTCTATCATTTACCTTCTTATTCATCTTTCCCATCTTCATTTTGGCATGCCCGGTGGCTTCCCACCCCTTTTTTCTAATGTTTCATCAAGTTTTTGTTTGTTTCAAAGCTCCAAGTGTTGTTTTCAAGAAAATACTACAAAGTGGCACCTAAATGCATATTTGTGGTGCCTAGGTTCAAAGTTGTGGTGCCCGTGTAACCTAGAATTGCGCCTCTACTTTTCAACACTTCTTTCATCGTTCCGACCTAGTTCTAGGGCTTATTTGGATTCTAAAATCTTGTTTTGTAGGTCTTCATTGTCCTAACACTTGTTTTTCCAGGTTCATCCATCATTTTCATGTTTAAAATAGGTGGTTTTAAAGTTTTGTGAGACTAGGTTTTCATACAAGCTTTCTAGGTCACCTAGGATCTTCTTCATTTTGAGCTCATTTTCATTACATTTGGGGGCATATTTTGGTTAAATATTCATGTTTTTAGGTACCCCATATGTTCATGCATCCATTTCCCCATTTGGGTTGGTCCAAAACTTCATTTGATGACCTCTGGGAATCATTTTTTGGCACTTTCTACAAAATGGCGCCTAAGTGAAAAATATTGGCGTCTCTGTTCAAAATTGCTATGCATCTATTTTAGGGGATATATTTTAGGGTTTATTAGTTGTTTGTGGCATTAAAAATTTCATTTTTAAGTCATTAGATGCATTTTCAAGTTGTTTTCTCAACTAACAAACATCAAATTTTCACCCCTAAAAGCTATTTTTTTGGCCCATTTTGTAAAAATATCCCCCTATTCATAGAATGGCACCTTTGTTTTAACATAAGCACAAATTTATCTACAAACTAACACTTGGGTTTTAGGATGCATCTTTAGGTCTTCTTTCAGTTGTTCTTTGCATCTAATCTCTATTTTTAGATACAAATGCATGTAGTAGGTCTCTAATGCTCATCTAAGGCACAAATCATCACATATATATGCTTATCTTCATGCTAAAAATATTTTCCTTTGATCATCTTATCTTCTAACCACTTGTTTTACAGCTTAACATTGATTGTCAAAGGAAAAATCATCAAACTACTAACATTTTCTTGTAGATTTGTTTGTCCAAGGTTTTCTTTTTTCCACTAATCTAGGCACATTTCATTTCTTAAGGTTAATGAAAACTTGTTTGATGTGTCTTTGAGTGAGTGGTGTGTATTCTCTCCTCTCGCACCTAGTGTGATCTTGAGGATCAAAAATATCACTTACTATTTTTCTTTGTCTTTTCATCCCAAGGAACCCAATGTGTGTATGCTCTCCCCTCATGCTTCATGCGATCTTGGGGATCAAAAAAATTGGATAATTCCTTTTAGGGGGCTTTCCCAGGGATTTCGTCACCATACAGGATGACTCCAACTCTCGTGTTCTAGCGAAGTATAAAGAGTGGGAGGTGAGAAACCCACCTCTCTTGGAAGTGGAATTTTTTCAATCAAGCTAAGCCTCCAAGAACTTCATACCTTGGAGAAGTGAAGGTGGAGAGTGGGTTACCCTTTCCTCTTGGCTATTTGACATTATTCCGTTTCATCTATGGATTTGGGCCTCACGTACCCTTGAGGTATATAAAGGACTCCCTAACAACCTTATGTATCCTAGATTAATACCTTTCGGTTGTAGCTTAGTGTGTTGCAAGGGATGTAGATCATACCCTAAAGTTACTCACCACGCACTCCCTTAGGTTGAGATATAAATCCTTGTGGATAACTACAATAGTTCCCAAGGAGAGAGAGAAGGTGAGTCTGTGGCATTCGTTGACGAACCTATGCCACTGGATCTCTACCTATCTACCTTCGTGAGAAAGGGTGCTCTAGTGAACTACCCAATTATCAAGGAGTATTAACCCAAGCTTGTCAAGCTTGCTTGGGTGGTGAGCCTACACTAAGCTATAATCCCACTTGAATAATTTAGGATTTTGCAAGTGCTTGAAATTTCTTCTTGTGCAAAACCAGTGGAAAATGAATCAGCCAAGGGGCTGAGGATTGAATATACACTACAAAAATACATCCTCCTATAATTCATCCACCATCTTCTTATCTCCCATCACCTATCTTCCATCTACTAAATCTATTTATCACCTATCCACAAAATCCATTTATTCCTCCATCCTTTTCCTAAGACTTGGCTCTCCCTTGTCATTGGATCCCATCCATTCCTTTATCCTAATCATCCTATTCTCCATCCAATCATATCTTATCCATCCATATATCCTTGCAATCCAACCATCCCTATCCAATCCTATCCAATGCAATCAATCCTAATCCATGCAATCTAGCTCATCATCCTTAAGAAATCCATCATCTTAATCCAAATCAATTTGAAATCCATTGATCCAATTTAATCTAACTATCATCATAGGGACGTATCCTTCCCAATCCAATCATCATCATCATCACAAATCCATCAATCAACCTATCAATTGGTTTTCAACTTGACTTGGAGTATAGTCCTTGTTTTCTTTTGGTTTGTCGTACATGCTTGCTTGTTGCTTGTGTGTTTTATCTTTGTTTGCATTTATCTTTGTCTCTTGCACTTTATTTCCACAAGGGCATCATGGTCTTCCATATCATGGTGTCATAAGGCATATGTTTACACTTGACCTTTTTTTATCACGTACTTCACACATTGTCATCCTGGCTTCTTATACCTTGGTGCATAATGTCAAGTACAATATCAAATCTAGGTTGTTCTTATCATTGCATCATGATGATCATCCAAACTCCCTCTCCATCAACATATTCACCATCCTTATCTCCCCCCATCCATCCTCATCTTCCTCTATCTTTTAATCGTCTATCCTCTAGACCTCTCATCCATTTTGAGAGCACACATGTGTTCTCCTAACCTACATGTCCTCTCGAAGGGGAATACCACTACCTCATCATCATCCTTCCTCATCCTTCCTAATGACTGGGGAATCAGGCTTCTAGTCCTTATCCATTTCCTACCCACTATGCTTTATTCTTCTTTGAAATGATGTTGCTTCTCTTAGTCGCAACACCATCTCAAAGAGGGGAAAAATGTAGTCACCTGAAATAATATTTAATTAAATAAATAATTGTTATTTATTTAATTTAACCCCTTCCCTCATCCTAGTGATTAATTAATTAAATATTCATTATTTATTTAATTAATTTCTCCATTATCCTTACATTCCACCACCTTTAGTTAAATAAATCCACATTTATTTAATTAAAGCTAACATTTATCCCCATTCCTCTAAATCCCCTAATCTCACTTAGGTTAATTAATCCTTGATTAATTAACCTTATCCCTATCCTAATCATCATTATCCCATTCTCCAACTTTTGACTCCACCCAAGTTAATAAACCCTTGGTTGATTAACTCAAACCATCTTTATTGATCAATTAATCCTTGATTAATTGATTTAACCCTCATCCCTAATCATCATTATGATTATTTCCTAATTTTAAATTCCTACATCTCACCTACCCCCAGTAACCTCTTACACAAGCTACCCTATGAGCCACCCTACCTCTTACAAAATTTAATGCCTCTCTTCCCAATACGTGCTCACACATGTGTGAGAACACCTCCCCATTTCACCCCCTCCATCTTATGATACTTGTCACAAGGCTAATCAATCCTCATCCTTGATCTAAACCTTACCTTCTCAATCAATCTCAACCCTCCATTAGCCATTCAATCTTAGCCATTGATCCCTCTCACCAAATTTCTATATAATGAGGCCTCGGCTCTCATTTCTCAGAACACACATTCTCCATATCCATATCCTACCTAAATCTCCATCAAATACATCTCCATCATACCATTATCATGCTAAAAAATTGAGCAACCACATCCCTTATCAACACTGGAGCAAATATGCAAGAATGGGTGCTTCTTGTGAGCTCAATCCATAAAGAGGAAAGAGCAATGAAGGTATAAAATCTGTGTATTTATTTCTTATGCATTTTCATCATTTACCTTCTTATTCATCTTTCCCATCTTCACACACACACACACACACACACACACACACACATATATATATATACACATATATATATATATATATATATATATATATATACATATATATATATATATATATATATATATATATATATATATATATATATATATATATATATATATATATATATATATATATATATATATATATATATATATATATTATATATATGTGTGTGTGTGTGTGTGTGTGTGTGATATATATACATATATATAATATATACATATACATACATATATATATATACATATATATAGATATATATAATATACACACACACACACACAATATATATAATATACATATATATATATATATATATATATATATATATATATATATGAATAAAGTCATTGATATAATTCCCAAGTGCATAAATAAGTGTTGATTATTATTGTTAATATTATAAGCGAAGCACATATGGTAACATATGGCACATAAAGTGTAGGTCGCAGCTTTTTGAGGAAAGAAGCTAGCACATAAAGTTTTTAAAGACCAAGTCAAAGCATGAAACAAAGCACGTATAAGATAGTGCTACTATGTAAACATTTTAGAATGTAGTAAATGTTGTTTGTGAAACCTGTAGAATATGTCAAAGTTGTGCTATGAAGGTGGCGCCATATTTTCTATAGGTTGGGATGTAAAAGAAGTCTTTGAATTCGTATAAGCCTACAAATGTGTTTAGACTCAGTCAAGTGCAAACTTGACAACATTTTGTAATGGAATTCAAATTAGGAAACTTGTTTTAAGCTTGTTGTCCCAAATATCAAGTCGACTCAACCATTTGGATGGTGAGGACTATCATGTGTTGCATACCTATGAGTGAGTCATTGCATGATGATGAAAGGTGGCAGAAATACTTACTTGTTTGTAGCCTTCGGTTGCTCACAAATTAGTATAAATAGAGGTGCCCATTCTACCAATTGTTACACTTATCATTCTAATTTTCTTTGTGTTACTTTTCTGCAAATTCTTTGAGAGTGAATTCAGAATTGTGAGATAGAGAGAGTTGCTTGTTATTTTACATTGTTTTGTTGAGAGATCTAGAGAGATGCTAGTAGAGGTATTTTGGTTGTTCGTAGAGGAAGACGCAAGCGATCTTAAGCCATCAAGCTAGGAGGGAATATTATTCAGTTGGAGCTTTAAAAAGTTATGTTGATTTCTATTCCCTTGTTATTATGTTGGAAAGTTTGTTTATTATGATGTCATGTTGAAAAGATTTTTTTTTGAGTGTGTTTGATGCTTGCAAGTGTTTTGAAAGATCTTTGATTGTCTTTTGTTTTGGGAAATCTTTCTTTTGGGTTTATATGTAAATAGATATTTATACTAAATGGGTTTAATATGATTGTATACTACTTGTACTATTCATAGAATTCCATAACTATACATAGTTTGGCAATGCTCTAGATGCATAGCAAAAGATAGAGTCATATTGTGGAACTTATAACAAGTCATTAGATATAAGTTAACAAGAAGGTTATTCCTGGGGTTGGGATAAATCCACGTGAAAGGGGATAACCTTAGGATAGAATACTAATGGTCTATACAAATCAAGCAATTAAATGTGGTGATTTCGAAGACCTCACTCAAAGTTACTAGGTGATTAATCTTTGGCTAAAGTAGTGTAGGTAGCCACTGTCTACACTGTCAGTTCACTGTGAGATTCAATTTACATTCTAGGCTGGGCTAATCATATATGAGGTAGTAGAAATTATGGTAGCTCTAGATTTGTAGGACACATCATTATGCTCATAAAAGGCTATTTGAAGCATGAGGTTACCAAACCAATCTCTTCATCAAAGGGTAGGGCCATCTACTAGTTTGGTAGATGTGTGGGGGACCGTAGTTAGTCCACAGTTGGCAGAAAAAACGCTTGAGTGATGCTTCTCCTCATGCAGTTGGCGGCCAAGATTTGGGAGAAGAACATTCAGAACCATTTGTATTTCTAGTTCTTGTAAGCTTGTTGAAGCAATGTATGTAATATCAATTCCATCTATATGGAAATTATAATATGAAACATTATCTTGAATATATTTATGTAAAGTTAAATCATACTTATATTATTAGAATGATTCTTTGAATATACAATGGAAAAGTTTGGATAAAGTTATATTTCAAAGATGCATTTATTATTGAATATAATTTTTTTTATTACTTTTCATTATACACATAGTCAATTACATGTGGGTAAAACTTAGTAGATTTACTAGGAAGAACAATTGGCATGTTACACGTGGTATCAGAGCTACTAGGTTCAGCTCTGGAACCTATGTGCTTGCTATGTTTCCAATCCAACATTATGGTAATATAATGTTTGGAAAATTCTTGTGCTAGGATGGTGCATCTCAGGATGACTGCAAGAAAGTCAGTGATTGAAAATGAACACTACCTACGGGCCAAGAAGGAAAGAGAAGCCCTTGTTCATACCATTGAGGGAACTAATTATGAAAATGCCATTTGGCTAAGCGATACTAAGACTTTCAATCATGCTCTTTCGTGAATTAGTTAAGAGAAGAGAAGGATGAAAGATGATGCCAGTTTCAACTACTTACCTCTTATCTCTCCGGAAAAGTTGGACTCTTTGTCGCTTTCCATGGATATGCCCTCATAATGTAGTTTTAGTCGTCATGATATTTAGCAATCCTTGAGTCCTTCCCTTAGCGGAAGTCATTGTAATAGCCACAAGTGGTGAATCGGAGGGTTATGTACCTCAAAACTATGTGTCTAGGGACAAATCTGAGGGTTATTATCCTTTTGAAGATAGAAATGAGAAAAAATATGAGGGTTATATCCCACAAAGTTATGTATTAGAAAGTGAATTAGAGGGATATACTCCCTTAGACTATCTATAATGATAGAAATAGGGTGCCCCATTTTCGAGGAGAGGGAGCAAAAGGATAGGGTTCCTATTTCACTCTTGTTACATTCAAGGAAACCTTAGAGATCTCAATATGAAGGTAACAAGGGGGAAAGAGATCTTGCAATATGGCATCCTAAGGTGTGATTAAGGACTAAAGAGGGTTCACCACCAAGCTAGGGCTTGGAAAGACATGTAACATGTAAAAATTAATAATCAAACCTAATGATATGAAAGACTTGAATAGATGACTTAGAAATGAATGCAAAACATAATAGAAAACTGGAAAAGTACAGAGGGGCACCTGGAAACCTATGGAAGCTTGAATGAAGACCTAAAATGATAAAAATGTTGAATTTAATGCACATTGGTACTCATACACTAGGTTGGGTGATTTAGTCCCAAATTAGGGTTTCTAGGAAGGAACACGAATCTAGCAGTGATAAGTCTGGAACTCCTGAAATCTAGAAATTTGACTGTACTAGGACTCATATGCCAGAAGTGGCATATCAATCCTGCTTGGATTTTTCGAAGGATCAAGATCTAAATTTTCTCTTCAATCTTTGCTCTGTCTTCTCAACCTGATTTCTGGATTTGAAATGTTGAATTCTACTCTATAGATGCCTTTTAGTGATCTTGTAAACAAAGTGACAACTTTGACAAATTTGCAACCTTGACAACTTCTTTCCAACCTTTCTCCTCAATGTGTCTTCAACCTAGGTCTGTAAATCACACACTAAAGAGAGGGAAAAATGTTGATTTGTTAGTAGAAAGGGGTTTTCCTTGGTCAATCCCCATTTTGGTAATCAAACCTTGAAATGAAATGAAGTGGAAAGGAGGAATGATGAATGAACAAAATGATATGTTGCAACCACCAAACCCTAAAAATAAAGTGTTGCAAACATGTATGAAATGACTCCAAAGGATGTAGATCTTGACTCTTGCTTGACTTGAATGCTTGCTTTAATCTTGAAACCCTACATCACAAATGTTAGCTCAAAAACAAACATGATGCATGATGACTTTGACATGATGCTTGATGCTTCAATAATACTCTAAAACACTTGATAATCAGCTCTTGAAGGCTCTTGAATTCTCTTGTAAACACTTGTATGCTTTTGTGAACTCAATTTTTCTATAAGGATGCTCTCATTAAAGTCTTAGGTCACTTGATTGCTTACTAGGTGAAAAATTAGTGAAATAACCTTGTATTTATACTTGTTTATGCAAAATTTCTTGAAATTACAACACTACAAGTCGACATCAGATCTAGGAGAATAAAATCCTACCAAGATTTTGAATTTAAATTAGGTTTAAGCCACATGGGACTCATATGCCCAAGGTGGCGTATGAGTCCCATTAGGCTAAGCTTTGGGGCACAATTTTTAAGAAATGCTTAGATTGATGTGAAATCAAGATCAGGGCCCCGAAACTTAGGTGGGAACCATATGCCCAAGGTGGCGTATGAGTCCCAAATCACTAAATTTGGGCCACACAATCCAAAAACACATTAATTATGATTGGATGTTGGTAAAGGTTGAGATTAATCTTAGAAAGATGCATTAATTAAGGCTTGTGGATACAAAATAAGGCCAATTAAGGCATAAAGAAGCCCAATTTATTAATGAAGCTCTAGATTATTGTGAAAGTGTAAAGGTACACTTTAGAACACCCTAAATAGGGAACAATTAAGTTAATTTAGTTTACAAGGGCCCAAGACTTAATGTGAATGTGTTAAACACATTACAACACTAAATCAAGGCATCATTATGCTCAATTCAATAGGGAGGGCATAAAAAAATGAAAAATGTAAGGGGATACATTTTCCGTCATTACACTATCTAAACAATCATTATATGTAAACTCAAGGAAATTGAAATATCCTTTTTGATTATAATGAAAATTATGCTTTTGACAAAGAAAATTGTGAATGAGTTCTTTAAATAGAATTTCTTATTTGAATGTTAGATATTGTTAGCATTGAGAAAACCTTCATAATCTAATTTAAATGAAACCTTTAGGTATAAATATTCTTGGAAAAAATATTAGGACAAGAACTAACTTGGGGGAAAGTCAAGAAGTAGGTCAAGGCGTTGAGAATGGTGAAGCTAAGTTGGACCGTATTCTAGCTATCATGGATGAAACTAGAACACAAATTTAGGGGAAAGGAAATAGTGGATCAAGAAGTCCCCAATAATATAGAAGAAGTTCCCAGCAATGAGGAAGAAGGGGAGGATTCCCATAATCATACTAAAACTAGTGATCAAGAGAGTGATAAGTCACAATCATATTTTAAGGGAACCAAAAGGAAGTGTTTGGAAAATGAGTTATCACGTGACATGAGGAATATTACACCACCAAAATTTGAATGAAGTTATACTAGAGATGCGGCAGAAGCATGGCTTATAGAAATGGAGAAGTATTTTGAAATAAAAAATTACTCTAAGGTCACTAAAGCTATATGGGGAGCATTTCAGTTGGCTAGTGAAGTATCCAACTGGTGGATGAGTAAGAAAATGGAGGTAGGGCTTAGTTCTTTAAGTCTCACATGGAATGAGTTTGTGGAGATTTTCTATAAACGATGGTTGCCCCAACTCCTTTATGACCAAAAGCTCATTGACTTCCAAATCCTGAGGCAAGGTGGCTCATCAATGAATGAGTATTGGGAGAAGTTCACTTGACTTTTAAAATACGTACCTATGTACTAGAAGGACGAGAAATTTCGTATAAGAAAGTTTATCATGGGTCTAAATGTGAAAATTGGTGGTGAGGTATATGTTCATGGTCCAACTACCATGGAATTTGTGTACGGGAAGGCAATTAAGCAAGAACAAAGGCTTAAGTCTATCTGAAACTACTAGGAGAAGAAGAAAAAGAAGCTCACTTGGTTGCAGAACAATCAAACTCCAAGGAAGCTTGGTGAAGGGAAAAATTATCAAAATCAAGGGGATAAGGTACCCAAAAATAATTGGAGTGAACCAAGGAGAGATCAAAGAGGAAACAACAACAATTTTAACAACTACAAAAGCAATGCTAGTGGAAATGAAAGTAATTTGGGAAGACCTATGAAAAGGAAAGAACTAGTGAAGGGATGTTTTAGGTGTGGGGGAGATCATTATGCGAGTAATTTTTTGAGCAAACCATCTGAGACACAACCATATGGTAATTCTCTTCTACCTCAAAAAGTTGTGTTCCAGCAAAGGATTCATGCTGCTCTGGATAATCGATAAGCGAAGTACTAGATTACTCAGGTAGAAGTTCCAAGTATTTTGTTTGGAATTCCTATTTTAATTTTAATAGATATTGGTGTAGTAGAAAATTTAATTTCTCCTATAGTAGCAAGTCAAATTTCTAGAAAATCTTGCTACATGAAAAAGTCCTGGGTTGTAGAATATGAAAACTAGACAAGAGTTGAAGTGATTCAATGTCTATTTAAGGCAAGAGTTGAACTTCCAAGTTTCTCAATAGAAGTAAATTTGTGTGTAGCTCCCTTAGGTTCTTATGATGTCATCTTGGGGATGAATTGGTTATGGAAACATAGGGCCAATGTAGATTTTCATGCTAAAATAGTTAAATGCTTAGACAATCTAGGTAGTTGGGTGTTAATACAAGGAACACCTAGAGAGGTTAAGTTACGACAAATATCCACAGTGTAAATGCATAAGGAAAAGAAGAAAGGTTTCCAACTCTTTGCAGTAAAAATAGAAAAACTTGAAGGATGTAAGGAATTCATTTCTCAAGATGATTTAGTATATTATGGACCTCAAGACTCCCAAGATGTCGAAGAAGGTGAAGGATTGGAATCTGGAAAAGCATATATGGAAAAATATCCTATTTTACGAAAGTTTATGGATGCATTTCTAGAAGAATTACCTAGATTACCACCTAAGAGGATATTTGATTTTTCTATCAACACAGTACTAGGGTTGGAACCTATATCAAAAGTATCCATTGCCATGTATTGATGATCTTTTTGATTAGATGCGAGGAGTGACATTATTTTTAAATATCAATCTATGTTTTAGATATGAACAGTTGAGAATCAAGGACAAATATTTACAAAATTGCTTTCAGAACTAGATACAGACATTATGAGCTAATAGTTCTACCTTTTGAACTAACGAATGCACCAATGGCGTTCATGAACCTAATGATCAATGTATTTAGAGAATTTTTAGATAATTTTGTGTTGTTCTTCTTGGATGAAATCTTAATTTACTCCAAGAATGAAGAACATCTCAAGCATCGAGAGATTGTTATCTAATGATTGAGAAAGAAAAATTTATACAAAAAACTGTCAAAGTGTACCTTCTTCCTTGAAAAGAAAGTACAGTATTTGGGTCACATAATCTTAGTAGATGGTATTTTAATTGATCCAGCGAAGATAAAAGCAACGTTGGAGTGGTTGGTCCCAAGAACGTGCCAAAAGTTAGAAGTTTTATGGGTTTGGCTAGGTATTATTGTAAGTTTGTTGCAAAATTTTTGAGGAAAGCTTTTCCCATCACATCATTGCAAAGGAATGGAACTAAGTTTGAGTGGTATAAGAATGTCAAGCAACATTTGACCAACTTAAGGAAAGATTGACCACAACACCGATACTAAAGGTGTCAGATCCATATGGTAACTTTGTAGTTATTACAGATACATCAGGAGAAGGATTGGGTGGAGTATATTTTGCAAGAAGGGAAAGTCATAGCTTATGAGTCTAGGAAATTGAATCCCTATGAATAGAACTATGCTTTGTATGATTTAGAGTTAGCAATAGTTGTTCATGCGTTACAGATGTGGAGACAGTATCTATCGGGAAACCCATTTGAGATGAAGATTGATCACCATGGTCTAAAGTATTTTTTTACCCAACTCAATCTAAATGCACGATAAAGGAGATAGTTGGAGTTGATATCTAACTATGATTTCAATATCAGTTATATCAAGGGAAAAGACAATTGGGTTGTTGATGCCTTAAGTCATAGGAGGCATATCTCCTCTATGATTTCAATCCAATTTGACTTCAAGGAACAAGTGTTGCAAAAATCCAAAGGTGATGAGTTCTATGAGCAAGTTAAGCAAGAATTCATGGACGATCTGCAAGATCGAAGGTACAAGGGTTATCACTTTGAACCTAATGGATTATTGAGATTTAAGGGAAGGATTTATGTACCTAATATTGAGGAATTAAGAAGTTTACAATGTACCCTATTCAAGACATCCAGGTGTAATAAAGATGTTAGCCAATGTAAAGCCATTATATTTTTGGAAGGGTATGAAAGGAGATGTAGCTAGGCTTGTAGCAAGTTGCTTAGAGTGATAAAGAGTGAAGACATAGCATCATCATCCTACAGGTGTATTATATCCACATGAAGTTCTAGAAAGTAAGTGGCAAGTTATTAGCATGGATTTTGTGCAAGGTCTCCCTATGTTAAGGAAAAAGCACAATGCCATTATGATAGTGGTTGACAAGTTGAAAAAAGTAGCTCAATTCATACTAGGGAATGTGATGGATGGAGATCATGTAATAGCACAAAATTTTATTCAAGAAATATTTAGATTACATGGGATTCCTAAAAAGATCATTTCTGATAGGGATGCTAGAGTAACATCTAGGTTTTGGAAAACCCTATTTTCTATACTTGGAACAAAATTAAATATAAGTTTTGCATATCATCAAAAAATGGATGGATAAATGGAAAGGGTAAACCAAGTATTGGAAGACCTACTAAGGATGTATTGTATGGATCAACAATACAAGTGGGAGGATTACCTACCTTTGGTAGAGTTTGCATATATTAACTCCTATCATTCTACAATCAAGATGGCACCATTTAAAGCATTATATGGCAGGAAGTGTTGAAATATTATTAGCTAGGATAAGTTGGAATATAGGATAAGCCTTGGGACAGAAATGCTATCAAAAATGGAGGAACAAGTTGGAATTATCAAGCATAGGTTAGCAGAAGCTAACGATAGGTAGAAAAATTATGTTGATTTTAAACGTGCGCCTAGGAATTTCATAGTAGGGGATAGGGTATTGTTGAGAGTTTTGATTAGGGGTAGAATATGGGTTTTGAAGGGCCCTAGAACCCTATACAGAAGAAAACAGCTGAAACTCAAGATAGCAACAGTAAGCAAAAATCAGCCCTACAACAACAAGTTGCCAAATAAGATAACTCTCATACCATCAATAACCCAACAACAACCACAAATAGATAATCAAGACCTCATATGCTACAAAATACACACAAGCATGGGATCAAAGCCCATATACAACCTGGTTTTATCCAGGACCAGAAACCCTCCCAAGTTTTGACTGTAAAAAACCACCTGAAACCATCAGGTAACAAACCACCACAGCAGCAACCAACCATTTGCTTAGAAATGACAGACCATAACACAACAAAAGAAAAGGAAATTTAATGGTAAAAACCACCATTAAACCCAACCACCTAATAAAAAACACTAGTACACAAGAGGAGAGAAACCCCTTGAAGCTCTCAAGTGCACCACAGACCAACTCCAAATCCACCTCAAGAGGACTAAGCTCCCCTCTATAGGAGAGGATACTGTGACAACCCAAAAAACCAAGAGCGCACATCTTCAACAACCTCGGCCTCCACCTCAATAGGAGTACCACTAGAGGAAACCAGAAAAGAGGACCACCATCCACACCCAACACACCCACCTCCACCTCAATAAGAAGTGACTCCTGACCATCAAGAGTTGTCTTCACCTCAATAGAAGACATAATGCATAGGAAATGGAATAGAGTCAAAGCTCTAGAAAAATGAAGAGCCACACCATCCTTTGGCTGAGCATGTAGGAGCTCCAAGAGAGAGATCACACCCAAACCAGTAGGAAACTCCAAGGGAGCAGGAGAACTCCAAGAGCCCTGCAACACAAGCATGTGCCACACCTTCAACAACGAAGGCTTATCACAAACATCCAGTGAAACCAAGCAGATCCTTCTCTTAGTAGGAGAAAGAAAGGCCTTCTCCAAGCCAAGAGAAGAACCAACCCTTCCAATCTCAGCACCAAAAGCCTTAAGAGGAGAAAAGCTTCCTCCCAACACATCATGAGAAGCATCAACCACTCCCAACCAAACAAAATTCAACACCAAAAACAAAGAGCTCCTCCAAGAGAGGACCCAGGGCCAAGAACAAACAATAACCCCCTTTGAGAAAGATAGCCCAGTCAACCACAAAGGGTACACCAAACACTCTGAACCCAAGAAGAAACAGAGCATCACGAGAGGCCAAAGAGACCCTACATCTAGGAGTCACAACCGAGACTTCATCTTCATAACCACATTCCTCGGCAGCAGAGAAACCCCACAACGGGTATCCAAAATCTATCAAAGAGAGCTCGAGAAACAAAACAAGGCTATGGTCTGAAAAACCAATAATCTCAGAAGAGAGATCGTCCCTTCCCAACACCATACTAAGAGGGTAAAAACATGCATTGCTCAGAAGAACCACCATGACCACAACAACACCAAAGAAGCACATCAAAATACACTCCAAGACAGGAGCTTGCCACCGAAGGTAAGAGAACCACGAACCGGAGAGGAAAGGCCTGAGCCAAAAAGAAAACACTAACATAATGCCAACCACCACAAGCAACACTAACAACTCCAAAAATGAGCCCCAACCAACGCAACCAAGAGAAGAGCCGAGACACACAACTAGATCCAAATAGGAAGAATGCATCTCCCAGGGCATCCAATACAAAGACCCCAAAAGAAGCCAGAGCCTCTAAGAGAAACCCCAGATCTAAGGTAGCCAAAAAATAGAGAGCCCACAAAGTAACGCCCTCTCCAGCATCAACCGTCTATTTGGCCACTGCCTAGCAATGCGAACCGTTCGAGACCCCATCAGCCTCGCCATCCTCCTCACCTGCTCCATCCTCCTCTGTGTAATTTGAACCAGCACTCCCGCTGGGTTTCCCGCCCGCCACTCTAGACACTCGCTACTCCATTGATCTACCAAGGATCAATTAGGGTATTGTTGAGAGTTACTAAGCCTCAAAAGAGTTCTATCAAGTTTGGAAAGTCATCCAAACTAGCTCTACACTATGTTGGACCTTTTGAAGTTCTTGAAGAAATCAACCCTGTTGCATATAGGATTTCCTTGCCACCAACTCTTGCTAGGATGCATAATGTCTTTCATGTCTCATATCTTAAGAAGTATATACCGAGTGATAACCATGTTATTGATTGGAATGCTTTATAGGTGTAGGACCTAGGGGTGGTAACAATCGATCTCTCAAGGTGCTTGGAACACGTAAGCTCCACTTGCATAACAAAGAGATTCTGCAATACAATTTCTAGTGGGATTAGTATGTAGAAGATTCTGCCACATGGGAAGACCACGCTGAAATGAAGCAGAAGTTTCCACAAGTCTTGCTAGATTTTGAAAACTCTTGAAAACAATGATGTTTTGTGTTATGATTTTTTATGATGTGTGCTTTATGTTATATGATCATATTTGATACTTAAAAATTATTAGGGATGATGATTCACAAGGGGAGGAATATGTTACACCTTGTGTGTTATTATCTATTTAATATTACCTAGTTTGGTAAATTGCTTCAATAAATGTAAATGTGTTTTATTTATGAATTTTTATGGAAATATGTGGAATGAATGTTTGACCCAATTAAATGCTTTATGATTTAGTATATGAAATATATAATGTGAATATGACATGTATGCAAGGTATATGATGCATTGATTTAGCTAACTATTGTTATAGTGAACTAAGTTTCAAATGCAGGAACAGGTTCAAGCCTCTAGAAGAGAGGGGAAGTATCACTCAGGAGAAGAACTTGGTCCGGTAACCTTTAAATTCGGCCTTACTGAGCTTTCACACACTCATGTACCCTAGTTGGTCTTAGTTAAGTCAAGTTGGTTCGGGTAATAGGTAAGTGATCTTCTATTTTGATTATGAATGTTTTTATTGAATTGCAATCTTGTTTTATGATCGTTTGGAATAAGGATGTGATGAAGTCTTGAAGTTGTGTTGAAGTCCTTCCTTGAGTGTTTACTTGTATATCAATAAAATACATGCATTTAATGTATATATGTACGTGTCTTTGGTAAAATCATACATGCGAATAAATGCATACATAAGTATACGTAGGTAGAGGTACCTACACATGCTAATGGATGGATTACCCATATGCATGAGAATATTGATTGGACTAAGTGACATATATATATACAATCCATGTACATATGTTGATCAATCGAATTGCATGTATGAGTGTTTTATAAAGATATTTAAATGGAATTACATATATATATGTAGTATATATATATATGTGTGTATGAAGATATTGTAACATATATATACATTAATATATTTATTTATAATCATATATATATATATACGTAATAATATTCTTATATTTGTATATAATATACATATGTTTTTTATGCACATGTGGAAAAATAGTAGATTAGCAAAAAGAAAATTGAAAAATATTTATGCTTTTGGTATTGATGTCCTTGATCTAACAAAAAAGAAAGAATTCCAATATACAAAAAAAGTTATTCTCTTTATAGTACACCTATGTCTAAATTGTGACTCGTTTGAATTCAAAACTTAATTAAGAAAAAAAAAATCAATAAAACACTATGAAACCAAATGCATCCTCTAAATATCATAATTAAAAATCTAAATTCGAAAAAAATAGAATTTTATCCTTCATAGAAAAAAAGTTATGTGCTTTATAGTACACATCACTCTTTAAAAATGGTGTTTACTGTTAAAAACTAGTTATCAAAGGAGATGGAAAATGAAATGAAATTTGATTGAAAAAATTTAAAAACAAATAATATTTAGAATCTATAGACAAAATGTCAAAAATCACTAGTTTGTATCATCTTCAAATTCCTCATGGTTTAGTAGCTATAGGTGTCAGAAAGTGATGATTTAGTTCAAAATGTTAATTTCAACGCCAAGTTTGGCCAAAAAGTGTAACCCACTATTGTGGGACAACCCTGGGTAGAGGTGGAACCAAGGAAATATTGTACCGCAAAGACTATCACAAGGTTCTTATGTGAGAATATCATTACAAGATATAGATGTCCTATGAGCATAGTATGTGATCAAGGTAAACACTTTGTGAATAAAATGATAAAGGAACTACTTCAAAATTTCATGATAGCACACAATAAGAGTTCCCCCTATCATCCACAAGCTAATGGGGTAAGTGAAACAATGAACAAGATAATTGGCAAGGTATTAACCAAGATGTGCAATGGAAACAAAACAAATTGGGATGTAAAGGTACTTGCAGTACTCTGGGCATACCACCTCATATAAAATGACAAGTACAAGTTCACTCCTTTCCATTTGGTTTATGGTATTGATGCCACAATACCAATGAATTTCATTATTCCAAACATACGTACCACACTAACCTTGCAGTTGGAAGATGATCAATCCTTGATACAAAGGATAGAAGATTTGGAGGAATTGGACGAATACTGACAAGTTGCAATAAATAACCATCAATTGGAAAGAAAAAGACAAAAAGAATGGCATGATAGAAACTTGCAGTTGAAAACATTTAGAATATGGGATTTGGTGTTGTTATATGAAAGTAAATTCAAGAAACAAGGCAATTTGAAGGTGAGATGGTTAGGTCCTTATTACATTAATGAAATCGATGATTTTGGAGTGGTCAAACTAAGACAACTAGATGGCACCCCTCTGACGGGGTATGTAAATGGCACACAATTGAAACATTACTACTTGTCAATAGGTTAACATCATAACCTAAAAACAACCAAATCACAATCTATATTATGTAACATAGTTCAAGTACAAACCTCAATAACATTAAACTCACAAAAGAAAAACATCAAATCAAAGAAAAATAATGGCTATAAAATCCCACATGGATAGAACACACATTTAATGCACCAACCCATTCACCTGCCTAGATAATACCATATCTTCCACCTTCATCCCTCACCTAAGCTATTTTTGCCTTTGAGTTAATTGTGCGCTAAGTATTATTTAAGTGTTTCATGCTTCCCTACACTTCAACATTTTCCTTTGTGCTAAGATGGCCATCCCTACTCTCGTTGATATCTTAGAAAATCCCCACCCAAAGTATAAGAAATATCCCTACAAAGCCCTAGAAGTTGACAAAGAAGGGGCATTCTCCAACATACCCATCAATGTTGTGTATATGGAAGACGTGCATAAATATATTCATGAATAGATAGCAGAGATTGATCATACCAAGTTTGAGGAGCTCCATAGGACCCTCCTAACACCATATGGGAGTGAAAAACTACACAAAATATAAAGAAGTAGGGCTGAAAAGTTTGGATGTTTGGAAAGACTACCCATATTTTTGTGATAATTGGATCAAGTATGAAGGGATAAATTTTGACCAAGAAGGCCATTATGAATGAAGACATCACCAAGCTTATCAACACCAACCTAAATGGGAAAAGCATGAATCTTCATGCAATCACAAATTCGATGGTCTGATATGTTGAAAAATGGAGGTAGTTATGTAGCTTTAAAAATTGTAAAACTATGTGATTGTAGATCTAATTAAGTGTTTTTTGTTACAAATTCTTTGTATATGATTATCTGTTTAGATCAATTTTACCAATTGGAGAAGTAGACAAAAGATTGTAGAAGAATGAGACAAGAAGATAGAAGTGACACAACATATACGTGTAGAAACCCTTTCGGGAAAAAAATCCACCACCAGAATCAATAGTGCTTGTATTATTTAACCTTAGAACAAGATTACAATAACACTGTATCAATCTTTGATTGAGATGCTTCTTTTTCCTTCAACAATTCTTCTTCACAACCTGCAATAAACTTTGATAAAACACTCTTCAATGTGCTGCAATTAATAGACAATTATGAGCATTTTAAACTCCAAATATTTTTCAATTACAAGAGCACAAGGCTCCTCTAAAAAACCTACGCCTATATTGTGCAAGTAGAGTTCCATCTTGTAACATGAAGTAAAAAACAAAGTCTCCTCAATTTAGGTGCCCCAAACTGAACACTTAACTGATTGTTGGTCAAGAAAATATCTTCCAAGCTTCTCCTCAATGTTGGCGCCCAAGAATGGGCCCACTTAACTGAGCCTTGTAAATATCTTCTCATGCAAAAGGTGTTAACTCAAAGATTCCAACTTGGGCACCCAAGGTGGGTCCAAGTCAATCTTAGTTAATTGAAACATATCTCTCCATCAATTCATGCAAACATTATGCATGATTGATCATCCCCACTTAACTAAATGTATCCACTTGTTATCTTTCATGCAACTGAAGTCAACTGAACTCAACTAGCATTCAACTGAAACTAACTACATGCAACTGAAGATAATTGAACCATAACTAAAATAAACTGAAATGAACTGAACTGAACTCATGTAAATATCAATCCCTAATTTGTAGGATCTTTACATGCATTATTGAAGTGTTATCTATCCTCCAAATAGTTAACTTAAGCAAGGTGGGGTCCACCTTCCATGTGGGTGCCCCATGTGCTCCTATTTTCTAGGAACTCTTGTTGGGCATCCCCACATGTTCCTATCATTTAGGAATAATTACAAATGTCAATTTACATTTTTATTTCATTCAAATTTAATATCTTTCTAATCCTAGTGTTGGGGAACACTTTCTAAGGAATTAGGAGATACATGAAATATGTTTAGGATTGCAATTAAATGACATCCTACTCTCAACATTCTCCCACTTGACATTATACATTGCAATTATTCTAAACAAGGAATCATTATTATAAATCAAGTACAGGACTCAAGGCCAATGGCCTTCCTGCACCAAGAGAACGTATCTGTAGGAATTGGTTTTGTAAGATAATCTGCATAATTGATCAAAGTGTCAACTTTCTCAATCAATACCTTCCCACTCTCAACCATTTCTCGCACAAAGTGATACTGAACATCAACATGCTTAGTACGAGCATGATACATAGGATTTTTGGCTAAACAAATAGCACTTTGACTATCACATTCAAGTTTAATTTGCTTGCAATTAAAACCAATACATTTCCCAAGTCTTTGTAACCAAACTGCCTCTTTGGAGGCATGTGTAGCAGCCATGTACTTTTCTTTTTTGGTGGACAAAGCAACCATGCTCTGCCTCTTACTCATATAACTAACCACAACTCCAAACAATGTAAACACATAGCCACTTGTAGACCTCTGACTGTCCAGGTCTCCTGCCCAATCTAAATCAACAAAACCTATATGTCCAATGATCTATGCATAATATCAATATCATTAGCTCCAGTAATCAGAAGTACCTCGTAAATATCTAAACACCCTCTTAACATAATTCCAATGCTCTTTACTAGGGTTAGACATAAACCTACTTAGAACTCCCACTGCTTGGGCTATATCTAGCCTCATACAAACCATTGCATACATTAAACTACGAACTGCACTAGCATATGGAATTTCAGACATTTCCTCACAATCAAAATCGGATTTAGGACTCATGTCTAAACTTAACTTCGTGCCAACTGGTAAAGGAATATTAATTGGTTTACTTTCCTACATGTTAAACCATTTCAAAATAGTATCAACATAGTTGCTTTGACTTAAGCAAAGCTTTCTATTACCTCTATCTCTACTGATCTCCATACCAAGGATATATTTTGCAGCCCCTAGATCTTTCATCTCAAATATATGCTAGAGAGTTGTTCTTTCAATTCTTTGATCATTACCTTGTTACCAATAAACAACATGTCATCAACATACAAGATAATAATTAAAAGCTGATCATCAATAACTTTTATGTAAGCAAAATGATCTTCCTCACTCCTAACATAACCAATTTTCAATACAAAAGCATCAAACTTCTGGTACCACATTCTTGGTGACTGTTTCAATCCATATAAATATTTGTTTAACCTGTAAACCAATTCTTCTTTTCCTTTTACAACAAAACCATCAGGTTGCCTCATATAAATCTCCTCATCAAGATTCCCATGCAAAAAAGTAGTTTTCACATCCTTTTGCTCTATCTCAAAATCATAAGCAGTAGCAATAGATAAAAAGAATCTAATAGAAGTTAATTTAGCAACAGGAGAGAAGATTTCATTAAAGTCAACTCCCTTTCTGGGAGTAGCCCTTGGCTACTAATTTAGCCTTATACCTTTTGAGATTACCATCTGCTCCAATTTTCTTTTTAAAGATCCATTTACAACCAATGGCCTTTCTTCCTTTGGGAAAACTCTCAAGATCCCATGTGTCACACGTATCCAAGGATTCCATTTCCTCATGCACAGCTTGTGACCAAAGCTTGTTCTCATGTTAAGACAAAACTTCCCTATAAGATCTAGGTTCATCATTAGTACTCATCAAAGTAAATATACAACAAAAATTATGTGGCCTATACCTATCAATGGGATTTTGTTGTCTTGTGGATCTTCTCAAAGGGGTTTCCTCTTGTTCCTCAATATGCTCATCATGAGCTTCTATCTCAGAAGAACTCTGTGAACTCTCCTCATCCAATCCATCCAATTGTTCTTTAACATGAGCATCTTCATGCTTCTCATTATTTATCTCAAAATGCATTGTTCGAGAAGTATCTTTCTCCTTTGGTTGTTCTTCTCCTCAATAAGCTCTAAATTCCAATAAAATCACATCTCTAGATAAATTAATTTTTCGGGTTAGAGGATTCCAAAGCTTGTAACCTTTTACATTTTTACAATAACCTATGAATATGCATTTATGTGCTTTTGGATCCAACTTAGATCGCTTTTCATTAGGCACATGAACAAAAGCCTCACAACCAAATATCCTTAAATGTGCAACACTAGGTTTCCTACCTAACCACATTTCATAAGGAGTTTTATCTTCAATAGATGAACTAGGGGATCTATTGATTAAATAACAAGAATTACTTATAGCCTCAGCCTAAAGGCACCGATCTAGCTTAGCACTACTTAATATACTCCTAGCTCTTTCCATTAAGGTTCGGTTCATCCTTTCTACTACTCCATTTTGTTGAGGTGTATATGGAGTAGTTTTATGTCTCACAATTCCTGCATGCTTACAATAATCATCAAATTCCCTAGAACAATATTCACCACCATTATTTGATCTCAACACTTTTATCTTTTGAACTGATTGTTTCTCAACCAAAGCCTTAAATTCCTTAACTTTATTAAACACATTAGATTTGTTATGCATAAAATAGATCCAAGTGTATCTTGAGACATCATCAATAAATGTGACATAATATCTAAATTTTCCAATAGAATCAATATCCACAGGGCCCATTACATCTAAATGAATAATCTCTAATAATCTTGTAGCTTTATTTGTTCCACTAGGAAATGAAGATCTCTAGAGATTGCTTTCCAAACACACAATGCTCACAAAAATAATTTTTGCCAATATTATAATCAGGAATTCCGTCAACTAATTTCTTATTAAGAATGGTCCTAAGACCTTTTTCACCAATGTGGCCCAATCTATGGTGCCACAACATACATGTTATTTCAGCTTCAGTTACATTGGTTGATTTATTCAAATTGGAGGTATTAAGCTTAAACAAAGTCCTAATCCGAGATCCTTTAGCAACCGCCATATTCCCTTTCACCAATCTGCAACCACCTTTGTCAAATGTCACATGTATTCCAGGATCATTGAACTTAGAGACAAAAAGTAGATTTCTAGCAAGTCCTAGAATATGTAAAACATCATTAAGGGTCTTAACCCTACCATCACTGAAACAAAACTTTACCTCTCCTTTTTCCACAACCTTTATTGTGCTATTATCTCCAAAGAAGACATTCCCTCCATCATATGCAGTATACTTAGTTAACCACTCCTTGTTAGGAGTCATATGATAGAAGCAACCTGAATCAATACGCCAATAGTTATCACAAATAGTATTAGATGAAATGACCAATGCATCATTACTGTCATTTGAGGATTTCTCTATAGAAGCATCTGAACTCTTTTTCTTGTTCTTATAATCCTTCTTTACATGTCTAGGTTTCCCACAATTCCAACACTTTACCTTACTCTTACCAGGGGTTTTAGAGCATCATTTGGACTTACCCTTTCCTTAGGCCTACCTCTTACAAACAAGGCATCTTGGGAACCGGTTTTAGACTTCCTCCTCATCTCCTTTGATAGGAGAGTAGGAATTATATTGTCCATCTTAGGATCTGCACCACTACCACTGATAGCAACAATTAGATTTTACCAAGATTCTGGTAAAGAACAAAGTAACAAAATGCATTTATCTTCATCTTCTAGCTTTACATCTACAGATGCTAACTGACTTAGAATCAAATTAAAAGAATTTAAATGATGTGTAACAAAATCACCATCTTTCATCTTTAAAGAATACAACTGTCTTTTCAGATAAAACTTATTAGTAAGACTTTTGGTTTGATAATAATCACTTATCCTCTTCCACAATTTATATGCGGTAGTTTCATTTGAAACATTCAAGAGAAAAACATCAACAAGACATAATCTTATGGTCCCTCTTTCCTTTTTATCAAGCTTAGCCCTATCCTCATCTAGCATCGTTGTAGGTGACTTTGTCTCATTACAAACAGCTAACCACCGATCTCTCTCTTCAAGGAGATCCTCCATTTTTAGTTTCCACATCTCATAACTGGATCCATTGAATCTTTCAATATCTAAATGAGAAGTAGAACTCATTGTAACACACTTCTTTTACAAATCAGCAATAACACAATAGTAAAAGCTCCCACAACAACCAAAAAACCTTCAAACTTTTAAGAGAAAGGCGTCCCAAACTCTACCCAACCATTATCTCTAGTACCAAATGTTGAAAAATGGAGTTACTTATGTAGCTTTAAAACTTGTAAAAATATGAGATTGTAGATCTGATTAAGTGTTCTTTGTTACAAATTCTTTGTATACATGATTATCTATTTAGATCAGTTTTACCAATTGTAGAAGTAGATAGAAGATTGTAGAAGAATGAGACAAGAAGATAGAAGTGACACAACATATATGTGGAGAAATCCTTTCGAGAAAAAACTCCACCACCAGAATCAATAGTGCTTGTATTATTTAACCTTAGAACAAGATTACAATAACACTGTATCAATCTTTGATTGAGATGCTTCTTTTTCCTTCAACAATTCTTCTTCACAACCTACAATAAACTCTGATAAAACTCTCTTCAACTTGCTACAATTAATAGACAATTATGAGCATTGTAAAATCCAAAGAGTTTTCAATTACAAGAGCACAAAGCTCCTCTTAAAAACCTACTCCTAGATTGTGCAAGTAGAGTTCCATCTTGTAACATGAAGTAAAAATGAAAGTCTCCTCAATTTAGGTGCCCCAAACTGAACACTTAACTGATCGTTGGTAAAAAAAATATCTTCCAAGCTTCTCCTCAAATTTGGTGCCCAAGAATGGGCCCACTTAACTGAGCCTTGTAAATATCTTCTCATGCAGAAGGTGTTAACTCAAAGATGCCAACTTGGGCGCCCAAGATGGGTCCAAGTCAATTTTAGTTAACTGAAACATATCTCTCCATCAATTCATGCAAAAATTATGCATGATTGATCATCCCAACTTAATTGAATGTATCCACCTGTTATTTTTTATACAACTAAAGTCATTAGTCATGCAAATCAAGTCAACTGAAGTCAACTAGCATTCAACTAAAACTAACTACATGCAACTGAAGATAACTAAACCATAACTGAACTGAACTGAACTCCACTCATGTAAATATCAATCCCTAATTTGTAGGATCTTTACATGCATTACTAAAGTGTTATCTATCCTCCAAACAGTTAACATAAGCAAGGTGGGTTCCACCTTCCACGTGGGCGCCCATGTGCTCCTATTTTTTTAGGAGATCTTCTTGGGTGTCCCCACATGTTCCTATCATTTAGGAATAATTACAAATGTCAATTTACATGTTCATTTCATTCAAATTTAATCTCTTTCTAATCCTAGTGTTGGGGAACACTTTCCAAGGATTAGGAGATACATGAAATATGTTTAGGATTGTAATTAAATGGCATCCTATTCCCAACATGATATGCCACCATGGGCATTACCTATAAGGTATACTATGCAAACAAAGAGGACTCCACAACATCCACCGCTATCCATACCACATATCAAATGGTCATTGGTGGAAAAGACTTCGATCTCTGTGAAGTCATGAGAGAAGAATTAATGGAGAACATTCAAAAGATCAAAACCTCGAGGTATCATTTCCTCTTTGGCATATTGCTTATATGCTTAATTTTCTATTTCATGAATGAGCTCCCCAATTTCAAGGGAAAGGTCTAGAAAACACATCTCCTTGTTGCGGTATAGATCAAGAAACACACCCAACAAGTGAGACAAGTGAAAGAACAAATCAAATAATTGAGGGAGACAATCAGTATTCAGTTGAGACTTCTCCAAAAAAATTTGAAGGAAGCAAAGTAGTTGGCACAAAAGATTTCAATTCCAACTAATCTTCAGGAGGCGAAACTCACACTTGTTCACATCCAAGAACAAATGGGCACATTGCTACATGCAGAAGCACATTAGGCTTCAACCATGACGAGGCTCAAGGTACAATACATGCATCTCCTTCCCAATTAAGCATCATGTCTTGAGGACAAGACATCATTTTAAAAGGGGGGATGATGTTAGCAGGTCAACAATAGAGTTAAAACCTACCACAAGCTACCACAAAAGGTCTATGAAGTACAAAAAAGGCATTAGTTATAATTAGGAGTCATGTCCCTTCAAGACAATACATGTATATATGCAATGTAAATAATATGCAGAAGACATATGTAGAGATAGAAGAGGAATATATGAATTGTATATGAGTAGAGACTAAGACTTACCTTTTGTACATGATTATGATAGAATATAAAGGAGTTATAAGGATTATATATATGTGCGATGAATGCATGAATGTTACTTTTGTTGTTGGTATGATATGCATTAAGTATTTAGTCTAGAATCCTACCACAAATGCTTGTTTTTCTTACTGTATCCTCTAGGGTATAATTAAATTACATAAGAAGTACCGAGGTACAGATCTCCAGACTGTACTTCCCCTTCCTTCTTTCCAACAAGCATATCGACAGATGACATACTTTTGTGCTTTCTTTGGCTCTTGGCCTCATCCCTATCCACCTTTATTTACCCTTTTTTATACTTAAATTTACTTATGTGGGCACATCCATATTGAAACTTAATTTCAAATATGCACTTAATTTCATCTAGGGCATATGGGAGAACAATGAGAGCACACTTCAATTTCTAAGGGAACTATTAAAGAGCTAAATATGTAATCATTCTCACCTACACTATTTGCCTATTTGCGTGTGGTATTTGATATTTCTTATTACTATTAATCCAACTCATCAAAGAGGTTTGACATGGGAAAAACTATCAACTATCAAGTGAACAAACTCCTAAATTGTGTCCTCAAACATCACCTTGACAAACTCAACTATCAAGAAGGTAAAGCTAAACAAATATTTAGGTGTACATTATGTTAGATTGTTTTGACGCTATATAGATAATTATGTGTTTTAGATCAAGTTTGGATTGCTTTGGATCAGCGTTATGGAACTCAAGATTGAACTATAAAGATTTTCACTTGAGAATACAAATATTGAGACAATCATCAAACTAAATACATCAATTTTGAAGGGTGGTGAATTGATTCCACACAACTTCAATAAAAGTATTCCCTTGTCAATTTAATGTTTACGTACCTCTAACTCTCACATTTAATTTTCACATATTCATTAGAATTATCAATCCCAACTCTAATTATCTAAAATATTTTATGTTTTTATTACTTACATCTATTTATTTACTCTATATAATTCATATAAAACACCTTTTTTACAATGATTAATAGTAAAGAAAAAATAAGACGAAAAATTTGACACATTTATTGTGTCATATAAAAAAATCAAAATCACATAAAAGACCTTAACAGTTTTTAAATAAAAATAAATAAATCATTTTAAAGATAAAATGGCATACATCTATCGTTATAGAAGGGGAAAAAAATCATATAAAATAATTGTAGCGCTTCTATCATTATATAAGAAATATCAAAATCATATAGAAGACCTTGACTTGTTTTAACGAAACAAAAATTAAATAAACAATCATGTTGCTAAGTGTGATTGCTTAGTTATTGTAAGAACCAATAATAATGATAGCCCAACTCCAAATCAAGTAAAGAACCAATCGAAACAATGAAAATCAAGTAAAGAACCAATCGAAACAATGAAAATCTCATTCAAACAGTTTTGTGATCCATTCATGTCATCTCATGCGATGGCCATTGCCTTATCAGATGGCGAAATGTTGAACAGTTTGTGCTGAATATGCTGCACTAAACAAGGAAAATATCTCGCTGAGCAGAGCTGCCCATTGGATATGCACGGAACTCAGCTAATTAATGTGATGGAACATTATATGATAATTTTAGGATATTTGAAGATAGATAATAGAGAATATGAATATGGTTTAAAATAGTAGTAGATGAAAAGTTAAATAGAAGAAAGAATATCAGGATGAAGTAAAATATTAATTGAAAAAGTAAATGGGGAATTGACATGTAAGGACGGAAATGTAGAAATCAAAAAAATATGTAGGAGAGAATGTCAGAGCAGTTATGTGAACAAAACAATTCCCATGAAAAAGAACATATTATGTCAAGCAATTCAATTTTACATGTGACAACGAGCAAAAGTATTATATAGGATCACAAATGAATTAAAAAGTTAAATGCTAATAGCCCAACTAAGAACTTAGGTGCAGAACAGAGGCGGAAAATATCCAAAGAAGAGAGGGTTGATAGGGTTTGTCGCCTTTGCATATCAAGATCAATGGAAATGGAGTGACATTATATAATAGAGTGTATGACATACTAGAACATACACAGCAATAATACTAATGTTCTAAAAGTATAATCTTTAACAGCTTTGTTTAAAGTGGAGCATATAGTAAAAATAACAGATTACTTGATCAAAATTTATAATAGAAAATCCATAATCAACAAGAAAATCTGAAATACAACTTGTAAATAATTGATTAGAACTTTTATTTCTTGCTAAACAGTTCAATTTTATCTCATTTCAATAATTAACACACTACATACCCAAGAAAATTTCTCATAAACTACTCAATCTGATACACATTATTAAAAACTTAGTTAGCATACTTACAGGCACATGTTCCAAGCTCGAGGAAAAGATGTTTCGTACCTTCCCCATTCACTCAGTCCAAAGTAATAATTCCAGATTGAGAGTTGGGGGTGAACTCAAAAGGCAAGAAATTCATTACTCCTATAAACTGTGGCATATGCTCCTGTCAGGTAAGAAAAAGGCGATAGTGTTGTCCTGACCAGCTAAGCTTATTGCTCATAATATACCGGTAAAACTTCAGTAAATTTTCAACCCGTGGTCATCTCCCTCTACGGCGAAATTAAAATAAGATCCCCCTAGAAGAACGAGCATCTGCAGAGTCTATATATTCCGGTGTCGCATTGTTTATCTTGTTGAATGAAAGTCTGAGTCGGAGATACTTTCCTCAAGTATCCAAAAAGGGCTCACCAAATGTTTAGATCTTCTTCCTGTTTGATGGATCATTCTGGTTTTCTTTCAGAGTCTTGTAGTTTTAGCAAATATAAGTACAAGTTTTCTAGGTGTGCCAGTTCTAAGAAGTGCTCGGGCCTGAAAGGTAGGGATCCCTATGCAGTTGAACTATCTGCTAAATTTAGAAGGGCTCTTTTAGAATGTAGTCTGATGCTCCCTCTCATCAGGAATGAGGAAACCTATCAGAGAATTGGGGCATGCCATTTGTGCAGAGTAGTGCGATCAAGGAAGAATGGGTTATTAGTTGTTGCAGATAGCAGAGTTGAATTCAACAGGATGGTTATGATGAATTCTCTCGATCAGGAAAGCCATCATGAGAATTCGTCTCCTTTCGGAGAAGTTCAATCAGAGAGGGATATGATACACCATCCTGAGAGCCCTCTAGAAGAACATAAAAACCAGGTGACCCACAATTTTTTTGACTCTGTGGATAGTGGAATTATGTCTGAGAATTCTGTGATGGCAGAGAACTGGTTTGGTTTAAAGGTTGGACTGAATGGAATGGCTTTGGTCTGCACTGAAAGAGGATGCTGCCCTGCCCACGTATGTGAAATAGAGCATAGAAAGGAAGGCTCTGGCATTCAAGATGCTGGCGATGGTAGAAGAGGGGAAGAGAAAAGCTCTGGAACAGAATCCAGCAGCACAGATTTGTATTATCAAAAGGTGTTGGAAGCAAATCCTGACAATCCTCTTCTGCTGAGAAACTATGCCAAGTTTTTGCATGAGGTGAATGTTGAGTCTATTCATTTTGGCATAAACAAACTTGCTAGATTATGTTGGAGGGGATTTCTATGTTCTTCATATTTTTCAAATGGGCTTGCAATGAAAATGACTATCAGAGGACTAAACTGCAATACATGTTCCAGAAACTGTTCATCTACCACATTAGGATCTAGCCCATTATGTAGCTGCCTTGAATCTATGGAAAATGGTTAATGCCCAGAACCACATAAAAGAGCTGTATGGTGGGGTTTTCTTGTTTTTCTTTCAATGTCTTTTTGAGTAGGCGGGGATCACTGCTCAAATGGCACCCTGCTCTTATTAGGACACAAAATTCACTGCTAAGCTCTCCAATGCCTAAAAGTAGGCATTAGTGCATTATTTGTTGTCATTTTGAGGGTCAAACTCCCCAAAAAGCATATTGGTTTTATAAGCTTTACCCTCTTTAATTGAGATGATTCATCAAACCTGAATATTGAACTTAATTTTAAAAACAATGATCCCACTCTAGCAAGCCCGGCAGTGAACACAGGTACGCTTACTACAAGACTGAAGACACTGACCGTTTAAGCCCTTCCCTGACCTAGAACATTGAGTTTCTGACACATACATCACTGTTTAGTCATCTGGGTAGTCATGTATATTTAGTCTGTTTAGAACTTGCTTATCTCGAGAGAATTTTAATATGCTATAGCATTGATATGAAGCTGTTTTATGTTTTGTTTGGATTTATGTCAGCAGGTTCAATATGACATGGAGAGAGCAGAAGTGTACTTCTCCAGAGCCATGTTAGCAAGCCCTGGGAATGGAGAGATCATGTCACTGTATGCCAAATTCATATGGGAAAGCCACAAAGATCCAGCTCGGGCCAAAACTTACTTTGAAAGAGCAGTCAAAGCTGCCCCTGAAGACTGGTAAACTGCTCCTGCCATGTCCTTATCACTCTTTAGTCCTATGGCTATTTGGCACTGTGCTTTGTTATCAAACTAATCACTCTCTTTTGAGACCCAGTGTCCTATTTTCTTTAGCAACAGAACCTGAAAATCTATCTAATAATAACCAACCATATGGTTGGGCTTGGCGTTGCAGCTATGTGATTGCATCTTATACTCATTTCCTCTGGAACTGCGAAGAGGATGAAGAGGAGAATGACCTTACTATAGAATAAAATGCAACCGGTCTGGTCAATTTGGGTTCTGTAACTACTGCTGCTGCTTAATGTTTTATCTAGGCTTAAAGCATTTATGTCCAGATCATAGTATTTTCTTGACAGGATTGGTTTCCAATTTTTTCATGGAAATTATCTTTGACTGCAGCTATACTGTTTTTAAAATTTCTTATGTCAATCCAAAGATGATAGTATAGACATGAAGTTTAGCTACTGGAAGGGAGTTTGATGAGATGCGAAATCTCCCCTCATGGGGATTGACTGGATATAAATTCTTCTCACAAAACTGCAGGGGTAATCTTTGTTTTCACTTGTGATCCCATCGCTGAACTGACACAGAACATGTAAATTTGCAGATAAAATTGTGATAAAATTTAATCAAACATTAGTAATAAAGATAGCGGTGAACGAAATTGTTTGGATGAACAGAATCTTGTCTGCAACCAAACTTCTCAAATAAAATAAGGTATCAGAATTTGTTGGAGTAAAGATTCCTGTTGTTTCAGACCTTAGCTCTTATTAGTAGGAAAGCAAAAAGTATGGATTCTTGTCCAGCGGATACCAACTGTTCCTTAAATTCAGAATTTTTCAGGATGTGATGATGGGGGCCCCTCGCTTGTGGTGGAAAATTTTGCATTCTTTGGGAGAAACGATTGCGGCTAAGTGTGATCTGACTGATTCAATTGCTCCTGCTGATGTTGATTGTTTCAACCGCCTTCATCTTCCTCCTTCGCATCGGCAGCCTATGCGCAACAGGTGTAGGCATCCAACTCTGAAGGTGAATAGGGAGGGAAGATGGTCTCCTCCTCCTCAAGGCATCCTAAAAATTAACACAGATGGCTCTTCTCGTGGAAACCCTGGTCATGCTGGAATTGGTGGTGTTGGTCGGGATAGTTCTGGGGATGTTCAGTTTATTTTCTCTATTTATAAGGGTCTTCATACTAATAATCTTATGGAGGCTCAGGCAATTTTACAGGCTGTGGAGCGTGGCGGTCAGTTGGGGTGGCGTAGGATTATATGTGAATCTGATTCCCAGGTTGTGGTGAACTTGCTTAACAGGTGGAGGTTAGATGATGTTAGTTGGCACCTGGCATTGATTATTGAACAAATTCTTAATCTTTGTGTTCCTCTTGAGTTTGTTACTTTCACTCATATTCCTAGGGAGTGGAATGGTGTTGCTGATTGTCTGGCTAAATGGGCTTCTGATCATATTATGATTGGAATTTGGTTGACCGGGGTCAATTACCCCCTGATTTGTCTCATCAGTTGGACCATCTGGTGGAGCTGGATAAAGCTATGTAATGACTTTGCTCTGTAATTTTCTCTTGTTTTAATAAATTTTTACCCCTCTATTTATGTTTTAAAGGTACGAATTACAAATATAAGTTTGAATGTTACAGTTTATATCATAGTAGTATTCCATCTACATGATAAAGATAAAAGTGTAAATGTAATTGTTTGAAATTGTAATGAAAAATAATTTCTTTTGGGAATATATATCTAAAATAAGAAAAAAACTGTTATTTTAGGTTATATATATTTTTACAATAAATAAATAAATATAATTTAAAGGATTGTAATTCAATTATTTCAATACAATTGGTGAGGATTATGTCAATTATTAAGGTTTAAATATTTGGAGGTATGATAGAAAGGGCGAGATTGGGATAATGTCTTGAAATGGATACCCCTCAGTCATTGTCTCTCAACTAAATAGGTATCAACATAGGTTCATGCTCCCATTTCAGAGAGCAAAACTAATTCTAGATGCTATAAAATTCTCCATAAAAAATACATAAACATTAATATCATCAACAAAGAATATTTCAAATTCTCAATTAAATATCAATGAAATTATAATCATTTTATAATTATTAATATAATTTTTTTATTTAAAAAATATTCTTAAAATTTAAATAAAAAATGGTTATTAAATGGAGGGTAGCAATTAAAAAGAAATTGTTTGTTGATTGATGTTATTTTTGTGATTTATAATTTTGTTTAATGGTAAAGTTATTTTCCATACAAAATATATATGTAATCATGGTGCATGTATCTAGATTATGTATGTTTGATTTTAAAAAATAATATATCATTTTCTGAAGTCAAAAAAGTTGAAACATTATTGTTCGTAAAAGATGGTTGATACATATATTAATAAATAAAATTCACAACTTATTTAGATAACTATGTATTTTTCATATTCTATTCTAAACAACAAGGATAAATAGTATTCATGAATACAAACTAAAATGAGTTAAGGAATAAATGTTTATGAAATTTCAAATTAATCAATAAATAAAATCAGAAAGTTTTAATAAATAAATAAATATTAATAATTTTAGATTAAAATAAGGAGTTGGGGTGGATAATTGAATTAAAATTATTATAGATATTTTAAATATATTTATTTTAAAAATATCTTTTTTTACTTATTTTGTTTATTTAATAGTTGTTTTAATTTATTTTAACACTATTCTACTTATTACATAGAATTCAAAAAAGAAATGTAACCATGAAATAAAAGGATAGGCACACTTAATTTTAGAAATTAAAAGAAACAAAAAAAAAAAAACTATGAGGAGTGAGAAACCAACAAAGTTTGGTTTTTTGCTTGATTCTAGTTAGAATGATAACTTAATGAAGAGGTTAATGAATGGGTAAGCTATTGGGGTGAGGTTAAAGAATCAAAGCCCGTGAATATTTGTTTGGAGGCTACATCCTATTAAACTACAACTACATCTTATGCAAAGTGGTTGGATTTAATGTGGACTAAGAGTGCTAGGTTGAAGAGATCTATGTTGGAGATTTTAGATGACCTTGGTCTAGATGTAGTCATTCCTTAGGCAAAGTCTCCTATCAATTTGATAGGCTTGTTTTTCCTCTTGTTTCCTTTTTGGATGGATTTTCCCTAGGTTTAATGGCTGTTGAATGTTCGACACATCCCCTCTATCCCCTCTCCAAGCTAGTGGTTGTTGCATTGGTGTTGTGGTTAAGAATGTTGACATGTGTTGATTTTTATGGCATCTTCTACTCCTAGGTGTGTTAGGGAGGTCATTAGTGTTCAACAATATTTCCATATGGTTGGCTAGATGTCTTGGTCTCATGTTATCAAAGGAAGTCTAGTATAAATCATGCTTTATCTCCCTCTTTGGAATTAGTTGTGAATGACAAGGGTTGGCATCTTAGGGTTCCTAGCTTTATTGTTGAAAGATCATCTATTAGGCTTGATAAGTCTCCTTTTTGGAATTTTACTTAGCTCTAGACCAAACATTGACATGGTTAGGAGGTGGGTGCTGAGGAAATACAATCTAAGTACCCATGTCATGATCTCACCCATGGTGAATGACTTGTAATTGTTTTCCTTTTTACATCAAGAGGATTGCTTTTAGACCCTTTTGGGGGGTCCCTGATTTCTAGGGTAAATGGGGCTCTCCCTTAGTGAATGGAATTCAAGGTTTGGCCTTGAGATGGATCCCATTTCTTTGCGTCAAGCCTATGGGTTTACCTCTGGAGCATTGGGTGGTTAAGGTTTTGGATGGTATTGTTATATATTTTGGTTCTCTAGTGACTATTGGTGAGGTTACCAAGTCTAGATCTTGGCTTATGTATGCTAATGTGGATAAACCTCTTTCAAATTTAATTATTTTGTCTTCAAATTTTGGTTTTTCGATGCAAGGGATTATTTTCTATTTTCCAATTTTGTCATGATGAAGGTCACTCCTCAATTGCTTGTAAAGGGAAAAGGGGGATGCAAAAGGTTTAGAGAAGAAAAGATTCTAGTCTACTTAAGTCTTGAGGTTTGACATTGTGTAATGAAGCTTGTCATATTATGGAAAAGGAAAATGTGGTGGCTTGTCCTATAGAGGTCAAGGATGGCTCTAGCATTGCTAAGAAATCCAATATCACCATTCAAGCATCCCTTGGTAGGGTTGAATCATCTTCTTACTTGATTTAGCCACCAAACAAAGAGAAAAGGAAATTGGAGATGTCATCCTCTAGAGATAGTGAGCTAAGAAGGGAATATTAGGCTCCCAACTCCTTGCACAACATAGATGCTAACTAATTGCCTTTCCCTCCTTGCAAAGAGAAAACTAGAGATTTATTTGTAGAAGAGCCTTAAGAAGCTCCATGAATTCTATTGTTCTAGGATAAACTATGTTGAATGAGCAGAAATCCTATAGAATTTTTTTTGAAGGTAGGATCAAGCAGTTGGTTTTTATAGATATGCAAGAGCAAGGAAATGGGGGACAAAAAGGGGGTCAAAAGTAGCCACTATTTTTTGAAATCAACTAAATCTAAAATTGGATAAGTAATTTGAGATTCATGAGTAAGTAAATGGAGATGGGGGTCCAAAAAGGGGTCTTAAGTGGCTACTTTTTTTTCTAAAATCAGGAAAGGCTGATATTGGATGAGAAATTGAAGATAGTTATGCTCAAAATTTGAAGATGCAACAAGAACAAGAGTTGGAATACTACGAATTTTCTTTCTAAACTACTATTTTTTTTAAAAAATGGTGAAGATTAAGGGGTTCAAAAAGGGGGAGCACACAAATTCCTACCATTTCTATCAAAAAACATAACATAGCATCTAGTGTGCTACCCCTAAAATGTTAACTTTTTTAGTATTTATAAAATTTCTTCAATGAGAAGTTGGCTAACACCATGTAGTTTATGCTTGATTTTTTTGTTGATTTTTTAATAAATATATGATTTTTTTACTAATTTTCAAAGTGACACATCCTGAAAAATAAAAAATTGAGCATGCTCCACCTAAATTTTATAGGAAACTAATTAAAAATCAATTTTTTTCTTTACTATGTACAAAATAGAGTCTACTTCTAAAAATATAATTTATTTGAAATTCCAACAAATGGCTGAAAAATGAAGCCAAAAATACCATATGTAGGTTTTTGACAAAAAAATGAAGATACTTAAAAAAGAAATTAAAGATCAAAACCTTAGCATATTTGAAACATGAAAAAAAATACATGGTTAGAAAGCTAAGAGAGATAAACATGTTACTATGCCATTTTTTTGACTTGACATTGAAACACATGTAAACTTGATGGAGAAAATTCTTGAGATTGTGTCAATTCTTTTATAATTTGAAGAAACATGTCTTTAGATGTTGAAATGCTAGTCCAACCTTTTGGGTTCGATTCCCAAGGAAAATCCAACCCTAAGGGTCAAAATTTCCCAACGATGAAAATAATGTGAGCATGCTATAATATGTTTGCATTATTGTCTACCTTATGTTCCCATAACACAAGCACATTATAACATGATCACATTATTGTGAAGGAAAAATGTTCTCTTTCTGTCTCTCCCTCTCTACCATCTCCCTCATTTCCTCTCTTCCTCACTCGAGCTATAGAACTTTCTACCTCCCCCTCCCTCTCTCTCTCTCTTTGTCCCTCTTTATATCTCCATCTATCTCTAGACCTATCTCTCTACATCTCCCTCCCTCCTTCCCTCTATATTTCTCTGAAAGGAAGTTGAGTGAGCGGAAACAACTTCCTACACTAGTCTAAGTAGGGGAGAGTTACAAATTTTTTCTATAAACACCTTATATAGTTACAAAAAGGAGAAACACATAGAAAGAATGAGATAGGGCAACAAGTACACATAAACAAACAACACCAGATATACGTGGGGAAAACCATTTTGGGTAAAAAAAACCACCCTCCAAAAGCATAGTACTACTGTATTAAATCAATTAGAGGTTACAATGCAGCTCCAAGTACAAAGCTTCTACAATAAGTGTTTTGAAACAAACACCTATTCTAGAGTGAATCTGGCAACACTTTGTTACCTGCAAATAAACTATGCATTCTACAATGCAAGGCATACGATGTATCGAGAATACAAGCCAAGAGAAGCATCTAGAAGAGGATGGGCGTCCAAATCCACATGGCACAATATCCCATGCCATAAACATGCATTTGGACACATGTACAATATTCCCTTACACCCCTTACAACCGTCATAACATGCAATATTCTCTCTCCAAGCTTGTGTGCCCAAAATATGCTCATAATAGCCTATAAAAAATGCCTTACAACTGCCATAAAATTTGTCATAAATTTTCCTTAAGATTTTCCACAAGATCCATCATAGAATCTGTAAGAGAATCTATCATAACTAAACAAAATATTTGATTCTCTTACAACCTATTATAACCCAACTTGGGTGCCAATTTTCTCCATGCATAAAGATTCCTTATGACACATCATATAATCTATCATATAAGTCAAAGATTCCAAAGTGGGATGCCTATTCCCACTTGGGATGATGACGTGTCATCCAATCACCTCCAATGGGGATACCACCTAGCCAATGGGTCCCAATTTATGGCATGACAGTATAAGCAATTAAATAATACAAATAAACACAATAATACATTAAATTGATCAATATTAGGATTCTAAGGTTGAGACACCTTAATCTGGGCATTCTCTTTATCTCACCTCTCTCTCTCTCTCTCCCTCCTTCCATTTCTCTCTCCACCTCTCTTTCTCTTACCCTCCTTCCTTTTCTCTCTCTCTCTCACCTCTCTTACATCTCTCTCTCCCTATCTTCTCTCTCTCACCTCTCTATCTCTCTCCCTCTCTCTAGATTATTCATGGTTTAAGGTTTAGGGCATAGGGTGTAGAGTTTAGGGTTTATGGTAGAGGGTTTAGATTTTTTTTTTTTAAAGTTTTAGTGTTAAATTATTAATGTTATGTTTTAGGGTTTAGCAAAGAGTGTTTAGGGTTTATGGATTAGGGTTTAGGGTTTATGATGGAGGGTTTATAGATTAAATTAAAATTTATAGGTTTTAGTGTAAAATTATTAATGTTAGGTTTTAGGATTTATGGTTTAGGGCTTAGGGTTTAAAGATTAAATTTAATATTTAAGGTCTTAGTGTTAAAAATTATTAATGATAGGTTTTAAGGTTTAGAGTTTAGGGTTTAGATCCTACACTTTAGGGTATTTGGTTTAGGGTTTTCAACATTGAGGGTTTAGGGATTAAGTTTAAATTTTAAGGCTTTAGTATTAAAATTATTAATGTTAGGTTTTAGGTTTTAGGGTTTAGGGCTAAGGATTTAGGGTTTACAATTTAGGGTTTGACATATAGTATTTTGAATTTAGAACAATGTTTAGGGTTTAGGGTTCATGATGGAGGGTAGAGGCTCTGCATGCCTCTCTCTCACCTCTTTTCCTCTCCCTCCCTCCTCCTTCCCTCTCTACCTCTCCTTCCCTCCCTCACTACCCCTCTCTCTACCTCTCTTCTCTCTCTCTGCTTCACATCTCTCTACTTCCCTCCCCTCTCTACCTCTCACTCACTCACACACACACACTCTCTCCCTCCCTCCCTCTCTCCCTCTCCCTCCCTCCACTCTCTCTCCCTCTATATCTCTCTTTCTCTCCCTCTCCCTCTAAATTATTTATGGTTTAGGGTTTATGATGGAGGGTTTAGAGATTAAGTTTATTTTTTTAGGTTTTAGTGTTAAATTATTAATGTTAGGTTTTAGGGTTTAGTGAATAGTGTTTATGGTTTAGGATTTGTGATGGAGAGTTCAACATTGAGGGTTTAGGGATTAAATTTAATTTTTAAGGTTTTAGTGTTAAAAATTCTTTATGTTAGGTTTTGTTAGATGCATATGACAACTAAGAGGGGGTTGAATCAATTGTACATTAAAAAATAAAAACCTTCATTAACATTCAGATTTGTATTAGCCCTTAAACCCTTCACAACCATTAAACCCGTATCATGCATTAGCAAAATGTAAACATATGAAACAATAATGGAAACACATCTAAACACATAAGAACACTAGATTTACGTGGAAATACCAAGAAGGGAAAAAACATGGTGAGGATTAGCTCACAATATAAAGTAACAGAAACAACAAATACAATAGGATCACTATCGGAGGGCTCACTACCTAAAGAGAGAAGGGCTCACTGCCAAAGGAATCATTGTCCAAAAGAAAGAAGATAGAAGAATGGGTGGCTCATTGCCAATTTGAACTTATAACAATGCATCTCTCTTATGTTAAAGGTATAGTTCCACTAAAGCACAAAAAACTCATTCAAAAGACTAAAATGTAGATAGCTTCTATTCATTGCATCTGGGAGTCATAGGCATGAAATATCACACTCAAATCACCATACTTGATTGCTTTTGCATCTTTCACATCACACAACTTCTTTTCCCACAACTTCTTTTCTTTGATCCACACAAAAAATTGCCTTGTATTTATACCATCCTCAACCTAAAACAATCTCAATTAGGTCAGCCTTAAGGAAACATATGCACCTCAATCGTGCAACATCAAATAGGTCAGCACCAAAAACTTCCACGGTATAAAGAAGTGAAGGCGGACCACACCACAAATTAATTGGGACCCAAATCTACATCGACATGCTTCTCAACACTTCCACAAACAACAATCATCCTCTGCAATTAGCGCTAGCATGCCAAGTCGGCCAAACCTACACTAACACTAACAAGCGACCATAAATACACCTCTTTAGATTCGGAAACATCCTGTAAACCACACACAACCATTCCAAAACATCTCAAAATATTCCATATCATTAGAATATTTTCCACTACTATTTTGTGCAACTAGACACACTGGCACAAAAATTCAACACACCAAACAACCTTGCGGAACACCACAACACTTGAAGATACATAATATATAAGCATGTTCATAGATCCGCAAGCCAAGAACATTCATTGCAAAGAAATACGAAGTAATTCATTTCTCCTAGACACCCTCTTTCACTAGAAAAACATACTATCAAACACATCTTCCACTACAATATGATCTAGAGTCTAAAACTATGGATATAGAAACTTTGAACACCTATAACCATCATATCAAAACTATGCAAGCATATCTTCAACCTTGAAGAAATGCGACGTAGAATGTTGAACACCACTCTATCATACTAAACTCTCTTTTATTCAAATTTTCTCAAAAGCACTTGGAAACCAAGTGAACCGCCTATATCAGCAACACTACTAACATCTCTATAACATATCTAAAGAATCTACAACACCTCTCACAAATTATGTAACTATACTAAAGTAAGGGATCAATGACAACACCAACAACATTGTGTTGACATCAATACCAAAACTGTAGGCTTCCAACAACTCAAATGCAAGGGGTTGAAATCATCAACACCAACAACATTCCAACACTCTCTTCATACAAGGTGTTGAAATCAATGACAACACCCAAACAACTCACAAACAACTCAAGCTTCCAATAATCCCCCCCTTTGCCATTGATGACAACATCAATTCCAAAAACCATCAACAAAAAAATCATACCAATAGAAAATAGTACTCCCCCTGACCGTGGAATCTCTCACACTTCATATTCTCTTGATCTTGAAACTCTCCCCCTATGGTCTTTAGACCATATTCTCTTCTGCACTATGCACTATGGTTTTTCAACTAATTCTCTCCCCCTTTGACATCGATGATAAAGGGCCATATACTCATCCAACTCTCTTGCTCTCTCCCTTTTACAACATTCAAAGGGAAATTGTAGACACCTAAAATGTGACCAAGTACCCATCCACACTTCATTTTATCTTGTCATAACTCATTAATTAATTAAATATAATATTTATTTAATTAATTAATTTAATCATCACCTTTATCCCACTCTATCCTAGCCTTTAATTAAATAAATATCTATTATTTGTTTAATTAATTTAACCCCTTCCCCATTACCTTTATCCACCACCTTTAATTAAATAAATATACATCTATTTAATTAAAAACTAACGTTTTCCCATATTCCTTTAAAATTCCCTCTTTCTTAAGATAATTAATCTTTGATTAATTAAATTTATCCCTCTTCTAATCCTTATTATCCCATTCTCCAACTTTTAACTCCACCCAAGTTAATAAACCCTTGGTTTATTAGATCAACCCATCCTCATTAAATCAATTAATCCTTGATTAATTAATCTAACCCTCATCCCTAATCCTCATTATCATTATTTCCTAATTTTGAATTCTTACATCTCACCTACCACCACTAACCTCTTACACAAGCCACCCTATGAGCCACCCTACCTCTTACACACTCTCTTCCCAAGGTGTGCTCACACATGTGTGAGCACACGTCCGCATCACACCTCCTCCATATTGTGACACTTATCACAAGGCTAATCCTTCTTCATTCCATGATCCAAACCCTATCTCTATTATAATCTCAACCCTCCATCAACTAATCAATCTTATCCCTTGGTTCCTCTCACCAAAATTCTATATATTGAGGCCTTGGCTCTCATTCTTCACATTCACATTCACCACATCCTTATGCTGCCCAAATATCCATCAAATCCATCTCTATCCTACCATCATGCTACCCAAATATTGAGCAATCACATCCACTACCAATATTGGAGAAAATCTTCAAGAGATGGGTGCATCTTGTGAGCTCAATCCATGAGGAGGGAGACTGTGAAGGTATAATCTTATTTGTGTATTTCCTTTATGCATTTATTCTATTTTCCTTCATAAATATATGTTTCTTTCTTCAACAACACCTAAACCTTTCAAAAATCATCTGTATGGTATTTTTATTTTCTATTTTCCTTTTTGACATCTATATACACCACTTTGACACCACTTGCAACACCAACAAGCAACTGCACTGCACTTCAGTGCACTTATTTTTCTGCACTCTCCCCCTTAAGGGCACAAAATATGCTCAATATAACTTCACCAACCAACAATACTATTACCTTCTCCCCCCAAGTGGTAGCCTTCATTAGCCTGGAATAAAGGAATAAATCTTGAATTGCTCCACAAGATTGATGCACACTCTTATGCATCTAGTTGAAAGGAGGGGAAAAAACCCCTAACTTCTATCAGAGATACTCAAATGTATGTTTAGGAAGAACCTTTGTAAAAATATCTACAACTTGATCCTTTGCAGGAACATACTCCAACTTCACCTCATTTTCAACAACCTTCTCTCTCAAGAAGTGACACTAGATTGAGATATACTTTTTCCTTCAATGCATCATCAAATTCTTTCATATGTTGATAAAACTTGTATTATCACACAAGATAGAAATAGGTTCATCATATGATATTATGATATCCTTCAATGTTTTTTTCATCCACAACACCTGTGTGTAGTAAGATGCTACTACAATATATTCTACTTTTGCAATAGATAACGATACTAAGTCATGTTTCTTAGTCAACCTTGAAACCAATCTACTTCCAAGAGAGAAAGCACCTCCACTTGTACTTCTTTTGTCATCCACACAACCTGCCCAATTTGCATCTTTATAGGAACTTAAAGAGAAATCATTATCCTTTGGATACCGTAGACCATAATATGGAGTGCCCTACAAATATCTAAATATCCTCTTTACTACTGCCACGTGTGATTCTCTAGGAACTTCTTGAAATTTGGCCACAAGACAAACTACATGCATGATATTTTGTCTAGTAGCAGTTAGATATAGCAGTCCACCAATCATTGATTTGTACTTGCTCTAATCAGTCTTAGGAGATTCATCATTCTTACTCAACTTGCAACTAGTAACCATAGGAGTACATACTGGTTTAGAGCCTTCCTTTCCAAACTTCTTCAACATTTCCTTGACATACTTTGATTGTTAAATGAATATCCCTTTTTTTGTCTGACTGATTTGTAGCCCAAGGAAGAAATTCATCTCCCCAAACATAGACATCTCAAACTCTTTTTGCGTCTCTTCTACAAACCTCTTGCACATACCTTCATTTCCTCCAAAGATTATGCCATCAACATACACTACCACAATTAAGATTTGTTCTCCTTCAACTCTGAAATATAGATTGCTATTTGTGGTGCCTTTATTGAATCCCTGTTGCAACAAGTACATATCCAATCTTGCATACCAAGCTATGAGAGCTTTCTTGAATCCATACAATTCCTTCTTCAATCTTTAAACTATATTAGGATCATTTGATAAATGAAAGCCTCACGGTTGTTCAATGTATACCTCTTCTTCCAACTCACCATTCAAGAATGTAGACTTCATGGCCATCTGATAGATCTTGAAGTCCTTATGTGCTGCAAAGGACAAAAACATCCTAATAGCCTCCATTCTTTCCATCAAGGAAAATGTCTCTTCAAAATCTATTCCTTACACTTGTGAGTAGCCCTTACACACAATTCTAACCTTATTTCTGACAACTTCTCCATTTTCATTTAGCTTGTTTTGGAATACCCATTTAGTTCTTATTGCATTCTTGTTTTCTAGTCTTGGGACTAATTCCCAAGTCTGATTCTTCTTAATCTACATCAGTTCTTCTTCCATAGCTTTGGTCCAATTCTCATCCTTGCATGCTTCAATCATTGCCTTAGGTTCTACTTTGGAAAGTAGACATAAATTTTCCTATTCTTCTATCTGAAATGTGGAAAATTGTGGCTTTTTCTAGGGTTTAGGACCTAGAATGACAATCTTCACTTACTTTCATTCAAGAATGCCCCCTTGAGATCTCAATGCAAAGGAGAAAGAGATCTTGCAAGAGGGCTATCCTAGGGGCTGAATATAAACTAATGAGGGGTTCACCACCAAGTAAGAACTTGGAAATACTAATGCAATGCAAGTTGAAATGTAAGATGTAACACTAAACCCTAATTCAATGCAATGACCTACAAAATGACCTAGAAATGTGAATGAAACATAACAAAAAGCTATAAGATGAATTGTGTACACCTAAGAATCTAAAGTAGACTTGGATGAACTCAAAAATGCTAAAAAATATGACTTTTTGACCTACTAGGACTCACTTGCCACTAGGCGAATCAGTTCTAGACCTGGAATTTTGCATGAGAACTGGTTTCAGGGAAAAGGGTATCTGAATTTGCAGACAATTTTGGAAAACACCTATAGTGAGACTCATTCGCCACTTGTGGTGAATCAATCTTGTTCCACTTTTTTGGGAATTTGAAGTTCAGATTTGTGCTCCAATCTCTTCCCTTCCTTTCCAAACTGATTTCTGAATCTGAATATGAGAAAATACCTGCAAAACAGAATATATACTTGATTTGCTTATGGGGGGTTTGCCTTGGTCAAACCCCTAGTTTGGGAATTAAACCTTGATGGAAATAATGAAACTTGAATGTAAATGTGAACATAAACCCTAGCCTTAAGTGTGTCTAAGACTAGGAAATCTAAAACACAATGCAACCCTATTCTAATGTGTAAGAATGAGATGCAAGAATGAAATATGACAATGAATGTCTCACTTTGAGAGATCTCTAATCAATCAAATGAGCACTAATTATGCTTGTACCTTCCTTAGGCTGAATGTAGAGTGATACTAGAGGATGGAATCACTTAGAAAATAAGTCATTAACGACTTGGTGTGATGGCTAGTTGCATCTCCCCAACCTAGAATCCATCATGATTCACTATAAACAACCATGATCAATCCTTGAAAATGCTAGATCTTGGATGAATGTGAGCTTGAAGACCTACAAAAACACTTTAATGCTGCTCCAAGAATTCAACTTTGCTTGCTTTTGAAACTTGAATGCTCTCATGAAAGAATACTTGAAGATTCTTGATGCTTCTCTCTTGAAATTGTTGTTGAAAATGCTTGCTTAGATTGCTTAGATGATAAAAATGACTTAGAAAATTTCTTATATAGGCATTAACACCTAATTTACCATTATTTAGATCTGAAAGGCCGACATACACCAAAAATTTGGATTAAAAAGCTGATTTTCCTGCTCAAATTTGAAAAAATCCCCAAATGGGACTCATTCGCCCAAGGTGGCGAACGAGTCCCGCCCTAGATTTTTGAGGTGGGTTTTTAGGATTTTTTATGTTTTAGATGATTTTGTCATGTTTTAGCTGGAATAAGCCTCAAGATCCTAAATAATGGGTCTTAGGGGCCTATTAATGATGATTTTAAAGGGTAATTAATGCAAGGGTTCCAAAATAGGTCCAAATTAAGTGTGAAATTGCCTCACTTTCAAGAGCATACAATTTTCTACACTACACTATCATATACAAATTTTGTTCTTTTCAACACACCTCTTCTCTTATCACCAATGATTTGATCTTTAGAATGATTCTTCTTCACATATTTAGGAGTCTTAGGAATTATTTTTAGAGCTTCTTCCTCTTCAAATTGCATCTCCTTTTGCTTATGGTCTTCTTTTTCTTCTTCTCTATAAGAAGACTCATTAGATTCATATGCTTTTATCAATATTGAGCTTTTATGTGGTTCGTCATCTACTTTGACACTTGCACATTCAACTATCTTCTTCAACCTCTTTTTGTAGCACTGTTAAGCCTAACTTCTTGTAGAATATCCAAGGAATATTCCTTCATCTGACCTTGCATCAAACTTTCCCGAGTTTTCTTCATCTCTTCTAATATAACATTTGCTTCCAAACACTAAAATATTTGATAGTAGGAGTTCTTCCATACCATATTTCATAGGGAGTCTTTGAATTGTTAACTCTTACTTGTACTCTACTAAGTATGTATACTACAATATGAATAGCTTCTCTCCAATAGAAATCTGGTATATTTGCTTCTTTCATCATTGTCCTTGTTCTTTCTTGACCAATTTTATTCTTTCTCTCCAACACTCCATTTTGCTGAGGAGTCCTAGGAGCTAACAAATGACTCTTTATCCCATGATCTTCATAAAAATTGTTAAATTCATTGGAGGTGAACTCTCCACTTGTATCAGACCTTAAGCACTTGATTTTTATGTCCATTTCATTCTCAACCATAGCCTTAAATGCTTTAAACTTGTCTAGAGCTTCTAATTTTTCATTGAGAAAAGTTACCCAAGTCATTCTAGAGTAATTGTCAATTAACAACATGAAATGCATGTCACCTTGAAAGATTGTTATTCTTGTAGGTCCACATAAGTCTATATGCACTAACTCCAAAGATCTCGTGGTAGAATATTATTTGATGTTGGTCCTTTTTCTTGTTCGCTTCCCAACCTGATATTCCTTACAAACTACATTGATAAGCTTTCTAATTCTTGGTAGATCTCTCACAGCTTGAGTAAAGCTAATCCTCACTAGGCTATCAAAATTTATGTGACACATTCTTTTATGCCATAGTCAACTTTCATTGATTTGAGTCAGAAAGAACTTACCATTTTGAGCTGGTAAAAATTCCCATTTGTCCTTGTTCCTGCAGCAACCAGAGTTTTGAAGCTTCCTTTTCTAATCTCACAACCACCATCTTGAAATACAAGATTTTATCCTTTTCTACACATTTTTCTTACACTCAGAATATTATGCTGGAGACCCTTGACATAAAGAACATCATTTGTATTGTGCTTTCCATCAAAACTAATTGAGCCTTTTCCACATATCTTAGTAGATATATCATCACCAAAATTAACAAGACCACCTTCAAAATTCTCAATTTTAACAAAATCACTCTTATCACCTATCATATGATTTGAGCATCCACTGCCAATTATCCATTGAATTTTCTCCTCTCTTGCACGAAAAACACTCACTATGGTTCCTTTGATGTTGTGACCTTTTTCTAGAGAAACTTCCTTCATACATCTTTAAGAGTTACTAGCATCATTTCCAACATTTGGATCCATGAACAAGCATTCATCATTTTTATCATCTAGGTAGTCAGATTCATCATTAGATATGCTAGCATCTTCTTTAACATAATAGCTTCTCTCGATATATTTACCTTTATTATCCTTATACTTTTCTTTTCAAACTTTGGTTGGACATCTTGAATCATAATGGCCTATCTTTCAATAATTAAAACATTTGAAAGGTAACTTACCTTTGTACTTTCCAATTCCCTTTTTCAATTTTCTAAAAAAAATTGCTTCTTTCAAATCAAGATCATCTAGATCTGATCCATCATCCTTCTTTGTTTTTCTAGCTTTAAAAGTAGTCTATTTTCTTTAATCATTTTGACCAAAATCTCTCAATTCAAAAGGATTTAAAGCACCAAACAATTGATCTCTAGAATAATGATCTAAATCTTGAGCTTCCTCAATAGTAGAAACTTTATGACTATAAGATTTATGAAGAGTTCTTAATACCTTTTTTACTGCCTCATCTACTTGCAGTTTTCCACCAAGGAAACTGATGGAATTGGAAACCTCATCCACTCTATGCATGTAGGTTGCAATATCTTCATATTTTGACATCCTTAGGGTTTCAAAATTATTCTTCAAATTCTACATCTTTGCTTGCTTGACCTTATCATCTCTTTCATAAACACTTTCCAACTTCTAAATTTCTTTAGCAAATTTGTAGCTCATAACCTTCACAAGTTATGAATCAGTAAGAGCACTCAAAAGAGGATTCCTTGTGTTGGCATTATTTTCATATGCCTTGATCTCATCATTAGTTTTCAAACCATTAATAGGAATGGTATATCCATCTTCAATTGACTTCTAAACTCCAAACACTAGGGAAACAAGGAAACCTACCATCTTGGTTTTCCAGAATGCATAATTCATTCCATCAAAAAAGGGAGCCTCCTTCTTGTGCACCATCTAGATCTACCTAAAGTGGTTAATCTTCTTCCAAGGAACCTTTATTTGATACCAATTTTTAGATGCATAGGAAAATTGAGAGGGGGCGAATAAGTTATACATTAAAATAACAAAACCCTCATTAACATTCAGATATGTATTAGCCCTTAAACCCTTAACAACCATTAAACCCTTATCATGCATTAAATAAAAATGTAAACCTATGAAACAATAATGAAAACACATCCAAACACATAAAAAATACTAGATTTATGTGGAAAACCCAAGAAAACCATGGTGAGGATTAACTCACAATATAAAGTAATAGAAACACCAAATATAATAGGCTCATTGTCGGAAGGCCCACTGCCTAAAGAAAGAAGGGCTCACTGCCAAAGGACTCACTCTCTAGAAGAAATAATATAGAAGAAGGGGTGGATCACTACCAATTTTCATTGGTAACAATGCATCTCTCTTATGCTAAAGGTATAGTTCCACTAAAGCACAAATAACTCATTCAACAAACTAAAATGTAGACACCTTCTGCTCACTACATCTAGGAGTCATAGGCATTAAATCTCACACTCAGATCACCATACTTGATCACTTTCACATATTTCACGTCACACCTTCTCTACCTTGATCCACACAACAAATCACCTTGCATTTATACCATTCTCAACCTAAAACAATCTCAATTATTTTGGCCTTAAGGAAATGTTTGCACCTCAACCGTGCAACATCAAATAGGTCGGCACCAAACACTTCCATAGTATAAAAAAGTGAAGGAATACCATGCCACAACTTAACTGGGACCCAAATCTACACCGACACGCTTCTCAACACTTCCACAAACAACAATCATCCTCCACAATTAGCACTAGCATGCCATGTCAACCAAACTTGTACTAACACTAATAATCAACCGTGCAAACATGCCTCTCCAAGTCTAGAAACATCTCATGGACCACACACAAAAATTCCAAAACATCTCAAAATATTCCACATCATCACAATATTTTCCACTACTATTGTAAACACCTAAAACTTAAGAACACCTTTATTTTGTGCAACTAGACACACTGGCACAAACATCCAACACCCCAGACAACCTTGCAGAACACCACAACACTTGAAACTTCAAGGGAAGGTAGATATAGAATATATAAATTTTTTCCTAGATTCGCAAGACAAGAACCTTCACTATAGAGAATGCAAAGCAATCTCATGGGTGTTGGCAAGAATTTGAGTCCACTTTTTGGCCAAAAAGTGGAAGTGTTTTCCCTGATTTTAAAAATTTGACACATTTGACCTTAAAATTTGAAGCACTTAGAGATGTAATCTTCAAAAAAGTCACTAATCATAAAATGTATTACTCGGAGTCTAGTTTCCAAATATGTAATTTATTTCTATACCCAGATGGTACAAATTGAGTTTCAATAGGCATTTCTAAAAACCACTATTTAAAGTCACTTTTTTTTTACCATACCATGCACGTGTACAACATCCATATTTTGACCTAAATTATCGTACTTTTCTAAATAATTTTGGGAAAATATTTGTGACTCACTGAAGCACGTTTTCAATATTTTTTGTAATTGTTTATTGAATATTTTTTTATTTTGTTAAATTTTTACTAGCCATATTTGTCGTTTTGAAAAATTGTCATGTACGACATGCATAAGAGACCTAAACTTATCATTTTTTTTATTTTTTTAAATTGAAAAGAATTGTGTGAAGTACGTTCTTGTGCAATCCGTTTGTCAAAATGTTATGTTGATAAAAATTATTAAAATAGTAAAAAACCCTGATATATAAAGTTTATGAACCAGTTTCATCAGAAATTAATTGAAAAATAGAAAAAATAATCCAATTGTAAAAAAAATTACATATTTGGAATCTGCACTATCTCATCTAAAACGGGTTTTAATTTCGTCAAAAGACTGCAAAAAAAGTCATCAACCATATGTCCAAACTCGGTATTTTTCTCTGACATTGTTAGGACCTTCAACTTGCAGGTCAAACCAAGTTGAAGGCCTAGGTTCAGATTCCCAATGCTTTTCCCGAACCAAAATACAAGCCAAAAACCCGACCACAAAGCAAATCCAATTTCAAGTTTTTAGAAATGAGATCCCGTTTCGTAAATCAAGATCTTGTTTCCTAATATTAAATGCGGTTACCGTTGACACAGAAACGAGATCCCACTTTATAAATGGGATCGCGTTCCTTTGTCAATGGTCCCCACATTTAATATTGGGGAACATGATCTCGATTATAAAACAAGATCCCATTTTTTTTTAACCGTTTTATTTAAATTTATTATCAAAATTTATTGTGAAGTCTGCAACTTCACATGTACAGCCGAAAGCAATAAAATTGGGCCATTTTTCATCAACTATTGTCTTTATAGGTGGTGAACTTGCATTTTTGATTGATTTTTTCAAATGAGGCATCATGTAAACCATTTTTGAAGTGGAATTGTGTTAGTTTTGTACTTGTTTGGAGGGAACAAAAGGTCTTCAACTTGCAATATCAATTGAATTTTTCAAAGGAGAAGTGAAGAAAACAGTTTTTAAAGTGGAATTGTGCTAGTTTTCTACTTGTTTTGAAGAACACGAGGAAGAATTTTGTCCTTATAGGTCTTCAAATTCCAATTTGAATTGAATTTTTTGAAGAATTTCACTATTGACATTCATTTGTGCTTGAGAATTTTATAATCATGGGTTCAAAAGCTCGTAATAAGAGAAGGAAGACATTGACTCCTCAAGAAGTTGAAGCAAATAGAGAGGAGAACAAAGACAAAGAGAAAGAAGAATGAGAATTAAATCAATGAATGATGGTGGAGCATCCAATTCCACAACTATAGAAGATGAAAACATTGAGGAGACCATGGTTGTAGATGAAGCTAATTTGCAAGAAGTCAATTTGGAGAAGAATATGATTATACAAGTTTTGCCCGATTTTTACTTACGGGCTCAATCAGTCGCCAAGACATCTGTGTTCGGCGTAACGTCTTGCTGATCAACCGCAGCCTTACCGAAAGAATGGGACTCTTGGTGTGATATTTCCTTCGGTATGAGGTATGGCCGAATGAGGGGGGTCCTGCCGATAGAGGGGTGCCTTCGGTATAATATTTTGAGTTCGAGGAGAAGTCTCCCCGACCCGATAGTCTCACCGACCGTTGTGTACAAGTGGTATGAGCTCGCCGAAACGTTTTGAGCTCGGCGTGATGTCTCCCTGACAAGAAGGTAAGCTCTCGCTGAAACAAGATAGCTTCGGCATGATGTCTCGCCGACTCGATAGGGTCTTACCAAAATAAAGTGAGCTCAGAGAGAGGAAAGGAGCTCGCTATGGGGTCCTGCCGAGAGAATTGTGTCTCACCGATAGGGAAGTGGATGCGGTAGGACTCATCACTGAGAGGAGGAATTCGACAGAAGGTCTCGCCGACTATGGGGAGTCTTGCCGATAGCGATCAACTTGCCCATGGAAAGGGCAATATCGGTATGACTTTTGCATTTGATCTGAGGTCTCGCTGACCATTGCATGTTGTGCCGATAGCTGCTACGAGGTGTACTCGCATCGGGGAGACACGATTAGTGTCTCACCGACATGCGATTCTAATGGAGGACCTCTGACCGCCCGAGAATCTTGCGTGGAGTGTGTTCTCTCAATTAGAGAGAACTAAAGGAAAAGAATTGTCCATTTGACTGATTGACCACCCCTAAAAAGAAGATCAATAGAATGCAGCAGGTGGATCTGTTCTAAGATCAAAGGTGATGGAGCAGCTCAGTAAACAATGGTGTGGAGATCTAATGGGAAATTCTGAAGCTGCTTGCAGAGGAAGTCAACCTACAAAAGGAAAAGGCCACGAGTCTCTGTGACAGTTAGGATATCTGCTGGCAGAAGAGGGGATTGACATTTATGGTAACACTCAGAAGCATTCAAGGCAACTCAGCAAGGAGATTCAAGGGTAGACATGGAGGCCAGAAGTTAATGTTGTGGTTGCAAAAGATCAGAAGGCTTCTCCTGAGGGCGATCCTTCACACCGACATGGATAGCAGGGATACACTTGAATGCAACATTAACTTCATTTAAAAGATCTAAGGGAAAATCTTTTCTGGAGGTTGATATTTTTGTAAGCCCTAGGGGTCAACATCTTTTTGTAAATAGGGAATTTTTTCCTTTTTGTAAGAGAGTTGGGATAATGCATTCTAGAGAGTTAGTGATTTTTAACAATCCTTCCTCAGCTGATGTATGTTTTGTAACTCTCTTTTGGAATTTGGAATACAAAGATTACCTTGAAGATTAGTGTTAGTTTTTCATGCCACCTTCACTCTTCTTTCAGATTATGCAATTTTCTGAACTGTGCTTATTATATTTGCATTTGAGTTTCAAAAGTTGTGAACTTCGTCTTTCCTTCTAAAGATACATATGCAAATGAAGCATTTTGTCATAAATTGTGCATAAGTTTCATAAGATTTATGTTGGGTAGATGAAATAACTGTCATCCTTTTTCTAGTGTATGTTCATCTTTTTATTCCATGATTCTTATCAGTTCGGTGTATCACTAGAGGGTTTAGTTTTATTTTTATGCATTCTTTCTCCCTTTTCCTTTACGAAATTAGTAGTTTAGGTGATACCAAAGGAAGTCGGCCTTCTTTGGAGGTTGACCTCTGTCTACAAGTGACCCACAGCTTTAGAGGTCTTCCCATGTTATACTGAGGTGTTGAACATCAGGTTCAACAGGGTGCAATTTCAAGTGATAACAGTTTCTGGTATGCCCGGTGGGACAAGTTCCACATTATTTTGTTGGTTTGGTATGCAACCAACAAGTTTAGACTTTACAGAAGTCAATTTTTGCATACTTGGCGACTCCATAAAGAGGAAGAGCTTTAGAATTAGTGCTTTTAGAGTTTATGAGAAGAGTTCAAACAAGGAGCAGCTTAGTTCCTTTTGAATATTTACAGTTGTCACCACTAAGAAGACAAGACAGGTTAATAGAGAGGACAAGGACAACTTTTATCTATTCTAGAAGAACCAAATCTACTCCTCCATCTGTGAGATTCCATATTGCTCTCCCGTCTTTTATTTCACCTGGAGTGCAAGTAAATCCACCTTTAATGGCTGCTCCCAAAAATTAGCCTTTTGTGCCATTTAATGGAGGTAGTCCATTAAATTTGACACAGCACAATGACATTCCAATGACAGCTTTAAAAAGCTTGCCAACTTTCACTGGGGATGACCAGACTACCTCGATTGAGCATATACGAGATGTGGCCTCCTTATGTGGTGTACACCATATCACACAAGAAGATGTAGTTGTAAGACTTCTTGCAACATCATTCAAAGAAAGAGCATTACAATGGTTCAGGAGTCTTGGAGTTGGTTTAGTTGCCACCTGGAATGAGTTGGGTGACAAATTGCATAGACAGTTTCAGCACAGGTCTAATAATTTGTCTCTATTGGAGCAATTAACTACGCTTAAGAGGGCTCCTCAGGAGAAAATGAATGATTTCAACTTCAGATTTCAAAGAACCTAGGATAGAATCCCTGCAACAGTGAGGCCACCTCAAGAATATGCATTTTTGTACTTTTTAAAGGCTCTTAACAATGATATAGTTGTTATGATACAATCAATGGGGGGTGTTTCTCTACCAGATGCATTTGAAGTAGCAATCAGAGCTCAAAACAACCTAATACAAGCTGGTAAACTTGCTCCTAGGCCACCAATTCCTATATTTCCATATATTCATTCGAATATCCCTTTGCAAATACCACCTTTTGCACCTTTGCCACCTGTTTCAGTTGTTGTAGCACAAGAAACAACTGTTCCAAGATCTTCAAGTGAGTTACAGGAGATCAAAAGTTTATTACAGACTTTTGGAAATAAGCTTGTGACATTGGAAAAGCAACAATCATATAACAGGCCCTATCAATAGCAGAATTTAGGTCAACAACATCAATATCAAGGTAATAGACAAGCTTATCAAGGCAACTACGAGGGCCCAAGACAGAGTGTAAACACAAGACCTTTTCAGGCTTATGCTCCAACACCTGTTAGTGCAGTTAAGGATCTTGTTCCTATTCAAAACAACCTAGCAGCAGATTATGAGTGGTGCTACCCTTGTAACCAACCTCACAATTAGGTTACTTGCTCAAATGGACTCATTAATCAGGAACTTATGGTACAGAACACCTCGAGTTCACAACAGAATGAATTCAATGATGCATCTCCACAACACCAAGATCAACCTACCAATGACACTACCCTACTTAACTGGCAAGGTGAGGAATTCTCTGGATTGAATGTAGATAATTCTCCAATTGTAGCTAACACAAGGGTGAAGAAAAGAGCTTTTGAGCTTGATCAAGCAGCTGATAAAGGGAAAGCAATAGCTACAGAGCCATCTACATCTCAAGTGACTCATGGTTTGCAAAGAAATCAACAACTCCCAGTTAAGGAGCATCCACACTTGCAAGATGATCATGCTGGCATAAAGGTACATCATAAAGTGAACCCAGCTGTACCCTATAATATTCTTGATAGTATGAAAAAGATGAATGTAACAATGTCTATGTGGCATTCATTAGCTATCTTAGGTCAAAAGGATATGTTACACTCAGCTTTGTCAAATTTTAAAGTATCTGATGAATCTGAGTCCCTAGTAGGTCAAGTCAGAACTATATTGACAAATAATCCTCAAGAAAAGGATAAACCACCTAGTAAAGAGGCAGGAAAAGAAGTCAAACCACCTCCATTTTATGTGTCTGTAATCATAGGTGATAAGTTAGTTCATAACTGTATGGTAGACAGTGGAGCTAGTAGCTCAGTTATGCCAAAGCAAATTGCTGACAAGCTGGGACTAAAGTATCAGCCTTTAGAAAAAGGAGTGATTCAACTAGATGGTACTTCTATTAATACATTGGGTGTTATCAAAGATTTGAGTCTTACCCTTCATGCTTGTCCTAATTTTTCAGTTCCTCAGGACATATGTGTCATAGATCTCCCACCTTTCTTTTCTTTGTGCCTCTCAAGAGACTTTACAGCTAAGATAGGTGGTTATGTGTCAGCTGATTGGTCACATATGTTGTTTAGAACAAGATATGGAACTAAGGTTACCATTAAATATGAGAGGTTGGCCAAAGATCACATTGAGCCATATAACCCAAGTCCTATCAATGTTGTTCCTACTGCTGTAGACACAAATTGTGTCATTTTTACTGACAGTGAGCTAGCTGTTGCTCAAGAACTTCAAGCAGAAGTTGTTCCTGATGTGTTGTTTCCTAAGTGGGCAACTGAAAATGTGTTGGACGGTCCTGGAGGCTTTATTCAAGATGTCGGTATGGGTAATTATGTGATGTTGGAGCCTGATGCAGAAGTTCCAAACCTCGAAAAAAGTACAGATCAGCTATTGCAACAGCAAAGTGAACTCTGTGAAATGTTTTTCGATGGTTCCAGAAGCAAGAATGGAGCAGGTGGAGGTGCAATGTTGGTTTCTCCATAGGGTGATAAGTATTTTTCAGCCTTTCGTTTTGTTTTTGCATGTTCTAACAATAGTGTTGAGTATGAAGGACTCATTTAAGGCCTCGAGTGGGAAAGGAAAAGAGGAATCAACTGTTTGAAAGTATATGGAGACAGTGAATTGATAGTTAATCAGGTTCGAGGGCTGAATGTTGCCAAGAATGATGCTTTGAGGTCTTACAGAAACAGAGTATGGAACATAATTAAAGAATTTAATGTCTTCAATCTAATTTCTATTCCAAGAAATCAGAATAAGTACGCTGATAGACCTGTAGCAATCGGAGCACAATTTGATATCCCAATCGATATTAAAAAGGATAAAATACAGTAGTATATCAAGGTGGTTATCAGGCCGTCAATTCCTGATAACAACATTAACTAGCAAGTATTTGAAAGTGATGAATAGATTTTAACCTTTCTGCTACAAGAAGATCAATTTTCTGTAGTGAACCAAGAAAAGATCAAAAAATAGTATGATGATCAAGTGACACAGCTGAAGACAAATAAACTTCCCAAAGGGCTGGTTACCTTAGAATCCATATTCAATTCTAATGACCAGCTTAAGAAGAACAAATTCGGCATTCAAGTGAAAGAAGATCATTATGAAGAAGTGGAAATCTTTAAAGGTAAGCTTCTCAAATTAGGCAAAATCTGTTCGGTTGAAGATAAGAGAGCTTTCATTGTTTTATGCCAAAAGTATCATGATGTTTTTGCTTGGAAATATTTTGATTTAAGAGGGTTTGATCCTCATATTGCACAACATACAATTGAGTTAGAATCTGATGCCAAGCCTGTTAGAAAAAAACACAGACCATTGAACCCCAAGCTTGAACCCTTGATGATCAAAGAGCTGACCAAGTTAGTTGAGGGGGATATTGTATTTCCAATTAAACACACATCTTGGGTTTCTAACCTTGTTCCGGTTAGAAAAAAGAGCGGTGAGATAAGATTATGTATGGATTTTAGAGACCTTAATAGAGCATCTCTGAAAGATCATTATCCCTTACCGTCTATGGAACAAATCCTCCAAGTTGTTGCCAGTTTAGAGAGATTTTCTCTTTTGGATGGGTATTCTGGTTATAACCAGATTTTAGACAAAGAAGAGGATCAGTATAAAACAACATTTACAACAAAGTGGGGCACTATAGCCTACAAGAGAATTCCTTTTGGTTTATCTAATGCTGGTGCCACCTTTCAGCATGCCATGGATATGGCATTTTAGAGTTTAATCCTTTGTTGGTTTACTTAGATGACATAACTGCATATTCAAAGAATTCAGATGAGCACTTGTCACATCTCAAGCAAGTCTTTGAAAAATGTAGAGAATATGGAATATCTCTCAATCCGATAAAGAGTATTTTTGCAGTTCATGAAGGTAAACTGTTAGGCCACATAGTATCAAAAGATGGAGTTACCATTGATCCTGAAAGAGTTAAATCTATACTTGAATTGCCATTACCCAATCACAAGAAAGGATTGCAGAGCTTTTTAGGAAGAATCAAATTTTTAAGAAGATTCATTCCTGATGTTGCAAATTTATTATAGCCCTTGACTGCCATGCTAAAAAAGAATGCAGTTTTTAGTTGGACTAAAGAAGCAAAACGTAGTTTTGAAGAAATCAAGGAAGCTTTAGCATCAGCTCCAACACTGGTAAATTCAGATTTCTCTAAAGACTTCTTTTTGTATGCTTTTGGCAGCATTAGTTCAATCTTTGCTATGCTGGTTCAGAAAAACAGGGATAATTTAGAGCAGCCAATAGCTTTCTTTAGTCAAGTACTTGTTGATTATGAAGAGAAATATACATTTGTTGAAAAAAATGTTCTCGTTGTGATCAAAAGCCTAAAGAAGTTTAAGCCTCTAGTTTCAAACAATAAAATTCATATTTTGGTTGCACACCCGAGTGTGAAGGAGTTTTTGTTGAACAAAGATCTGAGTGAGAAAAGAGCAGGGTGGATCACAAAAGTAATGGAATTCAATGTCAACATCAACATCACAAAACTAGTTAGAGGTAGAGGACTTTGTGAGCAACTTGCCTCCACTTCTGAAGATGCACATGAATCAAAAATTGGTGTTGTTTTAGCTAATACTGATCAGCCTCAAAATGTTCAAGCTATTGCACCTGCCTCAGTTGCAGGTTGGGTTCAAGAAATGACCCACTTTCTTCGTACTGGTGAATGTCCACCAGGTCTAGATAGAGAAAAATGAAGATACTTCATATTGCAGTCAATTCCTTATGTCCTTATTGATAATATTCTTTTCAAGAAAGATCTCAATGGTGTCTTGTTAAGGTGTATTGATACTGATCAAATAGAAAAGGTACTGCATGAGTTGCATGATGGAGTTTCAGGAGGGCACTTTGCTCCAAGGACAACCGCTTGGAAAATTATGAGAGCTGGTTACTACTGGCCCAACTTGTTTAAAGATGCATATGCATGGTCAAGGAAGTGTATTAAATGTGCTTTGTTTGCAGGAAAGGAAAAGCTGCCTGCTATGCCTTTACATCCAATTCAGGTAGAGCAACCCTTCATGAGATGGGACATTGACTTTATTGGACCAATTAATCCACCATCCAGTGTTGGTCACAAGTGGGTGCTTACTGCTACAGACTATTTCACATGATGGACAAAAGCAATAGCTTTGAAAGAAGCGAATGAATCTTCAGTTTTGAATTTTTATGAAGATATAATCACCAGATTTGGAGTTCCTTACTCCATCATTTCAGATAATGCTCTTGCATTTGTTGGATTAAGAGTCATAGATTGGACTGTTAAACACATAATTCATTTGAATAATTCCTCCAATTATTACCCGCAGGGTAATGGATTAGCTGAGAGTATAAATAAAAACTTGATTAGAATCATTAAAAGGACTATGGAGGAGAATCAAAGAATTTGGCATACCACATTGAAATCTGCAGTTTGGGCAGATATAATAACCCCTAAGAGGTCAGTTGGTAATTCTCCATATGTCCTCGTTTATGGTAAAGAGGCTAGATTACCTCTATCTGTAGAGCTTCCAGCTCTAGACATTGTTCACTAGTTGGAGATGTATGAAGAGCAGGACCCAATGTCCATGAGATATGCAAAGCTCATGGAGCTCAAAAAATCAAGAGACAAGGCAATGAAAAATTTGGAGTATTATCAGCTTCAAACGAAGAAAATATTTGATAAAAAAGCTACAACCAAAGTTTTCACTGAAGGGGATGTTGTCCTCAAGTGGGATGTGTTAAAGAGTGGTCCAAGTAAACATACAAAATTTGACCATTTCTGGTCAGGTCCTTTTGTTGTTACTGAATGTAAAGAGCATAATGCATTCCAGCTATCAAACATGGATGGAGAAGGGTTACCAATCCCAGTTAATGGGATTCACCTCAAACATTGCTTTGAGGTATGATTTATCATTGTACATAGTAGAATAGGTTTTATGCTTTCAATAAGTCCTTCGGCACTTTAGTTTAATTGTTGTTTCATTCCCTAAGTGTTGTTCCAACACAGTTTGGTAGTTTCCCTTCATTTTCTCTGGTTTCAACAAGCTACCAATGTCCTGAGCTGCTTTGTGAGTCTCAAGCGAGTTTTAGCCTTGTGCGGACTGCTCTCAGTTTGTTCTGAGGTTTTTACTAAGTGACTCTGAGCCCAATGGACAAGTTTTGGCTACTGGTTTTTGAGTTTAGCAGGCAAACATCTAGCAAAGGTCACCAAAAATGTTGCCTGATTTTTACTTACGGGCTCAATTGGTCGCCAAGACATCTGTGTTCGGCGTAACGTCTTGTCGATCAACCACAACCTCACCGAAAGAATGGGACTCTCAGCGTGATATTTCCTTCGGCATGAGGTCTAGCCGAATGAGGGGGGTCCTGCCAACAGAGGGGTGCCTTCGGTATAATATTTTGGGTTCGGGGAGAAGTCTCCCCGACTTGATAGTCTCGCCAACCATTGTGTACAAGTGGTCTGAGCTCACCGAAACATTTTGAGCTCGGCGTGATGTCTCCCTGACAAGAAGGTAAGCTCTCGCCAAAACAAGATAGCTTCGGCATGATGTCTCACCGACTCGATAGGGTCTTACCAAAATAAAGTGAGCTCGTGGAGAGGAAAGGAGCTCGCTATGGGGTCCTACCGAAAGAATTGTGTCTCACCGATAGGGAAGTGGTTGTGGTAGGACTCATCACTGAGAGGAGTTCGACAGAAGGTCTCACCGACTATGGGGAGTCTTGCCGATAGCGATCAACTTTCCCATGGAAAGGGCGTTATCGGTATGACTTTTTCATTCAATCTGAGGTCTCACTGACCGTTGTGTGTTGTGCCGATAGCTGCTACGAGGTGTACTCACATCGGGGAGACATGATTAGTGTCTCACCAACATGCGATTCTGATGGAGGACCTCTGACCGCCTGAGAATCTTGCGTGGAGTGTGTTCGCCCAATCAGAGTGAACTAAAGGAAAACCATTGTCCATTTGACTGATTGACCACCCCTGAAAAGAAGATCAAGGGAATGCAGCAGGTGGATCTGTTCTGAGATCAAAGGCGATGGAGCAGTTCGGTAAACAATGGTGTGGAGATCTAATGGGAAAGTCTGAATTTGCTTACAGAGGAAGTCAACCTATAGAAGGAAAAGGCCACGAGTCTCCATGATAGTTGGGATCTCTTATGGCAGAAGAGGGGATTGACATTTATGGTAACACTCAGAAGCATTCAAGGCAGCTCGGCAAGGAGATTCGAGGGTAGACACAGAGGCTAGAAGTTAATGTTGTGGTTGCAAAAGATCAGAAGGCTTCTCCTGAGGGCGATCCTTCACACCGAAATGGACAACAAGGATACACTTGAATGCAACATTAACTTCATTTAAAAGATCTAAGGGAAGATCTTTTCTGGAGGCTGATATTTTTGTAAGCCCTAGGGGTTGACATCTTTTTGTATATAGGGCATTTTTTCCCTTTTGTAAGAGAGTTGGGATAATGCATTCTAGAGAGTTAGTGATTTTTAACAATCCTTCCTCAGCTGATGTATGTTTTGTAACTCTCTTTTGGAATTTGGAATACAAAGATTACCTTGAAGATTAGTGTTAGTTTTTCATACTACCTTCATTCTTCTTTCAGATTATGCAATTTTCTGAACTGTCCTTATTATATTTTCATTTGAGTTTCAAAAGTTGTGAAATTCATCTTTCCTTCTGAAGATACATATGCAAATGAAGCATTTTGTCATAAATTGTGCATAAGTTTCATAAGATTTATGTTGGGTAGATGAAATAACTGTCATCCTTTTTCCAGTGTATGTTCATCTTTTTATTCCATGATTCTTATCAGTTCGGTGTATCACCATAGGGTTTAGTTTTATTTTTATGCATTCTTTCTCCCTTTTCCTTTATAGAATCAGTAGTTTAGGTGATACCAAAGGAAGTCAGCCTTCTTCGGAGGTTGGCCTCTGTCTACAAGTGACCCGCAACTTTAGAGGTCTTCCCATGTTACACTAAGGTGTTGAACATCAAGTTCAACAGGGTGCAATTTCAGGTGATAACAACAAGCAAGTCCTACTATGTCTTCAAGTCCTGCTTTCAATGCTATGGAGAATGTTTCAATATGCACAAATCTAGGTACATCTTCAAATCCACATGTTAGTGAAATGGTAAATTTGTATGTAGAAGTTTTACAAGATGCTGGACTTAATGATGTTGACACTAAAAATATTCAGAGAGATGAAAATTTTATAGAATTTGTTGAAAAAAAAAGAAAAATATTTTGTTGCAAATGAAAATGAGAATGATCCTTTTGTTGAAAATGAAAAAAAAAACTATTTTGTTGATGAAAATGAAAATGGAAACTGTTTTGTTGATGAAAATGAAGATGAAAATGTAAATCATTTTGAAGTTGAAAATGAAAATGAAAATGAAGATGAAGATGAAAATCTAGAATGTGATATTGAATTTAATGAAAATACTTTTAAAAAAATTTTGAAAGTGGTGTTTTCGATAATCTTCCTGGTCAAATTTCTTGGAGACAAATAAGAACACATGCAAATAGAATATACAACAAATTATTTTGTCGTAAAAAAATTGCATTTCAATGTCAACTAATGATGCAATTAATGAGAATGCAAAAAATGAGGAAAGTAATGAAAAGGTTAGGATTTTATGTTAAACCAAAAAGAAAAGATCAATCATTAAACATGTTATGTCTACTGTTGCTAGTGCCATTCAATCTATTGGGAAAAATAGTCGATCTAAAGATAAAAACGTAGCAAGAAGAGCTATAACAACTGCTATAGTTAATAAAGCAACTTTGAATAAAATAATGGTAAGCAATATTAGTGAAGTTTTAAAAATACATCCTAAAACATTGCTAAGAGCGGAAAAAAGAAGAGAAAGTATAGAAAATGATCCTATCAACCAATGTTGGAGTTTTAGTGGTCGACTCCCAAGGTCTTATAAGAAATTGAATGTTGAAATTAAATCTTTGATCAAAAAATATTGGCATGATAATACTAGGGTTTCATCTAATGTTAGAGATGTTTTAAAATTAAGGGTGGGGTCCAAAGTTCACGATCCTCACCGAAAACACCTATTAGATACAACACAAACTGAATTTTATAAAAAAATTTGTGGTGATTTAGTGTTACCTGATAATATTAAAATAAGTCAAAGGTCTTTTGAAAAATGTAAACCATGGTATGTAAAAATTAATAGCAACGAATATCTTGTTGTAAAATGCATGTTCAACTTCGTTATTATTATGATGTTTTTCGATATATACATTGTACCTTGCATACTAACATGATTATATAGGAGTGGGGTATTAATATGCCACCTGAAGCAATAAGGGAGTTTATTTCAGGTTTGTTTTGTGAAAGATCTAATGATAAATTGTTTTATTTAAGTTATTGTATTTCTAGACATTGCATTAACTGTGGAAATATTTCATTCTTAAGAATTTGTATGCATGAAAGTGTTGATAATTATTTTGGACAACAATTAGTAGATGTTAAAAGATTTAAGAATGTTCACTATTCTTTAAAAGATGGAAAATAAGAAAGCGTTGTGATTTAGTTACATAAAAAGTTAGTGTGCAAGCATTCATGATTGATTTTAAGAATAAGATTGTACCAAAATATGTCATGCACTCTCAACATGCTTGATGGCTTGATGGCCAATTTCAAGCATGTAGAGACACATTTCCAATTGGTACTATACTTTCAATGGTTGATTTTGCAGAGAATTATACTCTAGCTCCGCAAGAGGAAATTCAATCACAAGATTATAATTCAATGCAAGTAGCTATGTTTCTCCATATTATTTATAGACATGCAAATGATAGCACTGAGGATGATAGAATTTTTTTTAGGGAGTATCATTTTTATTTGAGTGACAACTAGTTACACTCGTTAGAGTTTGTTCAATATTGTTTCAGTATATTTTATAGAAATTTAAGAGAAAGAGGAATCCATATGAAAGAACACCTCATATAGTCAGATAATTGTATGGGGTAGTTCAAGAATGCTCGAATGTTCTATTCGTTAAGTAGGGTTCACAAGGAACTTAATGTCCAACATATATGGATTTTTTTTTAAGCTGGGCATGGTAAAGGAGAACATGATGGAGTTGGTGCATGTGTCAAAATAATTCTTGCTAGAGAACAATTAAAATTTGAGGATGTAGTAAAATTTAAAGATGCACATGGGATTGTGGATTTGTGTAATACAAGATTATCTGCACCTGGTTCGAGTGAGTACTCTATAGTTCATCGATTCTTTTGGTTGGTTGAAGAAGAGAACATTGTACCTAAAGTTGACTGTGAGACAATCAGTGGATCTACTAAATGGCATTCATTTAAGAGTTTGACAACAATCACATGGAATATTTGGACAAGGGAGCTTGCATGTTTTTTCTAGTTTTGTATCTCAAGATATTGGGAAGCATGTGAAAATATAGAATGGGTTGAATAGTGGGGGAAAAGATCGTTGACACCTGCACAAGCACATGATCAATATGAAAGAACTATTGAAGAAAATGATCAAGTGTTTGCATCTGAAGACTATGACCATGTTTCAGACCTTGTACAAGAAGATAATTTTAATTCGATTTATTTCATTTTATTTCACTTTATTAAGCTATTTTGTAATACTAAATTATTTATATGGATATGTGCAAGTTATTAAATAAAATTTTATTTATATGGCATGTGTATGTTGTTGTTGCACCTGAGGGGAATGAAGAGAAAACAAAATATTGGTTGGCTTGTTGTGTGGAAACTAAACATAAGTTAATAGCACCTCGAGAAGATGATGATGGTTGTCATTATCCAACAAGTGTGGTGATCCCCTTAAGAAAATTTTGATAACAAGTTTTTGATCCCCTTAAGCAATTTTTTAGAACAAGTCTTTGATCCCCTTAAGAAAATTTTGAGAACTTATTTGATGATGGTTTTCATGTTTTCCAATAGGATCGGTTGTGGTTGTTGGCACGTGGCTATGAAAATACTTGACAAGGAAGAATGGTCTACCTGCATTCGAAGATTATGAAATTCATAAAATATTATACATTATTCACATTTGGTGGTGGCAACAAATATAAAACTAGATTGGTATCGTGGAAGACCTTCAAATAAAGTGCTATGGACAATTTCTATGGAAGAGCATGAGACAATCATAGATGCATTGCAAAAAAGAGAGGATGTAGATGGTACAATGGAATAAGTAAATACAGGTAAATATAGTTTTAGTTTTATATTGTCCTTTTAAATAGATTAAATACATGTTTTGATATTGGTCAAGTGTGTTATTAGTTGAAATTGATTTAAATTGTCCTTTTATAGATCCTTAAGGTATAATCACAAAAAGGATCTAGTCCATGCATATTCAACCTAGACAACATGGAATACTTGGTAAAAACATGTAATTATTAGTTAAATTATATTTAAATACATGTTTCGATTACATATTGATATTGCTTGTACATTAATAGTAAAAATTGATTTATTATCCTTTTTTTATCCTTAAGCCATCATTGCATTGATCTCATACTTTGAAACAAAAAGGAGAGGATGTTTGGATTCAACCTACACACATGTGTGGAATACTTTTAAATGCAGGTACTTGAGTTGTGTACATATAGATAGTTTCATATAAATTAAAATATGTATGTTTTGATTATTTCATTGATATTTCTTGTACCTTTTTGATATCAGGTGGTGTAAAGAACTACTACATTCTGGGCACGAGTTTGAGATGTTCTTGAGATGACATATACAAATTTTGTAAACATTGTTTTGAGATGACATATATGTACATACATACTTACAAAATTAAACATTTTGTACAAATTACAAATACATGTACATACACAATTATGTACTCTATGTACTTCTATGTATCAAAATATATATTCTATATATTTTGTTTGTTAAATGTGCATGTTTTCCTACTTTGAAACTTTATATTTGATTGGATAATCACTGAATATCATGCATACATTATTGTTAAATCAATTATATCCTTAAGACGTTGTATTATGACCCCTTAAGACATCCCCTTAAGATGTTGTATTATGACCCCTTAAGACATCCCCTTAAGGCGTCGTATTAGGACCCCTTAAGACATCCCCTTAAAATGTGTCATATTAACACATATCCTAAATATTATACTTAATTATATCATTTGTTATGATGACTCACCCTAAAACTTATAATACTTGTTAATATCACTTAATATTTATACTCAATTATACTCTTATTTGATCCCCTTAAGACGTCGTATTAGGACCCCTTAAGACATCCCCTTAAGACAACCTATAATTAGTGTTGGATGTTATTATTTGTTTTGATAGATTATAAATTAGTATTTGATGCCATTATTTGTTTTGACAACTTATAAATTAGTATTTGATGCCATTATTTGTTTTGACACCTTGTAAATTAGTATTGGATGTCATTATTTGTTTTGACATCTTATAAATTAGTATTGGATGCCATTATTTGTTTTGACAACTTATAAATTAGTGTTGGATGTTATTATTTATAGAATTTATTAATGCTTTTGTTCTCTAATCTTGTATGGTATTGTTTATTTCTTAAAATTTTATCCTTTCCGGTATATAAACAGATTGCTTTTGTTTGTAAATTATGATTTATTGACTAATTATTGATTGACATGAATTGAATAAGTTCATTGACTAATTATCACTAATTATTGAATGTACATATCATGTATATCATTATGAGATCACTAAATTTGTAAAGTATAAATATTAAAATGTCCTATTAATTTCAACTTTAATTTCATATTTATATTTAATTTCACATTAATTTCCTCTATTAATGTCTTGACTATGAACATAAAATGCATAAATGTACATGTGTAAATTAAAATTTCAAACAATAATAACGTCCATAATTTATGTAACATATTAAGTGCATGAAACCAATATATTAAGCGCATGAAATAAAGTCCATCAAAGTACAACCCATGAACTAAAGTCCAACTAAGTACTTGAGCCATGAAATATAAAGTCCAACAGAGTACATGAGAAACCAGAAATATAGTCCATGAAATAAACAAATATAACCCATAAAATCATGTTTCTAGGTCATGTATTGTCTCTATAATGAAGAGACCTCTTCACCCCATGCGTACTATGCAGATGACCTGAAACACTCTGTACAAGAGAAAGATGAAATCAAATGTAAGACAATGAAAAATGATTTAATGCCAATTTAATTTATAATTCATCATAAAATTAAATTACCAATCATATCTGGGTCTGGACGCTCTGGTGAACTTGAAACAACCTCTAAATTCTCTGAATCAATCTACATAAACAAGACAAAGAAAGTTGAAATTAGATGTAAGTCTACAATTAAAAATGATTTAATTCAATTTAATTTATAATTTATCATATTTTAATTGTACCGAATTCTGAGGTTGTGCACCCTCTTCTCCAAGACCTGTTTGTACATGCTCAACTACAAGATGTGTCTCATGCTATAAAAGAAAAATAATTTAAAACATGTATTAGCTCATATTATATATATATTCAATTTAAAATTTAAAATTAAAGTTATATTCAAAATATATAATTTATAATTGACTTTAAATATAATAAAAAAATTAAATTACCATTTGATCTGGAGCCTACTCTGCATGTCCTCCTGGAGGTGTAACTATGTCTGGGTCAGGGCTGAAAGTCGCACTAAAAAAGTCCTACAAGATCAAATTTAAAGCATGTATACTTGAATTAGGTTAATATGTATATATATATATATATATTCAAGTTTGCACATTTTGTGTAGAATTTTTTTTAAACAACCTGAAAATCAGAGGCCTCACAAGTAGTTGCAACATCTAATGTTTTCCCGATGCCCATTCTCATTGTGGTATCAACCTAGAAATGCATGTAGACATTTAACGCTTATAATATTTACAAGTGTACATGCACATTTCATATATAGTGAATTCAAAATTCATAATTGTAACTATACTAATGTAAGTTAAACAATTTACAATATAAATGTACCTTCCCCTGATCTACAACACCCGATAGTGGAGGAGTGCTCGACAACCCCTCGAGTGGAATCGACATGGAAGCCAATTGACTCGCCTAAACCAACATAAATGTTTCAAACATATATGTGATTCAATTATAAATTTAAAACTCAAGTTAAAAATCATTTCATATATAATTTAAAAAATTGAAATCAAATACCCCATAAGGGTTTCTGAGTAGGACTGGTGTCGATGTATGTACTCGTGGAATGAATGATTGCCCCACCGTTAGTGTCATCTGTACACCAAACAGTTTGGTTGTTAAAATTTATTGCAAAATTTTCTTTGATATATACATTCGTCAAAATTCTTATAAAATGAGCGTGTAGATGCATATTTATACCTATGTCATAGTGTCCTCAGGGTGATGGTATGCTGTAAGAAACTCTACAAATGAACTGATGTGACTAGATGAACCACCAGAATCTCCACGTCCACCCGAACTAGGTGTGGCCTGATCAGTTTCATAGCATACTTGAACTAAACTAGTACATACATGTGGGTCAATGAGCCTCAACACTCCTAGAGTGGTACTCAGACCAACTCCATAAAACACTCCTCCATCATCATCATCTCTATGCTCCCTACCTACTATCGCAAAAGCATGTTGATCGAGGTCTCCTACGAGTGTACTAAAGGATCCTAGTGTTGAGACCACAACTTGATGATGCACAAGTACGGGAATGGGAGGACCAAGAGAAGCAACAAGGGGTTGCACATGCATAGGGCATTGGGGATCAATCCTTTCCCCTAACCTCTATTGTGGCATGCCGCCACCAACACCCTGAAATGATTTAAAATCAAAATAATTGGGATTTTACCCCATAAAAAACTCTACATACAGTTTCCTCAAAAAATACAATTGGCACTCCCAATTAGCATGTGGTGGACTATCAAAAACCATATACCATCAATCCCAAAAATGTGCACTCATTTGTGGATGTATGCATCACCTCATGGATATTCTATATTTATTGGGAGGATTGGACTGTCGAGTAGCAGGGTTGAGAAAGTAGGGGGCTAGGTGGGATTTCATTATTTTAAGGTCTAAAATTTGTTTATAAGAGAGACCATCAACATAAAATTGTCTGATTTGTTCTTTGTCTCGTCGATGCCTATCTAGATCAAAATCAATGGTCCTAATGGCATCCTCATCAATTTGAATCGCAGACGCAAAATGTCTCATGTGTGGTGGAATCAATGCTTGACTCTGCATAACATTGATTTGATTTTGTATGGATGCAACCTGATCATTTATGCGTGCTCACAAGCGAGCCTCATTATATGCAACAAGTGTTGGAGGTGGCATATTAGGTGGAGGGGGAGGTGGAGGTGGCTGAGGTGGTGGATTAATGATATCATCAATGTTAAAATCATCCATGATATGAGATATAAGTGTGCACCTACATTAAATTATACAAAATTAACATACAAACTTAAAAAATTACAAGAAATAGTTAAATTTGAAACGCACAAGCAAATTTGTTTAAATAGGATGTGAATACATATGTTAAGATCATATAAAATTGAAACACACATATACATTGATTGAACTTGAGCATGTGCATACAAAATTCAAAATTTAACATGTACATACATTTAAAATAAAAAATACGATGCATAATTTGCATGCATACATCATTAAACTAAACTATGCACATAAATACAAATTTCAAAATTTAAGAACTATATGCAATTTTAATACATGTGTACATACTAAAAAATAAACTTGAAACATTCACAAAAAGCTCATTTTATGTCTAATGCATATATATATATATATATATTACAATTTTCCAACAAGAGAAATCATGATCTAGTAGATAGTCATAAAATATATACTATTAATTCATCATTATAAGTTTATAAATTCCACCAAATTCATAAATTCATGTCACTAAAAATATCCATCTAGAACCAAAATCATAAATTCATGTCACTAAAAATATCCATCCAACCAAATTTATAAATTCATCACACAAAATATCCATCGAACCAAATTCATAAATTCATAACTATTTAAGATCATTGTCTTAATTTAGAACTATTGTGGCTCTCTACTGCATCTCTTCATTTCTTTGCATTTTCCTTTTCAGAATCAGAAGTTCTCCTCTCCTCTAGCCATTGCCGATGCTCATCTAAGATTCCATCCATAGCCTTGATAGCATCAACAATAGTTTGCATCCTAGATGCAAACATCCTCACAGGGGGTGTGACACATTCTTCATTTTGAATAATGTTGATTTGATCTTGGATGGTTCTAACATTGGCATTGGTTTGTGCTTGCAAATGAGCACCATTGATTTTAGGTGGTGGAGGTGGGGGGTTATGAGGTGGAGTGGGTGGAGGTGGAGGTGAAGTTGGTGGAGATGGATGGCGTGGAGGTGGATTGTGAATATTATTAAATCGATCCATGTGATCTCTAAGATATGAGTGAACCTACATTAGATTTGTAATTTCAAAATGTAAGATACATGTTTAGGAAATACCCTTAAACCATTCAATATAACTGGCCTAATTGAATAAAAATGATAAAATATGTAAGCCTCATTTATGTCTAAGACATGTTACTTGAATGAAAATACAATTAACTATTAATATAGGATAATTTATGAATGCTATAGGGTTTACGGTTTAGAGTTTAGGATTTAGGTTTTAGGGTAATAGGATGGCTTAAGGGGATCTATGTAGTAAGGTCCTAGTACAAAATGACATGGATTTTAAGTGAATAAAATTTGGTGAAGATGCCCAAGGAAACCAAATTTCATTAAGGTCTAAGGCAACTTCACCAAATTTTATTCACTTGAGCCATGCCATTTTGTCCTAGGAACTTACTAGACATAGATCCCCTTAAGCCCCCCTAAATCGTAAATTAATCAACCTAGATCATGATTTATCTCATTCATATTATAATCTTGCATGATCTTATTATTGTTAAATTTGGTTTCCTTGGGAAACTTCACCAAATTTTGAGAACTTATTTGATCCCCTTAAGAAATGCCATATTAGGACCCCTTAAGAAATCAATTTATGGTTTAGGGTGATAGGATTGCTTAAGGGGATCTATGTCTAGTGAGTTCCTAGGACAAAATGGCATGGCTCAAGTGAATAAAATTTTGTGAAGTTTCCCAAGGCAACCAAATTTCATTAAGAGCCTAAGAAAAAATTATGGCTTTAGGGTTTAGGGTAATAGGATAGCTTAAGGGGATCTATGTAGTAAGATCCTATGAAAAAATTACATGGCTTAAGGGAATAAAATTTGGTGGAGTTGCCTAAGGCAACCAAATTTCATTTTAAGGTCCTATGACAAAATGAATTCTTTAGTGTTTAGGGTTTAGATTTTAGAGTTCAGGGTTTAGGGTTTACGAAACTTAGGATGAAGTTTTGGTGTCCCTTCAAATATAATGGACTTGCAAGTTAGTGAAGAACATTTTCTTGTGGAATAGTTTATTGAGATAGCTCTTGTTTCAACTGACCAACCTAGATCATGAAATCTCATTCATATTATAATCTTGCACGATCTTATTATTGTTAAATTTGGTTGCCTTGGGAAACTTCACCAAATTTTGAGAACTTCTTTGATCCCCTTAAGAAATGTCATAGTAGGACCCCTTAAGACATTGATTTATAGTTTAGGGTGATAGGATGGATTAAGCGGATCTATGTCTAGTGAGGTTCTAGGACAAAATGGCATGGCTCAAGTGAATAAAATTTGGTGAAGTTTCCCAAGGCAACCAAATTTCATTAAGAGCCTAAGAAAAAATTATGGCTTTAGGGTTTAGGGTTTAGGTTTAGAGTTTAGGGTTTATAATAGGATAGCTTAAGGGGATCTATGTAGTAAGATGCTACGACAAAATTACATGGCTTAAGGGAATAAAATTTGGTGGAGTTGCCTAAGGCAACCAAATTTCATTTTAAGGTCCTAGGACAAAATGAACGCTTTAGTGTTTATGGTTTAGATTTTAGAGTTCAGGGTTTAGGGTTTATGGAACTTAGGGTGAATTTTGGTGTCCCTTGGAATATAATGGACTTGCAAGTTAGTGAAGAACATTTTCTTGTGGAAAAATTGATTGAGATAGCTCTTGTTTCAACTGACCAACCTAGATCATGAAATCTCATTCATATTATAATCTTGCACGATCTTATTATTGTTAAATTTGGTTGCCTTGGACAACTTCACCAAATTTTGAGAACTTCTTTGATCCCCTTAAGAAATGTCATATTAGGACCCCTTAAGACATCGATTTATGATTTAGGGTGATAGGATGGCTTAAGGGGATCTATGTCTAGTGAGGTCCTAGGACAAAGTGACATGGCTAAAGTGAATAAAATTTGGTGACGTTGCCCAAGGCAACCAAATTTCATTAAGGGCCTAGGAAAAAATGATTTCTTTAGGGTTTAGGGTTTAGGGTAATAGGATGGCTTAAGGGGATCTTTGTAGTAAGGTCCTACGACAAAATGACATGGCTTAAGGGAATAAAATTTGGTGGAGTTGCCTAAGGCAACCAAATTTCATTTTAAGGTCTTAAGACAAAATTAATGCTTTAGTGTTAAGGTTTTAGATTTTAGAGTTCATGGTTTAGGGTTTAGTGAACTTACGGTGAATTTTGGGCAGCCCTTGGAATAATCGACTTGCAAGTTAGTGCCTAGTTTATGAATATTTTTTATTTTATGAATAGATTGACTATTTTCGTAATAAAAACGCATAATTATGTATTATTAAGATTGAGTTTGATGTATGTTTTAACTGGATATTTTTTTAATTGAATATAAGATTATTTTATTTAACATTTTTTTCATTAATTTTTCCCACTTAAATGAATTTTATGATATAAAATGTATAATATAAAATTAGTTAATGTTGAATCAAGTATTTTATTTTTGATTGTTTGGAATTGAAAGAACCTAAAAGAAAGAAAAGAAAAATATTTAGATTCTTTTAATGTCTAGGTAACTAGTGCAAAAATTGAGATTTTAGACTAAACTAGAAGCCTAATTAACAAGTAATTGACTAGAATGAGGGTTAAGATTGTCAAAAGACAATAGAAAACACATGCAAACAAGAAATGGAAACAATGCATGACTAAGAGAGATAAAAACATAAAATATAAATGATTGTTGAATATTATCTAATTAAGTGACAATTGGAAATGGATTGTACACTTGGATTTATGAATTTTCTAACTAAATTTGCAAACAAACATTGATAAAATTTATGAATTGTAACTATTCTTTAACATATTGTTTTCTAATCTAATTATAATTTAACATTGAAACTAAAGTTTAACATATTGTTTTCTCCATACAATGTAAATAAAATTTAAAACATTTAAGCAATGCAAATGGATTTTCTTGAGCTCGAAATTAGGGTTTTCAAAATCAATATGATTTGTTCGATTTCAATTTAGGGTTTTAGCAATTTTTTTTGTTTCAATTCAATTTAGGATTTCAATCTAAGCAATTAGGGTTTATAATGCAATTTTTTTGTTTCATTTCAAACTAGGGTTTTCAAATCCAATCTTTTTTGTTTGATTTGAATTCAGGGTTTCAAAAAGCTTGATTAGGGTTTCCAAATGCAATTTTTTTATTTCATTTCAATTTCTAGGGTTTTGAAATGTAAATTTTTTGTTTCATTTCAATTAGGGTTTTCAAATGCATTTTTTTTGGGTTTGATCAAACAATTTAGGTTTTAAAAGCTAAATTTTGTTTCTAAAATACAATTCAAGGTTCATTTTTTCATTTTTATTCAATATCTTCAGGTTTCATTCCATTTTTTCATCTATTTCTACAATTCCTCATTTCTACTATAACATGAAATAAAATGTGTAAAATGTCAAACAAATTAAAAAAAACATGCTAAAATCAATTCTTCTATTGACAATTTCAATAAAAAATGAAAAAATGCTAAAAAGTGGGGGTGGAGGCGTACCTAGAGGCTGGTTTTTGTAGTCATTGTCGCCCTCAAACTCAGGATCCTATGTACAATGAAAATGAAGTTTTGTTCATTTTTAAAAAATAAATACCATTACAAAATGGGATCCCGATTATTACAAAAAGGGATCTTGATTTTTATAAATTGGGATCTCGTTTCGTACTAATCAGGATCTCGTTCTGTGTCTGTCGGTTCAGGACCTTTTAACAAACGAGATCTTGATTTTTAAAAAGTGTGATCCCATTTTACATTTAGGCTTGGGATCCCGAAGCTAAATGGGATCTCGATTTTTAAAAATCGGGATCCTGTTTGTAAAAATCGGGATCTCGTTTTTACAATGCAAATTTTGTTTTTTTGGCTAAGGCAAAAAATTCCACATTTCGTGGACTCAACTTTGTGCACTTACCCTCATTTCTCCCAGACATCTTATTTCTCAATACACACATATTTTCAAACACATCTTCCACTGTAGTATGATCCAAAACCTGAAACTCTAGATATATAACCTTTAAACACCTCTAACCATCATATCTAAACCATATAGGCAATTTTTCAACCATGAAGAAATGCAAAGTAGAACACTGAACACCACTCTATCACACTGAACTCTCTTTTATTTAAAATTTCTCAAACGCACTTGGAAACCAAGTGAACCACCTATATCAACAACACTACTAACATCTCTACAACACATTTGAAGCATTTGCAACACCTCTCACAACTTTTGCAACTATATTGAAGTAATACATCAATGAAAACACCAAAAACATTGTGTTGAAATCAATACCAACACTTCAGGCTTCCAACAACTCAAATGCTATGGGTTGACATCATCAACACCAACAACATTCCAACACTCTCTTCATACAAGGGGTTGATATCAATGAAAACACCCAAACAACTCACAAACAACTCAAGCTTACAACATGTTTTGGGATTTAGTGTTTAGGGTTTAAGGCTCAAGGTTTAGGGTTTTGGGTTTATGATGAAGGTTTCAATATTAAGGGTTTAGGGATCAAATTTAATTTTTAAGGTTCTAATGTTAAAAATTATTAATGTTAGGTTTTACTTTTAGGGTTTAGGGTTTAGGGTTTATAGTTTGGCATACATTGTTTAAAATTTAGGGCTTACTTTTTAGGGTTTAGGGTTCATAATGGAGGGTTGAGGGTTTACTTTCCTCCCTCACCTCTCTTCCTCTCCCCCCCTCTCTCCTTCCCTCTCTACCTCTCCTTCCCCCTCTCTCTCTCCCTCTCCCTCTCTCTCTCCCTCACTCTACCTCTCCCTCCCTCCACCATTCTCTCTCCATCTCTCCCTCTCTTCCTCTTTATCCCATCCCTCTATCTATGTTTCTCTCCCTCTCTCTCTATAGTATTCATGGTTTATGGTTCAGGGTTTATGATGGAGGGTTTAGAGATTAAGTTTATTTTTTTAGGTTTTAGTGTTAAATTATTAATGTTGGGTTTTAGGGTTTAGTGAATAGTGTTTAGGTTTTAGGGCTTAGGGTTTATAATTTGTGATGGAGGGTTCTATGTTAAGGGTTTAGGAATTAAATTTAATTTTTAAGGTTTTAGTGTTAAAAATTATTAATGTTATGTTTTAGGGTTTAGGGCCTAGGGTTTAGGGATTGAGGATGGTTTAATTTATATATTGAGAGGATGATTGATAAATGGTTGAGGATTCCTAAGAGGTTTGGAGGAAGTTAAAGCCTCCAATTCATACCTTGTGATTGGTACACTTGGAGAGGATAAGGTTCAAAGAGATTTGGATGGTTGAGAATATCTTAGTTTGATCAAAGTGTGTAGATTGTTCAATTCCTCACACATGTGTAATAAGTACCATGATGAAGTTTTATTTGACATTTGATTGATCTCACATGTGTGAGAATCACATGGGGATGTGGGTTTTGAAAAGTAAGAGCTCTAAAATATGCAATATGGAGGGTGTAGAATTTCTATGATAAATAGATGAATAGGATTTGATGATAGGGATTTTTTAGATAAGTGGGATGGATGTGACAAGTGATGGATTAGTTAATTAATTATTTTTAATCAACCAATGATTTCAGGTGGAAAATGTAGGAACTAAATAAACAACCTATATTTAATTTTTGGAGGATAAGGATGTGGAAGGTGAACTTAATTAAATAAATGTGAATTTATTAAATCAAGGGTTAAGTATAGATGGAAGGAGGTAAATGATAAATTAATTAGATAAAATGATTAGGAAATTAAATTAAATAAATAGATTTATTTAATTAACAATGGAATGGGATAAAATTGAGTGTGGTCAAGTGTAGACAATTCTAGGTTTCAATTTTTTGCGTCTCTTTGAGATAACATTATGACTAGACAAAGAAAATTTGTTTCAAGAAAGAATAAAACACAATTACTTTGGAAGAGATGGGAGTGATGATTATGGAGGTAGGTATGCCACCTTGAGAGGATGGGTAGGTTTGAAGAACATGGATCTTCTCTCGAAATAGATGAAGGGATTGGATGATACAAGATAATAGGATATGATAAGATAGATCATGGATTAGGATAAGGATGGATAGATTACAATAGTCATGATAAGATGGCATGAAAAACATTTAATTTTCATAGAACTTGTCATTATCCACCAAGGTATAAGGATTGGGGTGATGATGTGTCATGTGTGTAAAGGATGGACCCTATAGAAAATATCTCATGTAGGCATATACCATATGGTAACATGCTATGTAAGACCATGATGTTTTTTTTGGAATATGCTACTAGGACCATGACATATGCGAGAAAATGATAATAAAAAGATAAGAAAATGTTTTTCCTTAGTCAAGATGAATACTAATTTATTAATTGATGATAATGATGACGATAATATTGTTGATGACAAAAATAATCAAAGGATTAGGAATAATATATCCCAATGATAGTAATGTCGATGATGAAAAAAATGCAAGGATTTGGAATGACATATCTTGATTATGATAATTTGAGGAAAATGGAATAAGGTTTGTAGCAAAGCTTGGAAGAAAATTGATAGATTCTTTGGAAGATGCACTAGATTTCTTAGCAAGATTTAATAAATAAGGATTGTGTGCATTTGGATGAAGTGTGTTAGGAATATTTTGGTTGTGGAGGATTTAGGATAGGTGGATTTGATTACATTTCATTTAGGTATTTGATTTCTTGAAACCGATGATAAAAAAAAACCAAGTCTAGAGGAAAGGATGAAATGATGGGGGAATTGATTGGATAGTCAATAAAAATTGTTTGGAGGAAGCTTGAGTATAAAGAGTATCATTGGAAATAAATTTATATGATATGGAGAAAAAATATTGGAGGGATTGGAGGTGAATTAGGATGGATCTCCAAGGACTATAGTGCATTAGAATAACATGCCCAATTCTTGATATATTGTGATGGAGATAAAAGGTTGCAAGAAGGAGGATTAGCAGAGAAAGTATATATTTTATTGTTCAAAGAATGGTTGGATATGTTCCCCTTTCCTTTATCAAGATTGAAAGGTGGGTGGATAGTTTGGATATGATGGGATGGGTCTATAAATTTTACTTTTTAAAGAATGGTTGGATATGTTTCCCCTTGTCTTTATCAAGATTGAAAGCTAGGTAGATATGATGGAGTAGGGATGATAAAGTGGATAGAATGGAATAATTTTATCCCTAAGTATAGGGTTCTTAGCATATGGGAGATTTATGCATGATGTTTGCTAGGTTTTCCTTATGGCACTTTTCTAAGGAACCATAGGAATGGTTTTCACCATTGGATATTTTTTTCTTTACTTTTTTTTTATTAATTATAAATTTTGACACTTTTTAGATTTTGGGATAGGATAGAGGGAGGGGGATTTAGGATAGAGGGAGGTGGATTACTTGGATAAAGGATATGGGGATTTTTCTTATTATGGATGGGGGATGGGGAGTTGGATGAAGGTATCAAATATATGTTTCTATGGTGAGGTCGTATAAGAACTTTTTGAATAACTATATTTATGGATCATTTTTACTGTTGTTGTGCTCACAAATTTTGGTAGAAACCTTGTTGAGTGCTAAGTTAGCTTCTCCAAAGTGTAAACATGGTACCATGATATATTGAATGTTAGAAGATGTTTCCAAGGGAGATTGAATATATGGGGAGATGGATAGATATTGGCTAGGAAAAAGTGTGGATTAAGGGGATGCGATATGTTGGATAATTGATTGGATGCTGAAATACAGGTGGATGGAAGTATGGAATGGTTGGATCATGATAATATATTGTGGGAATAAGGAGAACTATGACCAAAAATTTCACACACCATGATGGTTATTGGAGCTTTGGATTAGGATGGGATTTAGGATTATTTAGGAATTCCAATTTTGAGCTATAGGGGCCTAAAATAGAGGTAGGATTTTTAGGAGGGGAATACTTGGAGGTATTTTAGGCCAGGATGGGGGAGGATATTGGGATTTGGGGATGGAGGTATCTTTTGAGGGAGTAGATTGGGATGCTTGATTTGTGAGTATTGTTTACTTTTAATTTTGATCCCACTTGGTTTTTTTCTTGATTCTTCATTTGTGAGCCTTTGCAACCATTTGGATTTATTTTTATTTTGAATTGGATTTTTCTATTATTTTGTATGATGTTTTGTGACATGTTGATCCTTGGATTTTTGTGTATCTGAATTTCTTCCAAATATAATGGTATGGTCTAATGGGGAGATATTATCTAGACATAACATGAATTGGATGACAATATCATCATTTTGGAATGTCCAATAGTGTGTGTATGTGTTGAACTTGATTGGGGCTTTTAGGATATGGATGGTTAGGGATGGATTTGATGAAAAGATTAGTGGGGTAGATAATATAAGTTATGAGGTGATGGGGTTGATGAAAGGATTGGTGGTAGAAAGCTTATGAGAGGAGTGATGGGGGGAACCTTATTTGATGTTGAAACAAGTTTCCTTAGGATTTAAAAAAGGTGTTACCAACATCTTTATCATGGAATCTATAGCCAAGGTCTTGAGATCTTAGATTTTATTTGATTTGGATGGGTCCAAGATGCCTTGCTTGTGGAGATTTGATTGTTTTCCTTATTAATTTACATCTTTTAAAAAATCTAATTGTAAATTGGATGCTTGTTACTATGGAAAAAATATATTATTCCATTTTTAGATGGGTAAGGAGTGGTGGAATTTATAGTTTCTTTGGTAAAAATAAAATCAATTTAGATATAGGTGGAGGAACCGAGATGAAAGGATTGTGGTTTAGGGATGTATTCAATAAGGAATTTTAGATCTTAAGAGGATATGGGATCATGAAAAGGGTTAGGAGGGAATAATGGAACATAGAGTGAATTAGGAGGTGTCTAGAGTTTGGCTATAGGACATGAAGTGGGATCTTGAGGTGTGCAGTAGTAGTGGAGAAGAGAGTTGGTCAATATTGAGTGGAAGGAAATGTTTCTTATAAGGGTACAAGTAAAGGATGAAATATGGAGGGAGGTGGTATAACATAGAAGGGATAAAGGGAAAATAAAAAGAGGGGATAATGGAACATACATTAAAATAAGAGAGGGTGTAATTGGATGGGAGTAGAAGGGGGTAATGGAACATAGGATGGACTAGTAGATATTAGTGGGATGGGCCAAGAGGGGATCACTAAACATAGGGCGAACTACTATATTTTAATGGGATTAGATTAGGAGGGAACAAAGGAACATAGGGTGAATTAGGAGAAGATAATGGGACATGACCAAGAGGGAATAATTGAACATAGGGTGAAATAAGAGAGGGTAACATTTGGGATGGGAATACAAGGGAATCATGGAACATGGGATATACTAGTAGACATTAATGGGATTGATCAAGATGGGATAACGAAACATGGGGTGGCCTATTAAAGGTTGATGAGATGTGATTAGAAGGAAATAATGGAGCATAGGGTGAATTAGGAGGTGTCTATGGTTTGACTATAAGGCATGAAGTGGGAACTTGAGGTTTGTTGTAGTAATGGAGAATAGAGTTGGTCAATAAGAGTGGAAGGAAAGGTTTATTGTAAGGGTATGTGTATTTGATGAAACATGGAGGGAGGTGTTATATCATTCATGTGTGATAAAGGGAAAATACCAAGAGAATAGAATGGAACAAAGGTTGAAATAAAAGAGGGCACAATAGGATGAAAATAGGACATAATGGAAAATAATATGGAATATTAGAGATTAGTGCTATGGGCCAAGAGGGGATCACAAAAAATAGGGTGAATTATTAGATGATAATAATATGAGAATAAGAGTGAATAATGAAACATAGGGTAAATTATGAGGAGATAATGGGACAAGGCCAAGAGGGGATAATGAAAAATTAGGACTAGTGGAGATTAATGGGATGGACCAAGATATGATAATGAAACATGGGGTGAACTATTATAGGTTAATGTGATGGGATTAGGAGGGAGTTATTGAACATAGGGTGAATTAGGGAGTTTCTAAGGTTTGACTATAGGACAAGAACTAAGAACTTGATGTTTGTATTAGTAATGAAGAAGAGAGATAGTCAATAATGAGTGGAAGGAAAGGTATTTTGTAAGGGTATGTGTATAGGATGAAAAGTGGAGGGAGGTTGTATTACATAGAAGGGATAAAGGGACAAGGCCAAGATGGGATAATATAACATAGGGTAAAATAAGAAGGTACAATGGGATGGGATTAGAAGGGAATAATGGAACATATGATGGAATAGTAAAGATTAGTGGGATGATCCATGAGGGGATTATGGAACATAGGGTGAAATATTATATGCTAATGGGATGGGATTAAGAGAGAATAAAGGAACATAGGGTGAAATAGGAGAAGATAATAGGACATGACCAAGAGGGGCTAATGGAAGATATGATGGAATAGTAGAGATTAATGGGATGGGAAAAGATAGGATAATAGATGTGGTAAACTATTAGAGGTTAATGGGATTATATTAGGAGGGAATAATGAAACATACAATGAATTAGGAGGTGTCTAGGGTTTGACTATAAGACATGAAATGGTCACTTGAGGTTTGTAGTAGTAATGGAGAATAGATTTGGTAAATGAGTGGAAGGAAAGGATTTTGTAAAGGTATGTGTATAGGATTAAATGTGGAGGAAGGTGGTATAACATATAAGAGATAAAGGGACAAGATCAAGGGGGGATAATGGAAAATAGGGTGAAACAAGAGAGGATACAATGGGATGGGAGTAGAAGGGGATAATCAAACATAGGAAGGACTAGTAAATATTAGTGGAATTGGCCAGTAGGGGATCACAGAACATAGGGATAAATATTATATATTAATGGGATGGGATTACAAGGGAATAAAGGAACATATAGTGAATCGGGAGAAGATAATGGGACTAGACCAAGAGAAGATAATGGAACATCCAATGGACTCGTAGATATTAATGAGATAGGACAAGATGAGATAATAAAACATGAGGTGAAATATTAGAGTTTAATGGGATGGGATTGGAGGGAATAATGGAACATAAGGTGAATTAGGAGGCATCTAGACTTTACTATAGGATGTTAAATGGGGACTTAAGGTTTATAATAATGGAGAAGAGAGTGGTTCAATAAGGAGTAGAAGGAAATGTTTCTTGTAAGGATGTTCATATAAGATGGAATGTGGTGGGAGGTGGTATTACATATAAGGGATAAACAAACAAGACCAAGGGGGATAATAGAAAATATGGTGAAATAGGAGAGGGTATAATGGGATGGGAGTAGAAGGGGATAATGAAAAATATGATAGTTTGGTAGAGATTAGTGGGATGGGAAAGAAGTGGACCATGGAACATAGGGTGAAATTTTAAAGGCTAATGTGATGGTATTAGGAGGGAATAAAGGAACATAGTGTGAAATAGGAGAAGATAATGGGACAAGACCAAGAGGGGATAATGGAACATATGATGGACTAGTAGAGATTAATAGGATGGGCTAATACATGATAATAGAACATGTGGTAGAATATTAGAGGTTAATGGGATGGTATTAGGATGGAATAATGGAACATGGGGTGAATTAGGAGGTTTATAGGGTTTGACTATAAGACATTAAGTGGGAAATTGAGGTTTATAGTAGTAATTGAGAAGAGAGGTGATAAATAGCAAGTGGAAGGAAAGGTGTCTTGTAAGGGAATATGCATAGGATAAAATGTGGAGGTAGGTGGTCTTACATAGAAGGGATAAAGGCACAATACCAAGAGGGTATAATGAAACATATAATGAAATAAAAGAGGGTGAAATGGGATGAAAATAGAAGGGGATACTATAACATAGTATATGCTAGTAGAGATTAGTTGGATGGTCCAAGAGGGGATCACGAAACATTGGGTGAACTATTCAAGGTTAATAGGATGGGATTAGGAGGGAATAAAGAAACATAGAGTGAATTAGATGAAGATAATGGGACAAGACCATGAGGGAATAATGGAACATAGGATGAAATAAGATAGGGTAATGGCCCGATGGGAATAGATGGGGATAATGGAATATATGATGGAATAGTAGAGACTAATGGGATAGGCTAGGATGGGATAATAGAACATAGGGTGAACTATTCGATGTTAGTGGGATAGGATTAGGAGGGAATAATAAAATATAGAGTGAATTAGAAGGTGTTTAGGGTTTGAATATAGGACATGAAGTGGGTGCTTTGTGTGTGTAGTAATAATAGATAAAATATTTTGTGAATAATGAGTGGAAGGAAATGTTTCTTGTAAGGATATGTGTTATGATGAAATATGGACATAGGTGGTTTAATATAAAAGTAGGTGTGAAAGGTTGGGCTATGTGATATATGTATTATCACGACATAGGTAAGAGGCCTAAAAGCTACCACAACCTACCACATAACACTTGCAGAACCTTAGGTTGACAAGGAAGATAGAGTAAGAGATTCCCTATAACGGTCACATCTCTATAAGAGAAAAATCATTAATATATGTATGTAACAGATATCAGATTAAGAGATCATGAGAAAGAGAGATAGAGAATGAAATATACTATAATACAAAGTAGATACTAAGACCTATTGTAATTGTTATATGAATACATAAATATATGGAGTTATAATGGTTTAATACATGTATGTGTTATGGATGAATGTTTTCTTTATTTGAGTTACATATGAAATATTGATAGATATAGATTCCTACCACACTTATTCTTTTCTCTTACTGTATCCTCTAGGTTATGAATATACTACATAAGGGATACTAGGGTATAGAGATCTCTAGAATGTAACTCCCCATTTCCTCTTTCCAAGATTAGTTTTGTTTTTGGGACCCTAGAGAGATCAGTGAAGAAAATATAGGGTAAAGGAATAAAAGCAGTAGTGGTAGAGGAGAGGAGAATAACAAGAAGAAAATAAATCAGCAGACCCAACTCTTAGGTACTACCCTTGTGAGAGGGGGTAGGAACTTAATGGATGAAAAATGGAAAGGGGGAAGGAACTTGAGGAGATTCCTAAAAAGTGGTGATTATTCAAATTTAAACTAACCATGGGAGATATAAGGATTAGTGGAAATTTAGACCAAGAAAACCCATGGAAAAAGGAGATAAAAAAATGAAAGTTGTGATCATTAAAAGAATTAAGTTGGCAATGGAATTGAATACCAAAGAAAGAAGATTGAGACAAACCCAGGATCGACGAGAAAGATAGCATAGAAGGATGGAATAATCTAGAAAGAGGGAAATAAAATATGATTACAGTTAGCGGTAAAAAATATAAATGAGAAGAACAAGCGCACCAATGAGGGTGTTGGTGAGTGTATTATGGGTAAAACTAAAGAATAGAGAAAGGAGATATTGTAAATGAATTCTAATATAGAGATAATAAATTAAATTATATAGAATATAGAAGGAAAAATTGAAGATTATAGGAAAGCTAAAAAGGATTTAGAGCAAGAAGTTACAAGGATTATGACACCACCTATAACAAGAACACCAATGGCTTATCTAGATTAGGAAAACATTCAAATAAGGATAGATGAAGATTGGTTATTGGTAGTAACCCCTACACAAATTCTCTGAACAATAACACTTGATCTGCCAAATACTTAGATGAATTAGTAACTAGAAGTGTTTTGAGAATATGAGGAGAATATTTGGTAGAAGATAAACGAGATCTTGTAAATTTAACAACCCTTAATGATGCAACACCATTGACTAATCAGATGAAACTTACTAAAATACAACTATCTCCAAGGATGAAAAGATAGTTTTAATAGACACACCCCCTAGACCAGGAGTCACCCTTAATGCCATTAAATTCAAGAAGGATTTCCATAGAACTGACAGAGCACACCCAAAGTGAACAAGACATAGGAGAAAAAGAGGGCGAGGATAATAACATACGATCCCTAGGAACACATCATTTTAGCATAGGTGATATAGATAGTGACTAGAAAAAGTAGAAGCATATATGAATACATCTAAGAAGCTACTGATTTTTAGAAAAGACACAAATAAAGCAATAAAACACATCTTTATTCTAGAATCAATGTGGTAGAGAAAAACTTAACTAGGGACACCACAAAGTTGTTCGATTTTATTGGATTTATTCATGGAGATACCCTCAAGTGGTGTCAAAAAACATATCCAGAGAATGAAAAAGAATGAGAGGTAGTAAAACAAGATTTTTTTGAAATTTTTCACACTCTATAAAGTCGTTATATAATTGATGCTCAGTAAAAACATATATAAAGGAGAAATATAGTTTATATAAATGTAACTAAACCAATAATTGTAGTGGTAGTTTGATCAACAATTTAATATGACACTAAGCTATGCTAACATTCCCCGCCTTATTACATTGTTCCTACAAATGTACCCCTAAAATCTTGAAATTCACTTTGCCAAGAAACCCCCTTAAGGATTACATAAGAAAACTTGTGGATTACAAAAAAAAATGTATATTATTGAGAAGAACTTTCATTGATGAAATAAATCTTGAATCAAGTGGAACTCCATCAAGCTGTCTCATGACCCTTGAAAGGGTGTAGCTTCAAGTTGAATTCCTGAGTTCTTGGACTACCATTTTCCTGAATTCTCAAATCATTGATTCCAGAATTATTCGACAACAATCCATATTGAGCTTTGCAAACATAGTGCTCCATAAAGTTGTCTCTTGACCCTCGTAAGGGTATAATTCTTGATCAAAATCTCATAAACTCATTGGACAACAATCCATACTGAGTTCAACGCCAAATCCCATACCTATCTCCAAAAATCAAAGTTCACAATATATGTATTCTTGAAATCCATCAACACCAACAAGGAAAACAAGAAGAAAGCAGAAACACTTCTCAAGAAAAGTACCATCTCAAAGTGAGAAGTTGACTTGAGATGATGGAAATTCCTCCATCCTCTGGTGCCACCAACCTCTAATTGATATTGCTAGTCCTTAACCTCCAAAAGTAGCACCAGAGGAAATACCACAATCTCTGAAATCCTAATCAAAAATATCATTTGATGGATCCTCATAGAAAATTTTAATATTTGAAAAAGAAACACAATATTTTGTACGATATATATCTTGATTTCCTTGAACTCCATTCTATACATTTCATTTATTACAAAGAAAAGATCTCCTTTTCTCACTAGGTGATAAGCTTTCAACAAATAGGGCTTTAAATAGGCATCAAACAAAGTCCTAGTGACACTCTTGATGGTATTATCAATAGGATGAGCATGATTACACGTAACATATTTAACATCAAGATATTCATGAATGGTAACCACATCGCCCATAAAAATAATCACGTTTGAATACACAACCTTCTTAATTCTAATATAATTTGTCAAAGTAATAGAGATCATGTCCTTGATAAGTTAAGGCATCAATCTCCACTTATAAGCCAATTGAGGAGCAAGGTAAACACTTCCTTCCATGCAATGAAATTATTTCAATACCTAGCCCAACATGAAATAAACTGATCTAATTTTATCACCAAATCCCCTTATAGTTGCATTCTCATCGTCTCAAAACTATCCAAACTTCAAAGTAAAAATAAATTTAACGTTGATCTCCAAATAGAGTATTTTTTATTAAAATAACGAATATATTTGTGCATACCTATTAATACCAGATGAGAGGTAAGTATGCTTCATCTCATCCCCTTATAGTTGCATTCTCATTGTCTCAAAACTATCCAAACTTCGAAGTAAAAATAAATTTAACGTTGATCTCCAAATAGAGTAATTTTTATTAAAATCAAGATTAGATTTGTGCATACCTATTAATACCAGATGAGAGGTAAGTATGCTTCATAATATATATGAGGAGGAAACAATTTGAGATAGTCATGTAACCAACCGAACCGACAATGCAAAAACCTTCAATTCTTCTATGATCTTTCTACTTTAATCATATATCGCTTTGATCTCTATTACAAAACTATTATATGCCTAGAGGTTTTACATGCTCTGATATTTCTATGTTACGCCTCTTCTAATTCAGAATGATCAGCTTTCAACCAATTCTCACACAAACTCCACCTGTTGGCACCACATCTCCTCTATACCTAATGATTTCATGAAACCTCCATTTATATGGAGGCCTACAAGAGTGCTAGCAGAGCCGTGGTGCATAGCATTAAACCCACCATTATATAAACTCCAGTACAACAAAATATATCACAGATATAAAGATATAATTCTCTCTAATACCATATGAAGATAATAGTGAATAGTCGATATATCATTGATGCTCATCAAAAACATATATAAAGGAGAAAATTAGTTGATGTAACTATAACGAAACCAATAATTGCATTGGTAGTTTGATCAACAATGTAATACCGTACTAAGCTATGCTAATAAGAACTACCTACCGAAGGGGTAAGAAAATTGTGTGAGCTTACAAAAAACGAAGATGAAACCATAACAGAGTTTGATAAAATATTTAAGGAAACAACTAGAAGATTGGAGGAACCATTTATTGAAAAACAAAAAATTGAATGGTTCATCTCTGGAGTAATACCGAAAATCAGAATAGCCCTAGATGGAAGAAGTTTTAATACTTATCCAAAACTCATTACTTGGAATGTTAGATTAAAAATCAATCCTAGTAAAAACTAGAAAGGGAAAAAGAAAACAAAAAAATGGAGAAGTTAAGATTAGGTATGGAAAAATTAAAACTCTAGTAAGACATTATGGAAAAACAAGAAATGCTAGTGCAATGACCTAATATCTAGTGTACTTATTATGGATGGGAAGGACACTTAAGAAATGAATGCTTGAAGGAAAAAGGAGAAAAAAATGCAAATGCACTAAGGGTAGATTTAAGGACATTACCTAAAAAGATAAACTCAGTCTACTATGGCACTTGAGGAGATTGAGATGATCATGACATAAAATATTGTCCATCACAATTATTTTTATTAAGAGAATATCCAAACTTGATAAACCATAATGACCAACAAAGGTTGGAAAAAAGACCACTCTACTAATAGGACCATGGGTACAAAGTACCGAAATGGAAAAACCAAAAAAACTTAAATTCCCTACAAAACCAAGAGAACCATGGACCATATAACAACAAAGGCTAGTTTTGAGGAGAGAGAGGCTGAGGTAGAGGAACAAGAAAGTGAACAAATGCCACTTGTTTCAGTTGTGGTAAAAAAGGAAACTTCACAATAGAATGTTAGGGTTATAGGAATAAGCCTTGTGGATTTTTTGGAAGCACCAAGCATGACATATTCAATTGTGACAAAGCCTAGGCCTACTATAAGAACGTGGCACTGTAATAAAAAATTTGATGAACTCCAAAATCTAAACACACCTAGAGGGGAAATGCTATTAAGGAAAATACCAAAGGAACTAGAGGAAACCAAAAATTAGAACAAATTGACATTAACACTGCTACTGGATCAAAAGAAGAACATCACACAAATATAATAGTTAAAAATAAAATGAAAAATAAAGCAACAATAGTGACTAGACAAGGAACAAATACTACAAATAGTAAAAATGAAACTATAGAAGAAGAAACCACCACAAATGAGGAAGAATTCCACCCAACCAAGAAACAACATGACCAAATAACAAAACAAATAAAGAATACTATCACAAGTGAACAATACAAAGAGTCAGAACAAAATGAGTATTTTTTGAACAAGAGGTGGGAATATTGAAACAACTAATAAAAATATCCCAACATTCCAATCTACTAGAAAAACTCAAGAAATTTTGCAAGTATTAGAACAAACAAAACAAAGTACCACAAATAAGAACAATAGGGACACACGATAGATAGTAGAAAACAAGACCCATCATGATCATGGTTAGCATTCATCATAAGAAAATAACAAATGTGATGGTAGAATTAGGAGCTGATATAAATATGCTCCCAAAAAGAGTATGAGAACAAATAGGATAACCTAAGCTTGAACAAACACCCTAGAATTATATTAGTCTAGAAGACAAAATAGGGATGAAAACACTAAGAACTTGGAAACAAGTAAAAGTAACCATAAAAGGAGTTAAACAAATTATAGATTTTGAGGTAGTTTCCATCAAGGAAACATTTGATTCATTTAATGCATTGCTGGAACTAATGTTGTTTGTCAATGCAAATAACATTGTTAACTCAAGGAAGGAGGAGATATAATTTTCTAATGAAAACAAAATCATCCACATTCCATTAGGAAAAACCTCAAACCAATTGAATAGATAGAGGAAGTAAACATGGAAGAATATAATGAACCTGAGAACAAAAACCTCTACACAATCTCGCGGTTACCACCAAATGACGCTTTTGAAGAACCAAATTCAAAAGGAGTTGAAATAGAAACCAATGAGTATAGTACCAATAGTGAGGATGTATTAGATGCATGGATGTAGGAAGAACCAAAAATTTATTCTTGTAGGATTATTGAATTTTGTAAAATATTCATGATTAAGAGGACACTGAAGACTACTCCACATTCTACTGCAATTATAAATAATGTCATAGAATAAGTGTGGCAAGTTAGAAGATAGTAGAGATGACACGCCTAAAAAATATTTCCATATAAATCACATCTCGTGCAACATTTCACATATTAAGCTTCCCAAATATTCAAGAGTAGGTGACCTATTATCATTTATTATACAAATAGAACAAATCTTCCATACTGAAGAGTTGAGACTTGACATATTAAAACATGCACTCATTTGTAAAGCTGCAAGTTGGCGTGATACACACAAAAACAAATTAATAAATGAGAAATATTCAAAATTTTAATCAAATCAAGATACTTACCAGAAGAAGGAGAATACAAAGAGATAACAAAATATAATGAAAATATCTTGTTGGAGGATCATTTAACCACTTGCATCACAACATGAAAAATAGGGAATGAGTATGATGAATGACTATAAATATAACTATTCTAATAGACACTCACACCGGTTGTATAGACTTGGTACATAAACCAAGAATGGTGAAGAGAAATGAAATGTTGGACAAAACTTACAATGGATTTTATATACACTTTATCTTTTCACAACAAGGATGAACATACACATACTGCACTACTCAAAATGGAAGAGATAATATTCAATCCAGATATAACTAATGAAGTGGCTAGACAAAGAATCAACATTACCAAATAGAAGATGTCAAATACAACAAGATGATGATGATATAGATAAATTACATATAGAAGTAAAACAAGGAGAAGGGTAATTAGAGTCTCCAACAAAAGCTAAATAAAAATACTACAATCAACTGCTTAAGCTAAGAGAAGAGAATATTGCAAAAGAAGGGGACCCTAAACTGGCTAAAATAGGAGATTATTGGGATGATGAGGTAGTTGCACAAGTTGAAAAAATGCTATCAAAATTTGATGATTTATTCCCTAGAACATTTACAGACCTTAAAGGAATAAAAGAAAAATAGGAATCATGAAAATATAATTGAAAGAAGGAGCTAAACCAAGATGAAAGAGGCCATACTGAATAAATCCAAACATGAAAAAGAAAGTTAAAGCAAAGCTAGACAAAATGTTGGAAGCAAGGATAATCAAACTAGTAGAAGATGTAGAATGGATTAGCCCTATGGTTATACAAAATAATAAAATAGGAAAAATAAGAATTTGTGTTTATTTCAGGGAGCTTGAAAAAGCTTGCATTCATGACTCTTTCCCTACACCATTCATTGATGAAATATTAGAATCAATGACAGGAAGATAAATCTATTCCTTCAATGATGGGTTCTTTGGATATCACCAAGTAAAAATAAGTAAGGAGGATCAACCAAAAATGATATTTGCAACAAAATAGGGCTCTTACATGTATACAATGATGTCATTTATCCTAAAGAATGCACCTGAGGTATTTAGCAGGATAATGATAAATGCCTTTAAAGACTTCATACATGATTTTTTGGAATTATACTTAGATGACTAGATGATATATGGTTTGGTAAAAGACCATGTACAAGTACTTAGAATGATGCTAAAGAGATGTCGAAGTATGCAAATAGAATTAAATTTAAAAAAAGTGCATGTTTGTGGTACCCTATGGGACATTATTAGGACACATTATCTACAAAGAAGGATTGATGGTAGACCCTATGAAAGTTACTCTAATCATGACACTACTATCCCTTAAATTAGCTCTGGAGGTTAAAAAATTATTAGGATATACTGGTTATCACTGCAAATTTATAAAAGGTTATGCCGAAATAGTTGCACCATTAAAGGACCTATTGAAAAAGAAAACCAGTAGAAATATTAAATGGAATGAAGAATTCCTTGAATAACATTTGGCACAATTAAACACAAATTGTGGAGGCCCCTATCACAATATTCTTGGATTGGAATACACCATTTCATGTACATGTAGATGCATCTAGTATTGCAATAGGAGAAGTGCTAGCTCAACCCAAAGGTAATAAGGATCATCTCATAGCATTTGCATGTAGGAAATTATCAAAGGTGGAGAAAAATTATACTACTACCGAACAATAGGCCCTAGCTATGGTTTATGCACTACAAAAATTTAGACGCTATTTATTGTCAACACCCTTTACTTTATTCACAAACCATGAACCTTGAAAGTACTTATTAAATAGACCTATCATACAAGTCCAGATATGCAAGTGGTTACATATATTTTAGAAATCTGAATTCCAAATAATGGTAAAAGTAGGAAAGCACAATCAAGGACTAGATTACCTATCCTGAATAGAAACAAAGGAAGAATTGAAGGAACAACCAAAAATCTACTTGGTGTACACTTATTAAAAATAAATGTAGTACTAGAAGAGCTACATGATATTTCTATACTCTTGTCAATAGGACAACTTCCCATAAATCTCTCACTGCAGGATAAAGATCCTTAGTGCAGAATTCCTTACCTTATACACTGATAGGAGGATAATTACACCACATAGGACAGGAAGAAATCATAAGGGTTTTTTATGAACATGAAAGAGAATAAATTTTGAGAGAATCACATGAAGGAATAGTAGGAGGACACAATTGTGGTGAAACAATGACCAAAAGAGGTAAACTACTTGTACTTTTATGGCCAACCCTATATAAAGATGAAAAAGACTATACATAGAGCTATGACATTTGCCGAAGTGTGGGGAAACCTACTACAAGAGATGAAATACCTCTAAAACTAGTATTAGCACATATCCCATTTGAAAAATGACTGATAGACTTTATAAGACCCATTGATCCACCTGCCAAACATTCCAGAGCAAGATTCATAATAACATGTGTGGAATATTTAATAAAGTGGACCGTAGAAGTATAACCTACCAAGGATTGTACCACAAAAACTATCACAATATTTTTATATGAGAATATAATCACTAGGTATAGTTTCCTATTAAGTATAGTAAGTGATCAAGCCAAACATTTTTTCAACAAAGTAATTATAGAGCTCCTATAGAATTTCATGATTTTACACAATAAAAGCTCACCCTATCATCCCCAAGAAAATGAGGCAAGTGAAGCTATGAATAAGATAATTAGGAAAAAACTTACCAATATGTGATGGAAATAGGTTAGATTGGGATATATAGATACCTTTGGTACTCTGGGTTTACCACACATCCTATAAAAGGACCAACAAGTTTACACTGTTCCAATTAGTATATAGAATTTATGTGGTAGTTACCATGAAATTTATAGTCCCTAATCTATGTATCAAACTCACATTGTGGTTAGATGATGATGAGTCCCTAGCATAGATGATAGAAGAGCTAGAAAAAGTGGATGAGAACAGGCTCATAACCTTGTACAACCATGGTGCAGGAGCACCTGATGGACTATATGCCTCCATGAGGCCATTTTCTAAATATTTGTCTTAGGTGGTGTTTTTATCATGTAATAATGTCTAATAGACTATTTTAAGTGTGTTTGAGTCCTATGAGGTTATGTTTAAGTCATATGTCAAATATTGCAAACAATTGCCAAATATTGTAAAAGTGTCATATTGTGAAAGTGCAAAAGTGGGAAGTTGAAGAGACAAGGTTGTAAAAGGTAGTTGGAGAAGTTAGAGAGGTTGAAATAATTATAAATATTCCTCCCATGAGGAATTTTTATGGAGGATTCAGGTGGTTGAAAATGGGTTGAGGGTTTTGATGTTAAACAATTAATAAAATCACTGGTTTTTTGGTAAATCTGAACATTTTCCTTGCTGTTCTCTTGAATTTCATGTGCCTGTATGGATCCATTTCGACCTGAAAGTGATTGGGGATGAATATCCACTGAATTATCTTTCGTTTTCAATTGGTTTGGTCGAATTTCATTGAGTTCGGTAAGAGTTATGATTAAAATAGTGTTTGCCACTTTCAGATTTTTCCTGTTACAGTCATGTTGCAGCAAATAGTATAGATGATATACTCCATATCTTGATCTCAAACCAATTGGGATTGAAAGATATGTTAATATACTTTCATTTGGTGGTGGTTTCATGTAATTTCATTGGGAAATAAGCAAGTTACAGCCGTTTTTCTAAAAACTGCCTGAAACCCTCCATTAGGGTACCTAGTGAGTTTGAAAATTGGGTTTCTCTAAATTGGACCAATAGAAAAACCTAAGAGTTGGTAAAATAATGCATTTTTCTGTATATTTTTATGTGGAAAATTTTTCAGGGCTCGAAGACATGGTCTTGGGTAGATTTAATGATGCCCTAGGTCTGAAAATTGAGAAAAAAATTTGAAAATCACAGTGAGTAGAGGAGTTTTGAGTGATTTGCTTGAGTAATGCATATATTTCTTCGGTAGGATTGTTTTAAAAGTTTGTAATGGTGTATTTTGAGTCCTTTCTAGATAGATCTTGGTGAAACTAAAAGCTTTTGTGACTAATTAATTGCTGTCCTGTGCAAGGCAGACTTGTGACTGTCATATTTTGAGTAAAAATTGGAAGGTTCAATATATGATTGGATGGAATAACATGAAATAAGCATGGGGGATGATTTATTTAGTGTGTGAAGATGTATTTGAACCTGTTAGGAGCTTTGAAAAATTCATTGAGGAATTTGGAACTCTGATTACATGTTTGAGTGTTTGAGTTAAGGGTTTTATGAAGGAAAATGTGTACTTGGGATGAGTGAATAGATAAAGAATGTTTTGAGTTTTGGTAAATGAGATTGAGCCAAGTTGTTTCTTCCTTTGATTGCATGAAATCAAAAAGTAGAACAAAATTTATAGAAAGCTTGGCATGATAGAAACCTCCATAATAAGACTTTCTAGGTAGGAGATTTGGTTCTACAATACAACAAAAAATTCAAAAAGCAAGGCAAGTTAAAGGTAAGGTGGCTAGGACCATACTACGTACATGACATTGCAAAATCAAGAGTGGTAAGATTAAGAAGGTTAGACAACAATCACATCACATGACATGTCAATGGTGCAAGACTTAAACATTACCATCAACCAGAGGGATGAAAATCATTAAGAAAAAAGGACACATATTGTATATTATTTAAATTATGTATTATAGATCAATAAATGATAGAATCAAACCATTAGCAGCCCAAGGTTACAAATAGCTAGAAAAGCCTGTAAAACCCAACGAAAAAATATATGAATTCCACCTACTAGACCAAAACTTATTTAAACACTCCTACACATGCTCCATACTCACTTGCACTCAAATTATCTAAGTGAAGAAGTGTTATTTGAGCTCTGCTACTCATACATACAACTAAAAATAATGGAAAATCCAACCTTGGTTAATGTCACTGAGAAGTCGTGCCCAAAATACAAGACGTGCCCATTTAAATAAATGGAGATAGATAAAGATGGGGAATTCTCAAGCATCCCCATAGGTGTGGTGTATATAGAGGATATGTAAAATACATACATCAACCCATAGCCAAGTAGACCACAAAAAAATTGAAGAGCTCAGGAAAACCCTACTCACCCTAGACCAAACCACATACCAACCATAGCATCAAGAGGTGGGGAAAAAGCATATTGATGTATGGAAGGATTAACCATATTTATGTGTTGAGAATGATTGGGTGTGGTTAGTCCTGAGAAAAGTGCACAATGAATTCATATACCTTGACAAAGCCTACTAAATCACAAAAGAGGCAGTTCATGCAATAATAGGGCTAAGCATGGTTAGAGAAATCCCAACTAAGAAAGTGGTTAAAAATGATAGTCACAGAACTTACCAAGGAAACACTAAACAGGTGAAATTTGAGCATCCATTCAATTACAAACCCTATGGTGCAATATGCCATAATGGGGATTGTGCATAAAATCTATTATGCCAATAGAGAAGACTTTGCCACAGCAACATTTATTCACATTGCATACCATATGCTCATAGAAAGAAGGATTTTGACCTATGTGATGTGATGAGGGAGCACTTGATGGAGAACCTAAAAAAAATCAAAACCTCCCAGTACAATTTCTAGTATGGCACACTATTCATTTTCCTAGTCTTCTCTTTATGAACAAGCTCCCAAATTTCAAAGGAAAAGTGTGGAAAATGAACCTCCCGATAGTGGCATAGATAAAGATTCCAACAATAGCTACAAGCTAGAGAGTGGATACGATATGAATCGATAAAGCAATACATTAATACCATTATTTTTCTAGTAGACAAGGACTACACTTATATGGAGGTAGTGGATCCATGGAAAACATGGATTCCTAGGCTCCCCTACGAAATATCACAGAGAGAAGTGGATGCTTATGCCACAAATATCCCTAGTAAGAAAAAAGACCCAAATGAAAAATGATTTGGGACATACAAAGAGATTATGGACCAAATCCATAAGAAAAATACCAAGTAAAAGTTTGAGAAAAATAAGGAATAGCTACATAAACAATGGAGCCTTCCACCAAAGCAAACAACACATCCATCCCCTTTCGCACCAATTATGAAAAATTGCACATGAACACAAAGATCCAAAAGGTTGCATTGTTCCACTAGCACACAATTAGAGGGACTTGCCTCTTTATCACAAACAGTAACTACACTAGACATGCAAGAGGTATCAAAAACCTTGATACAGATGAGTGCAAAGAGGAAGATTCACAAAGCAAGGGCCAAAAAATCGGTAAAGAGGAAGATAATACAACCTTCCAAAGAAGAGGAAGAAGGAGATGAAGTGGAAGAGGTACAAAAGCCTCTGCAAAAGAAAAAGGAGGAGCATACAATAGAAATACAACAACCAGAGGCACCAGAGGAACCACAACCACCAATTGATGTCATCGTGACTACAAACACCATCATCTATCATGGTATGATTTTGCAAGTCCTCACCATGTATGAATATGCAGACACAGATAATAAAGATAGGATAATACAAAGCTTAGTATAGTATATAAGGAAATTTAATAAAATATTAGAGGAGGTAATTAAGGATTTTTGGAGCCAATAATTATCACACTTTGGGAGAAGAGGGATAAATCCCTAAAATAAGAAGAGGAGATAAGAGAGAAACACATCAAGTAGGTAGGGTCTGACCTTACCAAAAAATAAAAGAAGTAGCTAGTGTAAGCTTAGGCTAAAGAGCTTTGAACAAAATAGAGGGTAGACAACCTAATGGAGGGAGAAAAATAGAAACAACCAAGATGAATAAATAAATCATAGAGATCACCAAGAAGCTTCTAGATTTCTTCTTGAAAGAGGAAAATTCAAAGAAGTAGACAACACCTCCTCCCACAAGTAGTCAACTAAGTGGTGGGGATGGCAGGGGAAAAGAAGAAAACACTAAAGAAGCATCCACATCCATCTCCCCCATACAATCCATCAAAAATTTCCCAGCACAATAGAAACAAATGCAACCAACACCCATACCACAACTACTCTAATTACCAGTAGTGGGCTCACAATTAAAATTTTCAAACATCTCCCCACTACAAAAACTTTAGTTGGGGGTAATATTTCATGCTACCACAAGAGACTTGAGATAATCCAACATGTGGATAATGTGGAGCAATTAGAAGAGGCGGTGCAAACATTATAGAATTTAATACCACACATACAAAGGGGCACTTCCCTTCCCCTACCGCAACAACTAAAATAGTTGGTGGATGGCCTACAATCAGATTTGCAGTCACATAAGGCAAAGATAAGGTAGGAAGCACAACAGGAGATATTGAATAAAAAAGCAAATGAGGCCACAAAGAAATGTGCAATAGCACATTCCCAATTGGAGGTACAAATATAGAATGTCGAGGGAAGCATTGCAGAGGCCAATGTACTATATTAATTTTGACTTCAATGGCCCAACCTAATGAATAACTTTAAGGACCAAATAACATAGTTGGAGGGTCAAATAGTGTAGATTGCCTCTTCATACGATCCACTCAAGGAAATGGATAGTGCAATAAGATCCCAAAAAAAGAATTTTCTCACCCAATTGTAGCATGTATAGGATTAGAGGGAAAAAATAAAGATGCAAGTCAAAAAGCTAAGGGAAACAATTAGAATCAGGCTAGAACACTTAATTGGAGTGATAGGAGAAGCCTAAAACATAACACAACTAATCTAGATACCTACTAATCTTGCAAAGGTAGAAGCCACAAACATAAATACCCAAGGACACATTAAGGTACTCCAACAAGAAAAGCAACAATTGTTGAAAATTGAGGTGTTTTTTTAGCTTAATACTTTGTAAAACTTTAAGATTGCTGATCTAAATATGCTTTTCCTTTGTTATAGATTCTTTGTGGGTGATTATTTGATTAATTCATTTTACTGTTTGTAGAATGTAGACAGAAGTTGATAGTAGAAGAAGACATGATATTAGAAAGATTACACAAGCATATACCGTGGAGAGACCCTTTTAGGAAAAAACTCCACCAAGAATTAATCTATTATTCAATCTCTGAAGTAGATTACAATAGCTCAAATTGTTGCTTGAGAATGCCTCTTTTTCCTTCACCAAAACTTCTTCACAACTTGCAATAAAAACTAATACCAACTCTCTTAAACTTGCTTACGATAAATAGGCTTTGATTAACTTTGTAAACTCCAACTGAGTTACAATTACAATGCTCAAGCCCTATCCATAAAAGGTACGCCTATCTCATGCAAATAGAGTTATGCCATGAAGAACAATGTCAAATCCTCATCTTCATGCATTTGGGCATCCCAAACTGAAGTAGCAACTCAACCTCTATTCTGTAAATATCTTCAAGGATTCATCCTCAAAGTAGGCACCCAAAATTGGTCCCAATTAACTAAGCCTTTTGAAATATCTCAACATGCAAAGGAGTTAATTCCAAGAAGACAACTTGGATGCCCAATTTGGGTCCAAGTCATTTCTTGTTAACTGAAAATTTTCTCAACACCAGTCATGCAAGAATGGTCATCCCCTGTTAACTGAAGGTAGTCCTTGTTATTTGTCATGCAACTCAAGTCATTAGCCATGCATTCCAAGTTAACTGAAGATAATTGAACCATAACTGAACTAAACTAAACTGAACTAAACTAAATTGAACTAAATTGAATTGAACTGAACTAAAGTAAATTGATTCTAAACTGAACTGAGTTGAACTGAACTGAATTGAACTGAACTAATCTGAACTAAATTGAACTAAACTACATGCATGCAAACATCAAACCCTAACTCCTAGGATCTTTACATGCATTCAGAAGTGTTATCTCTTACTCTGAATAGTTAACTGAACTCAAGGTGAGTGTCACCCACCATGTGGGTGCCCCATGTGCCCCTATTAATTAGGAACTCATAATGGATGCCCTCACATGCTCCTAACATTTATAATTAATTACAAATGTCAATTAACATGATTATTTCATCAAATATTAATCTCTTCCTAATCCTAGTGTTAATGAACACATTCCAAGGAATTAGGAGATACATGAAATAAATAATGTTTAGGATTGCAATTAAATGGAATCCTATTCCCAACAACAATGGGATATTGAATTGGTGCAACTAAAAGTGATATATATATATATATATATATATATATATATATATATATATATATATATATATATATATATATATATATATATATATATATATGTGAATGAAATAGACTGTAATATAGAGTAGAGAATAAGACCTACTATTGTAAGTGTTATAATACATAAATATATGGAGTTATAAGGGTTTAGTGAATGTATGTGTTACGAATGAATGTTGTCTTTATTTAAGTTATATATGAAATGATGATAGATATATATTCCTATAACACTTACTCTTTTCTTTTACTATATCCTCTAGGGTATAAATAAACTACATAAGGGATACTAAGGTACAGATCTTCAGATTGTAATTCCCCATTTCCTCTTACCAATAATATGAAATAGGTAAAATGTGTGTAATGGTAGGAGTGGAAGAATGAGGTGGAAATTGAATGGTAAATATATTTAGGATCTTACAAAACCAACTAAACATGTCATCCTCTAATGGATATGGAAAATGAGACATCATGGTAGGTTCCTCAAAACATAAGTCATTCACATCACATGTCCTATATTCTTTGTAAGTGTGGAATAAGTAAACTAAGAATAAATAAGAACACTTCTTAATAAGACATTATATCAAAAGATTCAAGAGCAATTAAACAATTTAAAGCAAGAATCTACTGAAAGCGTCATATTGTTCTCTATCTCTAAATATTTATTAAGTCATGGGGCTCTCAGATTTGGTAAGCATTGTGACTATTAAAATGCCAATCTAGAGAATGAGATGTTGCTAAATGAAATGATGTAATCCTATATGATGATTTCTAGATGATAAAAGGAAGCTACTATAATCTAAATTGACATGAAACTATGATGAAAGAAGCTACAGTAATCTATGATGTAGTTATGATTATGATTCTACTGATGCTATGATTGCTATTACTATTGATAATATTGCTAAATGATTCTATGCCGAATTACTTGAATGCTAAGATGCTTGATTGCTTGATTGCTGCAGAGTAAGATTGCACAAAGTTCAGATTCGGGATCCATTTCTTGTTTCAGAAGGTTGTATATGTAGATCCATGGCAACACATTGTGATGGGACAACACAACAAAGGCTTGGATTTGATTTGGAGAATTCAAAGGTAAGAAATGAAGAACCTTGAGCTGATCATGGGAATGGTTTCTCCCCATGAAAACATCAGGCTAGATAATAGGAAGAATCAGAGGAAAGAGATTGAAGAGGATTACCTGCAAGTTTGTCTCCACAGCTTTCCCGTGAATGCCAGTTGAATTAAATTAGATGTTTTATATCTAATTTGGTAGGTGAGATATGATGAGCTGTAGAAATATGAATATATTTGAATACTTAGATTTATTCAAATTTTAGGAAGAAAGAAGATATTAAATTTAATAAAACAAACTATAGAAGTCTATTTATTAAATTAAAAATGGAAGAAATGAATAATTAAATGAAACAAATATTTGAACCTATTTATTTAATTAAGATAGAATGATGTGATTTTAAATAGGAGAATTTGATAAATAAATAAAACAAAGTATTAAATTTGTTTATTTAATTAAGATGGAATAATAGAAGAATTAGAAGAATTAAATGTGAACTATATAAATAAATATTTCTATTTATTTAATAGTAGATGAAATTAAGGTTAATTAATCAAATAAGTCGTATTTAATTAATTAGATTATCTGGACCATTTTTAGGTGTATACATTTTGCCCCTCTTTGAAGTGATGTGTTTACACATTGATTCAAAGAAAATTTTGTTGTTGCTACTAGTATTGACGAAAAAAATTCAGTATGCCCCAGATGTTGATTTTCAGGTGATGATGAATATATGCCCCCTCAGGAGATAAATTGATGAGTTTTTTATTTTTTTGAATTTTTTGGATTTTTCAAATTTTTATGATTTTTCGATGATTCTATGATGATTCGATGAAGATTCGATGTTGAAATAATTTATCTCTTGATAAAGAATGTAGAAAATTTCCCCTAGATGAATTTGAATTAATCTCCCTTAAAAAAAATAAAATTAATTAACCCCACAAAAATCCCACCTTAATTAACCTATAAAAGGTCAAAAGGTCATTTTCAAACTCATTTGTGCATTTGAATTTGAATTTTTTTGTGAGAGAGAGCAATTTGAGCCATTTGGAGAAAGATGTCGATTCCTTACCACACTCACCGGTTCGAGCGTGTGTGACGACACAACCACCCGACCGTCTACGGACCTCCGGTACGTACCCGTTAACCCCCTCGTTACTCATGTATTCCTCATTTTTCACACTTTTTTTGGTTTTTTAAATTTCCATGTCTTTTAGCACTTTTGCATGTTGATGTAGTGCTTAGAATAATTGTTTTAGCGCTTTTAATGTTTTAGCGCTTAGGCTAGATTCTGTAGTGGTTAGGTAGAGTAAATTAGCGCTTTCAATGTTTTAGCGCGTAGAATAGGTTTTGTAGCACTTTGACTTTTTGTATTAGCACTTTTTCCCAGTAGATTAGCGCTTATGATTTTTCTTTTAGCGCTTTTAGTAAAATGGCACATTGACTACATGTATTAGTGCTTTTGACTGATGAAATAGCGTTTTTGATGATTTAGTGCTTTGAGCACCTGTTTTAGCACTTTTAAGTGTTTTAATGGCGCTTCTAATATTGTGGCGCATAGAAACTCTATTTTAACGCTTCTAAGTTAGATTGATAAAGTTTGTCAAATTTGTCCTTGATTTTGATCATGTCAGCCATTGGTTTGATATGATTGATGATCTTGATCAAGTAGATGATGTTCAACCTCATGATAGACGAGGTCTGATGATTAATTGATGATAATTATCCTCATGATAGGCGAGGAATAATTACAGTTTCATTGATGAACCTCATGATAGGTGAGGTTGATTTGATGTATTGACCTCATGATAAGTGAGGTTCAATGATGTTTGATGATTGACCTCATGATAGGTGAGGTTCAATGATTGTTCGTTCATGAGATTTAATCAAAAGTATCACCAAGAGTTGATTAGGTTTGATAGGATAATTGATGTGTGATGATTTGACAAGGAATATTGATATTGATCATTTCATGATTATAGGAGGCTTTGACAAACCTCCAGATTAGAGAGCGATTTCCTTAGATGTTTGATTTGATACCATAGCTAGCCCAACCTGAGACAACTATTATTACACATTATGGATTGCCCCCCTTATTGGATATTCCCTAGATTAGGATTAATCGAGGTCTCGTGACAGCTTTAGCAGAGAGGTGGCATAGCAAGCATAATGCCTTCCACCTAGCTACCGGTGAGATTACAGTCACCCCTGAGGATGTCTAGCAGATTTTGTAGATACCAGTTGTTGGGGATATTGTTGTCTATGATTCATTAGAACAGGGTGGGACTGATGCCCTTCGGAGATTGTTGTAGGATGATAGGATTGGTGGATGCTTATGCCACTTTTCTGACATTCTTGCTGGATTCATTGGAGGATTCCTTTGTCCCGATCGTAGGTCAAATGGATTCTCTAATGGTTGGGGTCATGTACTGGAGAGCATGATCATTCACGGGATGAGATATGCTTGGGGAATGTGCATGCTTTCCCATTTGTATCATGATTTGCATTCAACGGTCTACCTTGGAGGTCGGATTTTATCCGTTGGAGTCACTTTACTTCAGGTGTGGGCATGGCAACATATTTTTGTCATGTGGCAAGTGATGGTGAGGTAGCGTCCTGCCAGGCGGCCATATGTGCATAGATATACAAGTCGTCTTACTCAGCATAGACTAGGTAAGTTGGATCATTGGCATAGAGTATTGGATGATATGGAGATTGTGACATGGTGTCCATATTTAGATTGTGAGCATTGGGATGATGATGATGTTCAATTACCATTATTTTGTCAGTCATTTACTCTGATTGGTCGGACACGGTGGATTTTGGAGAGATTTCTGCTGAGACGAGTGATTTGTCAGTATGGCATTATTTAGGGCATTCCCCAGGGTGTTGCCCACTATGCTCGTCAACAGTTAGACTCTACAAATTGGGGGCCTGGTCTGTCTTATAATGCAGTAGTGCAGGAGTTTCAGGCTTTACATCCTCTTATTTAGGAGATCTATCCAGATATTGTCGAGCCACTAGTGACAACTAATTATGTAAAGTATCTGGTGTTACATCCATTTCCCTGTATTACCATTCTTGATGAGCTAGTACCATTACTTGTTGATGAGGAGGTTGTTGTACACTAATTTTGATGGAGGAGAGAGGAGATTGGAGATGAGGAGGTAGTGGTGGAGGAGGTCGAGAGCAGTAGTGATGAGGAGGGCAGTGGGGATGAGAAGGACGCAGAGGATGTCGAGGGTAGTGGTGATGAGGGGGACAATAGTGATGATGATGATAGCAGTGATGATGATGAGGGGTATGGAGGTGGAGGACTAGATGTTGCTAGTGGGTTAGGTGCAGGTGGGTCAGGTCCTGGTTTAGAGGAGTATATGTTACCTCGTAAGAGGTGAGCAGTTGTAGAACTGACAGAGCAACATGTGCAGTAGTAGTAGACCTAGATAATGAGTCTATAGGTACATGTTCAAACCTTATAGGTCCAGCTAACTCAGGCCCAGGGTTTTTTGGTACAGACTCAGACACAGATGTAGGCTCAGGCTCAGGCTCACACACAAGCCCTAGCATAGGTATAGGCTCAGTTGGATGAAGCTCAGGTACAAATTACAGCCTTGACAACCAAGAGGGATGCCACTAGACAGACTGCAGGGGAAGCTTAGGCTCATATTGCATCATTGATAGCTGAGAGGGATGCCGACAAATTTATTGCACAGGGGGCTCAAGTTGCAACTGAGAGATTGTAGAGATTGGTGGATGGTACCACTGTAGCCGATTATATGCGAGAGGTTTTCCATGTTGGTTGGGAGGTAGATTATTACAAAGGTAAATTCTATGATGATGTCCCTTCAGAGCATAGAGTGAGCTATGGGCAATCCCAATCTGGCAAGACTCGTACCAGGACTGTCAGTGCGGGTATGACACAACCTCTTCTGAGAGACCCGAGAGATCTCGGTACATCTAGTGGTGGTGGAGGGACTGGTCCTGAGATTCCTGCACCATCTGGAGCTAGCAGCACCTAGTTTTATGATTGCACCCTCTATTATATTTTGAGATGTGATGTACACTTCGATTATATCCCTTTTTGATGATATATCTCTTTTTATTTTAGACGTCATTGTATACTTGTCATTTATGATTTTGAGATCTCTATGATATGCAATGGATTTTATTGATCTATTATGTGTTGTATATGATTCTATGATGGATGCATTTATTTTCTATGTTCTATATGCCATGTGATGATCTTTATATTATGATGTTATGGATGCATTTTTATAATCACGATGATATGCTATGATTTGTGATGTTCTATTTATGATGTGCATAATGATGATGTATGAATGATGTATAGAAGTATGATGAATGTATGGATTCAATTATTTATATGGATGAAATAAATGTATTATGATATGTATTTCGAAATTATATGATAATGTTCCTATATGTACGATTATAGATATGATGTTCTAAATGATATATGATGTGTGATGTAAATGGGATGTGTGCACATTTATTTTTGTGATAAATGTAAATATATGATGCAATAAGTGGATGAAAATGATGTATGATAATGGTATGTTGAATATATATGTGAATGGAAATGCACTTATATGATGTAATAAGTGGATGAAAATGGTGTATGATATATGATATGTTGAATGGACTATGATATGTGATATGATTGATGGACGAATGAAAATGAAACTATAGAGATTTATTTTTGAGATTTTCTTATGAAATTTTATGACATGTGATATGAGAAAATATGATATGATCACTGCAAATTATTTGATCAAATGTATGAATGATGAAATGATAATTAAATGCTTTCTAATATATACAATGAAAATGATGATGCGACTACATGACATGATGATTTTTTTGTTAATGTCAAGTATACTCAATCTGTTATGATAAAAGATGATATTGTTTGGAATTGATTACCCTTCTTTGTAACAAATACTCTGCAGATGTAAAAACTATTATGAATGCAATCTAATTTTACCATGAAAATCTATATGCGAGCATTGGCATTTTAACAGTACTTTTATCATGCTTTGTATCATCATAGAGCTTTAAAAATATTGAAAGTGAGTACAAGCATCGATGGTATGATTTAGATCATGATGACCTGAGTACTATTTCCATGATTTTTTTGATATTGCAAGTGAACACAAGCATCTAGGTATAATTAAACCGAGATGACCTGAGCATTTCTTGCGTAAATAGACAAGAACCAATCACTTTCCTATGCGAATTGGAATATCATCCATGATACTTTGTAGAGAACTTCCCATGACAATTCACACAATAATAATGATTAACTCATAGATAACAGACAAAGAAAAATACCATTCTCCTTCCTAGCTTCTCTAGTTCAATACATCATCGAGTTGCTCCAAAGAAATGATACAAAGATCAAAGTACAATATATCCAACCTTTGCTTAAAGTATTTCAACCATTATTCAAATTAGATCATCCATTTTGATTTTATGATGTTTTGTGATTTTTGAGATTTTGACCAGTAATCTAATCTAAAGACCTATCCTAGGGGCCTTAGGGGTTGATCAAAGATTAGCCTTGCCTACGTTATACACGCAAAGACCACGTAGTTCGACTGACACAAACTTTGTTTTTGACTTTTTTTTGAATTTTTTGTTGTGATATGGATGTCCCATGTGTTTTCGATGGTGATTAATGTTCCATGTTGGGTTTTGTTTTGATCATTGTTTTCCTTGTGTTTGTCCTCTTGTTGTTTGTCTATTTGGTTAAGCTCGAGCTTTATTGCCCCTAGTGAGGTTCAGATGTTTCCCCCAAGCTAGGGTGAGACATGACCACTCGTAATGATATGATAATGAATGTAAAATGATGGTGAAAGCAACGACCATGACATGAATCTAAATATATAGAAAAGTTGGCTTTAAAATCACATGTAACGCCTGTTTCTAGTTTTTCACTACATGTTTTTATTGCACTTTTTGGATCTTTTTGATTGTTTTGTATTTTTGTATTTTTGTATTTTTTTTTGATACTTTTCCTATCACCAAGACACTTGTTTGTTAGGTTTTCATCAAGGTAACCATTTTCAGAACTTGACCTGTGCACTAGGTGATTCATGTGTAGAACTTTCTGAGATGGATATTGTTGATAGGTTCATTGAACAGATCCCCTTCAGGTGTGGATAGTTGATAGGCTCCAGATCCATAAACTGATATGATGGAAAAGGGACCTAGCCAATTAGGTTCAAACTTCCCTTTCTTTTCTCTGTCTTGCTGATTTCTTGGGTTTTCCTTTAGGCCCAAATCCCCAACTTGAAAGACTCTAGGTTTTACCCTTTGATTGTAGCTTCTGGACATCCTCTGTTGATATTTTGTCAAATGGTTCACAGCTTGTTGACGACGTTCATCTAATAGTTCCAACTCTTGCAGTCTAGAAACCCTATAATCTTCATTTGGAATGATACCTTTCAGGGAGACATAGAGTGATGGAATTTCAACCTCAATGGGTAGTATAGCTTCTAATCCATATACCAATGCATATGGTGTAGCTCCTGTGGATGTTTTGATGCTAGTTCGATATGCCCATATTGCAGGATTTAGTTGAACATGCCAATCACGTCCAAAAATTTTAACCATTTTCTTTAGAATTTTTAGAATTGTTTTGTTTGAGGCCTCTGCTTGGCCATTTCCTTGAGGGTAGTATGGTGTTGAAAAATGATGTTGGATATGGAGCTTCTCACACAATTCCTAGACATCCTAGTTTTCAAAAGGTCTTCCATTGTCTATTACAATGGACTAATGAATTCCATATCTACAAATGATGTAGTTCAGTATGAATGACGAGATCTATTTTCCAGTGATTGTTATTAAAGGAACTACTTCTATCCATTTGGTAAAATACTTTGTTGCTGTGATTATGAATTTGTGTCCATTGGATGAAGATGGATTGATCTTTCCTACTAGGTCCAGTCCCCACTAACAAAAAGGCCATGTTGATGTGAATGGGTGCAATTTTTGTGCCGGTGCGTGGATTAAATTACCATGTATCTAACATTTCTAGCACTTTTTAACAAAATGATAGGACTCCATCTCCATATTCGGCTAGTAATACGGTCCCAAACGGAGGAGTTTCTTTGCTAAGGCTGGTCCACTTGAATGAGTTCCACAAATACCTTCATGAACATCACGTAAAGTTTTCTCAAACTCGTTATGTTCTAGAAACTGAAGAAGAGTACCATCTAGACCTTGAAGGTAAAGTATGTCAGCTATTAAGGTATGTCATGCAACTTGGCAGATGAAGTTAGGTTTCTGGTTTCTGGAAAGATCAAGAGGAAGGATATTGTCCTTAAGGTAAGCATGGGTCTTTCCATAGACAGAGGATTCAATGTCAACTAGTTGGCATATGGTTCAAGAATCTGGATCATCATAAGCTAGTTTAGATACTTGTTCTACCATAAACTCATAACGACCTTGTTTTTCTAGCAACTGTAAAAGAGAAGAAATTGTTGCCATAGCATATGCAACTTTGTTTTTTTCCCTTGGAATTTGTTCAAACTTGATTTCCACAAAGTATTTATTGAAATCATCTATCATATTCTTATATGGCATCAATTTTTCATCCTTTGTCTGATATTCATCATTTACATGATAAATGACTAATTGTGAATCACCATATACTTGCAGTTCTGTGATATTCCATTCAACTGCCACTTTGATTCCAATAATCAAGGCCTCATACTCAGCTACATTATTTGTGCAAGAAAACATGATTCTATAGAACCTTGGGATTGTATGTCCTTGAGGTGTGACAAACAGAATGCCCGCACCAGACCCACATTGTGTGTATGACTCGTCAAAATAAAGCCTCCATGGTTGTGTTGTCACAGTAAGGATATCTACATCAAGAAATTCAATGCTCATTGGATGAGCATCTGGCAACAGAGCTTCAACTAATTGATCATCTATCACCTGTCCCTTGATGGCTCTCCGGTCTACATACTAGATGTCAAACTCACTTAAGATCATGATCCACTTTGCTAGTCTCCTTGTTAGAGTGGCTTTGCTAAGTAGATATTTTAATGGGTCAATTTTTGCTATGAGTCTGACTGTATGAGTCAACATGTAGTGCTGCAACTGCTGGGTTGCAAACACCACTACCAAACAAGCCTTTTCTATGAATGTGTAATTTATTTCATAATCATTGAGAGTCCTACTGATGTAGTAAATAGCTTGTTCTTTTCCCTCAGAATCTTCCTGTGCTAATAGAGCTCCTAAAGAAATATATGTTGTTGCGATATATAGTAAAAATGGTCTCTCTGCTATAGGTGGCATGAGTATGGGAGGTGACATCAAATATTGTTTTATTTGATTGAAAGTAGTTTCACATCCTTCATCCCATTTAAAAGAGACATTCTTATGCAGCAGATGATTGAAGGGATGACTTTTATCTGCTATCTAAGAGATGAACCTTTTGATTGATTGTAGCCTACCTTGTAGAGTTCTTAATTGACTGATATTATTTGGCGGAGGCATTTCCATTATTGCTTTGACCTTAGCCGGATCCACTTCAATGCCTTTTTTTGATACTATGTATTCGAGGAGCTTTGTCGATGTAACCCAAAATACACACTTCTTTGGATTCAATTTGACATTGAATTTCTCTAATCTTGTAAAGATTTTGCTCATAATCTCCAGATGTCCTTCCTTGGTGTATGATTTTTCCAATATATCATCTACATAATCTTCCATAAAAGTATGCATCATGTCATGGAAAATAGTAGTCATTGCACGCTGATATGTTGCACCTGCATTTTTCAAGCCAAACGGCATGACATTCCAACAGAATGTACCCCAAGGACAAGTGAATGTTGTATTTTCCTGATCTTCGGGTGCTATCATGATTTGGTTGTACCCTGGGAATCCATCCATTAATGACAACATGGCATGTCCTACTGTTAAATCAACAATAATGTCAATGCTTGGTAAAGGAAAATCATCCTTTGGGCACGCCTTATTTAGATCTCTGAAATTTGTGCATATTTTGATACTATTATCTAGTTTAGATACAGGCACAATATTTGAAATCCACTTAGCATAATCAATAGACCTGATAAATCTTGCATCCAACAACATTTTCAGCTCAACTCTTACCATTAAGGCGATGTGGGGATGCATTTTTCTCAATTTTTTCTTTACTAGTTTGATTCCAGATGGTAGAGATAGATGGTGCATCAGAAGATCTGGATCTAACCCAAGCATATTAGAGTAAGACCATGCAAAATTGATATGTTTTTCTTCAAAGAATTTCATGAATCCAAGCTTCTCTTATGCTGTCATGGACGTTGCCAGATGTAGAATCTTTTCCTTTTCTATTGTTCCAAGATTTATGGACTATGTAGGCTCCACCAGTATTGATGATATGTCCTAGTAATGCTCTAGAAGGGTGTCAAATCTACCATCTTTCAGTTCCTTAGAAAGGTTTTCACTATTAGACATGTTCTTTATTTTTACTTTTTCAAGATCTAATGCTGCCATTGAATGGTTTTCACCATTAGATCCATTTTTCCTATTGTCAATTTTGCAACTGGAAGATTTGACACCCTCCTGATTTGAAGTGTCATTATGAGTGTTATGGGTAGAACTTGTATTAGGTGTGCCATTGCAAAGAAAATCTACAATGTCATCATCATTTGAAAATACTGGTATATTAATAGGTTTAGTTGGTCCCTAGTCAATAAGTTCAGGATGCATCAAGGGTAAAAAGTCCCCAGGTTGAGTAAGGCTGGCGGTATTGAGGGTTCTGATAGCCATGTGGTCAAAGGTGTTAGTGGTAAGGTTGAGTTCTATGATATTTCCCTCCTGCAAGTCATCTATCTCACTCGATGTTTGTTCATCCTCACTTGAGTTATCGATATTTGGTGATCCCTCTAGTTCCTGAACTTTGTCCCTCCTCTCATGTGGGTGTATATACTTTTATGACATCAATGTGTTTTTCAGTGTATGATGTTGCAGATAAATGATCCCATTCATACTCATTTGAATCTATTTCAGAACCATCCCTTATTTGAAGAATCCTTTCTACCACTTTTTGAGTTACTTCTTTTGATTCCCCTGTATAGCCTAATCATGTTTTGTCTTTAGGCTAAAGTGTTAGAGGTTGAATAGGTTCTATAATTCCATCTTTTTTTTTACCAATTGGTCCTTGTCCTTTATATCCCATTTTATCTAAGATAGCCTTTCCTTTTCCATATTGATATGTCCTTATACTGATATTTTCTGATGTTGAGGCTTCTTCATCTTTGTAGAGCCAATTGAGAATGGCCCTATCTTCTGATTCATCTTCTAGATTTCCCACTTTTACAAACCTTTCATCCAAAACCGTGGTAGGTTGTGATGATTGTTGTGTGTTTGTTGTGGGTTTTCCATATGATTTTGAAGATGGCAGCAATTGTGAAAGGCACAAAGATTGCTCAATGGAATACTCTCCCAATCCCTTGTTGTTTAACTGGATCTTGTTCGTAAACTGTTGTGATAGAGTATTGAGGGGACCTTCATTGTTTGATAAAGTTGAGTCAGCAACAGTTGTTTCCTTTGCCTGGTCCTTTTTCTCAACCCATTTGGATATAAAATTGAGTTTCTTTTCACCACTGGATGAATTATAAGTGTTGGCTTCTCTATTGTGGGGTACCAAAGTTTCTTGAGTTGCCTTAAGCATGTTACAAGTCTAGGGATTATTGTAGTCAGTTGAGATAGTGACCTCTTGTCCATTGATTGGAAATTTCAAACATTGATGATATGTTGAAGGTACCGCTTGCATTTCATGGATCCATGGACATACCAAGAGTATGTTATATGTTAGCTCTTTGTCTAACACTTGGAAAACTATGTTTTTGACAAATAGTCCCACTTGAATTGGTAGTACAATCGGCCACTTGGAAGAACTTTCCTCTTTATCATATGCTTTTATTGTTATCTTTCTTTTGACATCAATGGAGTTATCAAAATAACCTATTGCACAAAATAGTTTTAAATTACAAATATTTAATCCAGCTCCGCCATCTATTAAGACACTCTTGACACAATGTTTATGGATTAGAACCTCTATATGTAGGGTTGCATTGTGTGGGTGATTTAGTGACACATCATCTTTTTCAGAGAATGACATACAATGAGGTGTGGTTAGATGTCCCACCATAGCTTTAAACTAAAAAACATCCAAATTATTGGGTACCATAGTGGCTACTAGAGCTTGTTCCAGAACCTCCTTATGTGATGGTGAAATTTTAAGAAGTTCCAATATGGATATTTGTGTGGGTATCTTTTGTAGTTGATCCACAATGTTGTATTGATTTGAAGGGGGAGTAGTGATTTTAGATGAAACTCCTTTCAGTATCACTTTAGATTGCACCCTTGTACATTGACCAGTTGATTGTCTTGTGTTTCCCTGATTTTTATGACATTTATTTGGTTGTCGGATGTGTTTATGTATGGGATCACATTCAGGGATATAGTGTCATTGATGTTAATGTTATCTGTTTGATTGTTAATGACATTATTTTTCTCAACCTGAGAAACACAATGAATAGTACTATCATAGATGTAGTTTATACCTTTACCTTTACTGTTTGAAGAAGATTCTCCTTTTTCGTAGTTGGGTAAAGGATTTGTAAATGCACTGTGATCATTTTTTGTTTGATGTCCTTAAAAAAATACCTTCTTTGCTTCAATCAAGTCTTGTATCAGATGTTTTAATTGCATACAATCATTTGTTTTATGTCCTTTATTTTTATGAAAATTGCAATAGTCAGCATCATTCCACCAAGATGGTTTCATTTTTGGCTCCCAATTTCTTGCTTTTGATAGGGTAATAAGTCTATTTGCAATAAGCTCTCTCATTGTTGATTCCAAAGTTTGTCCTAATGGTGTAAATCTTCGTCGATTGAATTGTCTTTGATATGACTGTGGCTGAGATTCTCCATTGTTTTGGTTATTATTTTGAGTGGTACCTTGATTGTTGTTCTAGTTGTCATTTTGATTTGTTTTCACGGTTGTTGTCATCAAATTGAATACTGGTTTCATATTTTGCATGCCAGTTGTAGCATCATTGTTTCCAGTATTTTTTTTTTCTTCCAAAATTTAGGCTTGTCATTGTTTCCATAGTGATTTGAGGAATTTGCATTGTTTTATGTATCATTGTAATGTTTAATCACTCCTCTTTTGACTAAGGCTTCTTCGATTTTAATCCCGTTCTCAATCACTTTTTCAAATGTCAGGGGACATTGTAGTTCCAGTCTATAACTCATGTCATCATTTAAGTTGTCGACAAATAATTCAATCTTTTCTTCTTCGGTTATAGATCGAGGATATCTAGCAAACAACTTTTTCCAATGTTGTAGGAATGATAGGAATTTCTCACCCTTCTTTTGTTTCATATTGTATAGATCTTTTATGGTTACGTCATGTTGAATGTTGAAAGAGAATTGTGTGATAAATATGTTAACTAGTTCTTCAAAGGATCGAAAACTTGGTTTTAATTTGGAGAACCATTCCATACAGTGAGCTCCTAAACTCCTTGGAAATAACCTCATTAAGTAAGTATCCTCCTGTGCAAACTCTAAACTCATTGTTTTGAATTCCCTCACATGGTCAGTCAGATCTTTTTTTCCATTGTACTTGTCATACTTGGGGAATTCACAATGTCTAGGGAAGGGTATCATGTCCACACTTGGATGAAAGGGATAAGGACAAATGTCCTGCAATGAATACCTCTTTGTGGTTCCCTTTTGCATATCTTGGATTTGTTTTTGTAAATTTTGCATTTGAGATGTTAGAGCAACCACTTGATCTATGTCTTACATGTTGTGGTTCAATTTCATTTGTTCTAGGTGTTTCCTTCAATTGATTGATGTCAAAATCTTTCAAAAGTTTTGCACCTAATTCCGCTAACATCAAGAGGTATTTTTCCATGTTTTGTTCCAATGAATTTGTGAAAATTTGGATATTGTTGGGTGGTTTGTATATCCTCTTGATTTATCTCATTGGTATCATTTTGATGGAATCTGTGAAATGGATTTTCTTTAGCCATTATGTTTAGTGTTTCAATTTCCTTCTCTCTAAGTTTTTGTCTTTGTAACCTTGTCACAATTGGAATACAAGTATTCATTATTTTCACTAAACTTTGACCTTTTGTGTTGGGATTAGTGTCAACTAGATTTTAACAAAGTCAAATAGAATGATATATTCTATTGATGAAACCAAGTTAAAAATCTAATTATTTGTGTTTTGTTTCCCAATTGTAGGATGCCAAAATCTTGATGAGGAAACTTAACTCAATAATCAAGATTTGTGTTTTTGATAATTGGACACTGTGTAGTTTACAAGATTTGGGTTTAAGTTGAAAATAATTTGGACTTGTAAGAACCTATTTTGTTTTAGGTTTAAGACACTGTCTGAACTGTAAAAAAAATGTTTCTGTCTGGTAAAAATCTGAGTTTTTGATGCCAACAATCTGACAGATGTTCGTACAAGCTCTCTATTTTTTTGTTCTATGGAGGTGCTATTATAGAGGGTAGAAGTGCTGAAATAGACTTTTGATGCACTAAAGTTTATGGTAAAAGCATTGTAAAATAGGGTAGAAGCCCTAAAATATACCGTGGATGCACTATTGTACTGGTAAATTTCCTAATATTGGCAAGTTTCGGTTACAGTTGGTAGAAGCACTATTAGATTTGTTAGATGCACTAAAATAGAATATAGATGCGCTATTTCAAATGTGGATGCACTAAAAGATAGTGTAAAAGCGCTAGAACAGACTGTGAAAATGCTATTATACTTGCAATTTCCTGACACTGGTGAATTTTGGTTACAGTCGGCAGTTGTGCTACAAAATTTGTCAGAAGCGCTAAAATAGACTGCGAACGCGCTATTTGAACTATATATGTGCTAAAAGACAATGCGGAAGTGCTAAAACAGAGTGTGTAAGTGCTATTTTGGGATTCCACAATGTTTCCTAATTTTCCTCTCCATGAAGAGATTGACCTTTTTTGGTGTAATTTTCTGGATTTTTGGTATTTTGACATGATATCTCTACTAGTAACTCTCTGATTTTGGATGACGAGCCTAATGTTTCCAAGTTTTCTCTACTGTAAGAATTGATTGGGCCTATTAGAATATTGTATTGCTGGTTGTGGGATGAAAGACTGATGAATGGGTCGACTATGATTATGCTTTTTTGAAAGAGTTCTTCATTGAAAGTAAGCTTGTGAACATAAAGGCTCTAAGGAAAAATCATTTCAAAAAAAAATCGTAGCTAAGTTGCTTCTTTCATTTCTTGACTCTTGTTGTGAGGGATTTCTTGACAAACATTGTGGATTTCCAATCCCTAATCATAAATTTCACAATTTGATTTTGTCTGACTCTTTGTGTTTTTCTGGATGATCTTTATCTGGATTAATGATTTGAAAAAAATAGCAAGCAATTGTAGAACAGTTGTTTTTAAGTCCTAGAATCTAAACAATAAGTGTATGTTCAAGAATCAAAGATGATCCTTCTGGATTTCCATAGGTTTTTAACAAAGAATACACTTCAAGCAGACTCACTCTTAAGGTCAAAAGGTCATCGTTATACTCAAACAACCCACATCTTAAAATTGTGTCGACTCACGCAGTCGTGTCACCCCCTAGAGGGCGCTCGTGTTTTTGTCTTTTCCAGGTGCATACTCAAAGTTAGATTTCTTGATCCCTTGAGAAAACAGTCCTTGGAAATTATATGGTGAGTGTCTTGGGGGAAGATTCTTCCCTCCCCTTGCACCATTGAGTATTACAATGTTTGGTTACTAACTTAGTTGGATTCTACACTATGGTTTGTAGATAGGATTTTTGTTCGGAGCGAAAAATGATAAAATCCCTCAGGAGACCTCCCAATCTTTAGAACAAAGATTTTGGGGATGGTTATCTTGCACACTTCTAGTAAATGTAGGTTTCCCTAGATTTACTTTTATTTTATAGTGGGTTGGAAAACCTGGCTTTGGTTATTCCCACTCAGGTCGTTCCCGTAGGGTGAGTACTTTTCCCCACTACGACAGGCCTTCTAAAGGATTTAACAAAGCATGAATTGCATGAAATTAAAGGATGAGTCTGGCATTTTAATCACCCAGTTAAGGGGAGAGCATAGGCCTATCACCGCACAATCACAGTAATCAAGTGTTCAGTTTTAAATCCCAAATAACAATTTGCTATTCTACGTGAAGATGTTGCTTCACAAAAGACATGGTGTTAATTTTAACCAAATAGAAAATGTATGATGACTACCCTATGATTGATATATTTTAAACCAAATGACTACCCTAGGATTGGTTCTTTTTATTCCAAATATATCAAATAAATTTCTGGTCGTGGTCGCGTCAGATCTAGACAAGAAATTACATATGCGCTATAACAGACGTTATAAGTGCCATTTAAATTATCAAAAGCGCTGCAAAAATGATTGGAAGTGCTTCAGAAGAAGCGCTGCAGAATTCATCAGCTGCGCTAAAACAAAAGTGAACATGGAACAGTCAACCATCCTGAGAGCTTCAGGTGGAAGCACTAAAACAGACTGCAGAAGCACTAAAGTTCTTGTTGGATGCACTAAAATAGGTAGAAGCGCTAAAAATTTCAATGGATGCGCTGAAATAGTCAGAAGTGCTAAAACTATCATCATAAGTGCTGCAAAATCCCTTGGTCACGCTAAAAGAACACGCCAGAATCTTGAATGAACACTTTTTAGAAAAAAAATGTTAAAATATGGGGTTAGGGTCCCATGGTGGCCGCCAAAATGTAAGTGTGGAATAAGTAAACTAAGAATAACTAAGAACACTTCTTAATAAGACATTATATCAAAAGATTCAAGAGAAATTAAACTAATTTAAAGCAAGAATCTACTGAAAGTGTCATATTGTTCTCTATCTCTAAAGATTTATTAAGTCATGGGGCTCTCAAATTTGGTAAGCATTGTGACTATTAAAATGCCAATCTAGAGAATGAGATGCTGCTAAATGCAATGATGTAATCCTATATGATGATTTCTAGATGATAAAAGGAAGCTACTTTAATCTAAATTGGCATGAAACTATGATGAAAGAAGCTACAATAATCTATGATGCATCTATGATTATGATTCTACTGATGCTATGATTGCTATTGCTATTGATAATATTGCTAAGTGATTCTATGCTAAATTACTTGAATGCTGAGATGATTGATTACTTGATTGCTACAGAGTAAGATTGCACAAAGTTTAGATTCAGGATCCATTTCCTGTTTCAGAAGGTTGTATATATAGATTCACGGCAACGCATTGTGACGAGACAACACAACAAAGGCTTGGATTTGATCTGGAGAATTCAATGGTAAGAGATGAAGAACCTTAAGTTGATCATGGGAATGGTTTCTCCCCATGAAAACATCAGGCCAGATAATAGGAAGAATTAGAGGAAAGCGATTGAAGAGGATTACCTGCAAGTTTGTCTCCACAACTTTCCCATGAATGCTAGTTGAATTAAATTAGATGTTTTATATCTAATTTGGTAGGTGAGATATGATAAGTTGTAGAAATATGAATATATTTGAATATTTAGATTTATTTAAATTTTAGGAAGAAATAAGATATTAAATTTAATAAAGCAAACTATAGAAGTCTATTTATTAAATTAAAAATGGAAGAAATGGATAATTAAATGAAACAAATATTTGAACTTGTTTATTTAATTAAGATAGAATGATGCGATTTTAATTAGGAGAATTTGATAATTAAATAAAAAAAAGTATTAAATTTGTTTATTTAATTAAGATGGAATAATAGAAGAATTAAAAGAATTAAATGTGAACTATATAAATAAATATTTCTATTTATTTAATAGTAGATGAAATTAAGGTTAATTAATCAAATAAATCGTATTTAATTAATTAGATTATCCAGACCATTTTTAGGTGTATACACTCTTCATGTTGGTTAAAATGTGTGGTGAGGACGATATAAGTAATAGGTTTTGGGATGGTGGAGGTAAGAGTTATCTTGGTTAAAGGGATGATTCTGTAGAAATGAGCATGAAAAAAATATGTGGGAGATGATTTCTCATTATGGTCTACCATCATAAAAATTGACGTGTTTCCCTAATAAATAGTGTAGAGAAACTTGATGGAAGAATGTTAGAGATCATAGGGAAACCAAGGGATATGATAAGGGATTTGTAGAATCATTGGAACATATCAATATTGAAGATTAGGCAAGGTGATAACATTATCCATTTGAGGATAAAGTATGTGCTTTGACTTATTTACACACTAACTATAAGTAAAAAATAATAAATTTGAACCTAAAGTGTGAATGATTTTTGCGAGGCTATAATATGATAATTAACACCTAATATAATATTCATTAGTCATAGAGAAAATATTTAAGCACTCATAACTTAAGGTTCTATCCAAGCATGTTACCAATAAAATGTCTTTTAAGCTTGAAATAGGCTTCTTGCCAAGGTAATTTCATAATCATTTAAACTTCAAACTATCAAATATAAAACAAAAATAGAAAAGAAGACATAATTTAAACTTTGAGCTTTCAATTTATTACCTACACAAATTTGTCTTATTCATTGTCCACTTCACGCTCCTCTAATGTTTGAGTTTTTTAATCAACTTTCTTAATTTGATGTTGAATTCTATATCACTTTAATACATTTGCTTAAAATGATTGACAATTATTAAAATAAAAGATAAAACATGAATATATCCATTCAAGTTCTTCAAAACATAAAAATAATCGATCAAGTTTTTCAAAAAATGAAACTAATCATTCAAATTATTACATTTAATTGAAAACCTGTAATTTTACTTCTATTTTACTTCTATGACAATGAAAGAACAAAAAAGTGATATATTTTTCAAACAATGATTGAAATTTATCAAAATTATAAAAAGTGGGTGTCTATATCAAAGAAAGTGCAATTTGTAGGATAAAACAAATAATGTGGATCCAAATTCACATAATGCACATGTTTTTTACCATTTAATGTTTCTTGCTTGCAAGCAAATGAGCTCAAATTATAGCACAAGTGTGATGCTTTTCTTTGGATATTTCTAACCCTTAGAGTTGGACTTCATTATTAATTCTCAAATGCATGTTTTATACAAAATATAAAAAAAAAATTAAATGTCAAGCATGCTCTCTATCAAGTTTGCACATTTTTCAATGTTATCTAAAAATTCCACATAATATCAAGATCTCTCTTGCGTTTCTAACCATTCATCCATTTATCCATATTTGAAACAAATTATATTTTTATATTTTACACTCCATTATATGGACATAAAAAATTTGATAAGTTTTCAAAAAAAAGAGGGGGGGAGCAAGCTCAATCTTTCATTTTTTAGGATGGTCCACTTGGAAAATTGAAAAAAAATCATATATTCATTAAAATTTTAGTAGAAAAGTTAGCCATAAACTATATGATGTTAGCTAATTTTTCACTAAAGTGATTTTTGAAATACTTAAAAAAATGTCAAAATTTTAGGGGGAGCACACTAGACAATATGTTATATTTTTTGACAAAAATAAGAGCACTTTGTGTGCTCCCCTTGCAAGAGTTGGTATAAAATTCTCTAGAAAATGCAAGATTTGGTTGAATATGTGGCCATCCAAGATCTAGAATCTTCAACAAAAGAAAAAGGGAGATCAAATATGAGAGAATGATGTTATTCTATCAAAGTTGCAAATATACAATGATAATGATAGATTAAGAGTACAAAGAGAACCCCTTAGTTGTATAGACTAAGGTGAGACATAAGATTACATAAGATTATGACATGTGTCTTAATCTTATGAATTTATAAATATAGTGATAAGTATCCCATGTGTACCCTAATTAAACTAACTAGTGTAAAAATGACCTAGGTGATGAACCAGTTAGGTAAAACACCTTATTCACACCAACACCCTCACTTAAGTGCAACTTAAAGAGAATGTACAAGATGAAAATGATGCAAAAAATTTGAGGATTGGTCCTAACTATGAGGCCATGCTAGGTACCCATGTATAAATGTAATATCTCACAAATAGAGAAAAGGAGAAAACTTAGTGGGAAAAAATCCTTCCTAAAAGAGAGAAAATACAAAATACTCTCTATGGACATAGAAAAAGTAACCCTTCTACTTTTTCTCATGTTCAGGCCCTCCTAGTGATTTTGGATTTATTTTTCCTTGATTTAATGTTGTAATGTGGCCAATACATTCACTTTAGGTCTTGTGTTCTTGTGAATCATTAAGAATTCTATGATGGCTTGTAAAAGAGTTGTGAAGTGTTGCAACCCACTTTCACACTTTTCTAGGACCTTTTCATTATAATTCACTTAAATAACATCTTTTTATCACTTACCAAGCCTTATTCCAATGTGTTTTAAAGAGTTGTAACAAACTCTCATACTTTTCTAGGCTTGTCATCACTAATTTGACCCTTTCTTATGTTTAAATGACCCCTTAATACACTTTCTGGCCCTACTTAAGTGTGTTTTGGAGAATAATCCTGTTAAAAATCATTAAATACACTTTAATTCCCAACACCTAGTAAAATTTTCCTGGTGGGACCAAGTTTCCACCTGGGACGACTTAGTCCCACTGGGCACAAAAATCAAAATTATTTTAAATTTTTGGCGAGATATTATTCTCTTAACCTTAAGGTCGGCCTGTGATGTGTTATTTTCTAGAAATTTTATAAAATAAAGTATAAATAAAGGGTTTTCCTCTCATTTTCACCCCCATTCATCTAATACATTCATCCATACATTAGCATACATACATTCATAATTCTCAAGCATTCCAAGCATTATCAAGTCTTCATTGGAGCATCCACTTGCATATTTTTAGATTTCTACATCAAGGGTTTGGTGAGTTGTAGCATTGCATGTTGCTCATTCACCATTATCTTTCCATTTCATTTCATTTTCAAGGGTTTTATTATAAAATTGAGGTTTGACCAAGGAAAACCCCTATTCACTAACCCTTAACCCTTTTTCCCCTCTTTGCATGTGTGTTTTGCAGGTCTTGTATGCAGATTTGTCAAAGAGAAAGGTGTTAAAAGGTGTTGTCATTCCATCAAAGTCATTCAAGTCAACAAAATCCCTTTTCCTTGAACCATGTGCAACTCTTACCCTCTCCTCTCCTTTTTAGCTAGTGTTGGTTTGCAACAATTCATTTAACTCTCTTATGCTCTCTTTCATCTTGATGATGGATCACAGAGTGTGATCCGAAATGTTAATGGAAAAATCTCTAACACAATCAAAGCTAGAAACAAGATTTGAAGAAGAGAAAGTGCAGACCGAGAGCTACAGATTCTTGTCCCAAAATTCTTGAAAGTTGAAGGTGGACTAAGTTTCCATCAGTGGTGAATTAGTCTCACTGCCCAAGCTTGAAAGGTGGTTTATGCATTTCTAGATACCCATTTGGCTGAAACCTGTTCCAACAGAATCTCCCCAAAATAGGACTAAGTCGCCCAGCTTGGCGTAAGTGTCCCAGTTGGCCTCAACAGCAAATTCTACAAGATTCCAAAGCCTCTTTGCATCATATTCTAGTTTCCAGGTGCACCTCTCTAGTCTCTTTCATTTCTGTTATAGTTTGTTTGCATTCTTAGGTCATTTTGCATACATAACTATGTTTTCAAACAACTTGCATTTCTTAGGTTTTGCATTAATAATTCATTTCCTTTATCATTTTATTTCATTTAGACATTGCATTTAGGCATATTTCATTCATATTTGCATTAGTTTTGAGTGGGTACATTGCCTATTTTGGCCCATCTCTCTTCTTTTAGGTGAAAAACCCTAGAAGTGCAAGGGAGTCTTAGAGTGCCAAAATCTTTGTCCACATTTTGGTGAACCTAACTTTAGAGCATTTTTCTTCTGATTTCAAGTGTATTTGCATCCTAGGAATAGCTTGCATTGTTTAAATTACATCCTAGGGTTTTCAAAAAATTGTATTAGTGAAAATCTCATATAGCTTACATTTTTGCATTACATTTCATTAAAAAATTCAAAAAATTCTACATTTTCATACTATATTTGCATTTGAAAATCTAAAAATCGTAAAATTCCATTTAATTTTTTTGAAAAATCTCAAAAAAATCACTACTGGGACTAATTCACCACATTGGGCGACTTAGTCCGCTTGCACATTCTACACTATAATTTCTTTCATTTCTAGGTCATTGCCTACATTTATGTTTTCTATTATTACATTTCTATTACAGTTTCCAGATTTGTTGTTTTATTCAATTTCTTGCACTTAGTTTCCTTTCATACATTTGCATCATGGCTGTGTTTTAATAAGTTTTGGATGTCATTCAAATCTTTAGTTGACATGTCAAGCTGTGCCTTTGGAACTGATCCTAATGATATTGAGCTTCCTCATGCTCCTTCCACTCCTCATGAATGTCCTCCTCGTGATGTTGACATCATTGGAGAAAATGATGACAACATGAGTAAGTTCCTAAACGAATGCCTTGACAACCTCGAAGCCAATGCATCCTTTTATCCATCCATGAAACAACAAGACCTTCCTACAGTATCACCTCCTAATATGTTTGGTTACTTACATCCTAAAACAAATGAAGAGCCTAAGTTCCCTCCATCAAGTGAACCTAGTTCTTCTAAAAAAGCAACCCCTCAACCATTCTATGATAACAAAGTCACTAGTACTTCAATCAACCTTGAAGAATCCTATGGCTAAGGTTTTACCATCTTGAGCAAACAAGGATGTGACACAACAACTGAACATGACATTCATCAACTCTTAGAAAAAAATTCAAAAGATGATAACACAACAGGGTTAGGATATCGAGATCCTCCTCATGACAACAAGCCTCCTAGAGAATATTGGAGACTTTGTGATGATGGCACGGTGATATTTGATTCCCCCCCAATCTGAATGACCTTATTCCTCGAGAACAACCCTTGCCTGATAACAATATCAGGGATGAAATTATCACTTTGGATCCTCCTCCTCCTTCTATTAGAGAAAAGGGTGAATCTAGTAAACACAAGAGGCCTTACAAGTTACAAAAACTCAAGTTTCCTCCTCATCCACCACCTGAATTTGAAAGGAAATTGCAAATACTTTTAAATAAAAGTGATGAGTGTTTCCAATTGAAAGAAATACTAAGCAAGTATCATTTTTATGGCAATAATTGCTATCCAATAATTCCATAAACCACCATCAAATTCCTTATCATGTAATAGTTGTAGAACATTCCCTTCTCACTATTACATGACCCTTTCCATCACTTATCTTGGCTCATTCCTGTCCCGCACTTAGTGGGGAAAATAAGTTTCTAGCCTTGTCCTAGTATTGCATTTGTCATTGTCCCTTCGTAGTGTTATTCATCTTCTGCTTATACTGATTGAGACTGGGAGGCAGATGACTTGCTCAATGGTTGACTTGCATTTTCCTTACTAGTCTTTTACATTTTCTTTTTCTTTTTCTTTTGTGTGTTTGCATGTGCGTAACATGTTCGTTCATAATTTTTTGTTTGATGTTCTCCCTCTCTTTGTGACATTCCTCTATTTGTACTTTCATTCTTCTCTATGTTGTACATCACTTTCACCTTTTCTTTTTTCTTTTTCTCTTGTGTTTTCCTTTTGGGTATGATGCAAGGCATTGAGACCGAAATGTCTCTTTCATGTTGACCCAAAAGGCCCCTTTTTTTTTCTTTTTTTTCTTGTGTTTTCCTGTTGGGGATGATGCAAGGCATTGAGACTAAAATGTCTCTCTCATGTTGACCCAAAAACTTTTCCCTTTTTTTTTTCATTTTCTTTTTGCTTGTGTTATCCTTTTGGGGATGACGGAAAGCATTGAGACACCCTATGTCTCTTCCATGTTGACCCAACAAGATCTTTATTTTTCTTTGCTTTCATTCTCTTTGTGTCATTCTTCAAATTCTATGTATTTTGGGAATGATGAGAGTTCTGAGCTCCTTACAAAATATTGCAACAAAGAACATACTGACCCCAAATCCATAGACCCTTATGTGTTTAGTGTTTTCATTTTTGGGGCAACCCCTTCCCCTTTCTTTTTCCTTTCTCTCACATGACGTAGCCTTACTTAGAAACATATGACTTGGCATAGGGGCTTTCCAAGTTGGCTCTCATGTCTTCTTTCTTGTTTGCATTTTTCATTTGCTACTTTAAAGTAATTGCTCACAATACGATGTGTAGAAATTCCTTTAAAGTGGGGGAATACATTGGCATTATTCATTTTGCATTTTTCCTTTTTCTTGGTTCTCAGTGTAGCCTTGTTACTTCATACGATGTGTTTTGTCACTTTGTGCATGACATTGGGTGTGATGTCCTTCACGTACATGATTTATCTTAGCATATTACATTCCTCTTGGTGGCTTGATGCGACGCACTGCATCCCCTAAGTTGTGAATTTTCTATTATTTTATTGGTCCTCTCTTGAAGACATTAGATACAATGTTCCCTAGGTTAAATACCTCACATGAACTAAGCAAGACTCCTTTGAACATCTTTTGCATGTTACATTTTTTATATGGCCACCTTGCATAACAACTTGCATGTCTTTGGTGCCATCGTGTTTGTTCATGAACTCCAAGCATACAGAGTTTTGCTTGTCTCGTGAAACTTGAAAAGTCATTTTTTTTTTGTGGTACCTTATCAAAGTTATTAGCAGGTATAACTTTGGTATGGTTGAGCAGGAAGCCCATTTCAAGGCATGACTTTCCCCATAGCCATCTACGTCTATGTGAGTGCATACCAGCCATGAGTGTATGTTTCTCACCTGACAGATAACCATGAGTTCTGTCACCTCAGAGTGATTATGTATTTTCTTTCTGAACAAATAGCCTAGATATGATCCACAATAGGATGGAAAAATGATCGAAGCTTGATTCGACTCTCTTTTCTTTCTCCTCTTCTCTCTTTCATTCTTTTTCATCATTTTCATGTGTGTTCCTTTGTGCTTATGTCTTGATCATCCCTCTTGATTGTTGTTGTCTCATATTGCTAAGCATTAGTTCATTGAAACCCCTCTTGATTGCATGTTCGACTACTTTAGTGAGAGTTTAAAGCAGGTTCATCCTCTCACTAAAGTGGGGGCTAACTGTGGACACAAAAAAGTAACCCTTCTACTTTTTCTCATTTTCAAGACCTCCTAGTGATTTTGGCTTGATTTTTCCTCGATTTAATGTTGTAATGTGGCTAATACATTCACATTAGGTCTTGGGTTCTTGTGAATTATTAAGAATTCTATGATGTCTTATAAAAGTGTTGTGAAGTGTTGTAACCCACTTTCACACTTTTCTAGGACCTTTTCATTATAATTCACTTAAATAACCTCTTTTTATCACTTACCAAGCCTTATTTCAAAGTGTTGTAAAGAGTTGTAACAAATTCTCACGCTTTTCTAAGCTTTTCATCACTAGTTTGACCCTTTCTTATGTTTAAATGACCCCTTAATGCACTTTTCAGCCCTACTTAAGTGTGTTTTGGAGAATAATCTTGTTAAACATCATTAAATGCACTTTAATTCCCGACACCCAGTAAAATTTCCCTGGTGGGACCAAGTCACCACTTGGGGTGACTTAGTCCCACTGGGCACAAAAATCAAAATTATTTTAGATTTTTGGCGGGATATTATTCTCTTAACCTTAAGATCAGCCTGTGATGTGTTATTTTCAGGAAATTTTGTAAAATCAAATATAAATAAAGGGTTTTCCTCTCATGTTCACCCCCATTCATCTAATGCATTCATCCACACATTAGCATACATACATTCATAATTCTCAAGCATTCTAGGCATTATCAAGTCTTCATTGGAGCATCCACTTACATATTTTTTAGATTTCTACATCAAGGGTTTGGTGAGTTGTAGCATTGCATGTTGTTCATTCATCATTCTCTTTCTATTTCATTTCATTTTCAAGGGTTTGATTACCAAATTGGGGTTTGACCAAGGAAAACCCCTATTCACCAACCCTTAACCCTTTTCCCCCTCTTTCAATGTGTGTTTTGCAGGTCTTGTATGCAGATTTGTCAAAGAGAAAGGTGTTAAAAGGTGTTGTCATTCCATCAAAGTCATTCAAGTCAAAAAAAGCCCTAAGTGAATCTTGGAGACCTCTTATAGCCTGATTTCTGCATAATCGGAACTAGACACCTATCAAGAAGAGAAAGTGCAGACCGAGAGCTACAGGTTCATGTCCCAAAATTCTCGAAAGCTAAAGGTGGACTGTCACCATCAGTTTCAAATTAGTCCCACTACCAGGCCTGGAAAGTGATTTTTGCATTTCTAGATACCCATTTGGCTAAAACCTGTTTTGGTAGAATCTCCCTAAAATAGGATTGAGTTGCCCAACTTGGCGTAAGTGTCCCATTTGGCCTCAACAAAAAATTCTAGAGGATTACATAGCCTCTCTACATCACATTCTAGTTTCCATGCACACCTCTCTAGTCTCTTTCATTTCTGATATAGTTTGTTTGCATTCTTAGGTCATTCTGCATACATCATTGTGTTTTCAAACAACTCCCATTTCCTAGGTTTTGCATTAATAATTCATTTTCTTTATCAGTTTATTGCATCTATAAATTTCATTTAGGCATATTTCATTCATATTTGTATTATTTTTGAGTGGGGAGATTTCCCATTTTGGCCCATCTCTCTCCTTTTAGGTGAAAAACCCTAGAAGTGTAAGGGAGTCTTAGGGTGCCAAAATCTTTGTCTAGACTCTCAAATTAGAATGAGAAAAAACAATCCATTTGAGGAAAAATTTCCCTCATGAGAGAAAAGAAGAGAGTCTATGCAACCCTGCCTCAAAGTAGAGTCTCATGCAATGATGGTAGATGCCCGATTTAATGAATATCATAAATGATCCAATCTTATTGAACAACTATCCTCCACTTAGGAAGAAATAAAACCAAGTATGTATGCAATGTTTCTTCCCATTATTTAAATGAACATGAGGGAATAAAGATCAAGATATTTAATATCTTTGAATTTTGCTCAAGTTTCTCCATGTCAATGTCAAAATCTGACATAATTAAGTTAGATGTTCTAGGCCACACTGATGAAGATGACAATCTAGAATCCAATAGACATGAATATAGAATATGATATTAAGACAAGAGTGACTCCTCAAAATGTTTCTAAAAAAATTCCTCACCAATTAAAAATGATCTAGAGAAGGATTAGAAGGTTCTAAAAATTCCACCACAACATTTGAAGAAGATGATGCAACTTCATAGGAAGTAACATCAAGGAGGAGATGAATATATTAAATAGTATCCTCTAATTCTAAAAGATAGGACTCACAAAACATACCTACAATATATATATATATATAGTATTGGCCCCAAGTAGTATCTAGAAGATGATATATAGCATACTATATTGAAGCTATATAAGTCATGGATGTAGTAACACTAGTCTCATAAGAAGAAATAGTATATGGAGAAGTTGGAATGTCAACACATGTCTCTAGATGATCAGTAGATGAAAGAACACCAAGATTCAAATGACTATACTGAATCTCCTCAAAAGTGTCTACACTAGATGTTTGTGTGTGTACACCAAATGAATATGTCATTGTTGGCTTACTAGAGTTCTCAACCTCAAGATTTTGACTCATAGATGAAGAAGATGAACCATTTAAATATAGATTAGGAGTAATATAAATTGAAGTCTCAATGGAATTCTATAGGAGGAGAAGGATCATTTGTAGAAGTCTCTATGGCATCATGAAAATCAAGCTCTTCCCATTGACCAAGAACTACAACTATTTTATGATCATATGATTGAAACACATATGGAATAATAAAATACGCAATAGGATCTTTGGGAGTAGAGGCTCATTGGATTCTCCATACATCTCCCAAAATTTGGTTCAAAGGTCACAAGGGCACTCCATGCAAGTAGTGGCTATTTATGTGTCAATGTCACAACTACACCAATTAATCCTAAGATATGTTTAGTCTTAAAATCCCACACAAGTTTCTTCTAATATGATGATGTCAGTTTAGGAACTAGTTTGTAGATATAGAGAAAAATATGAAGCCACCTATAATGTGTCAATATTCCATCTTGCTAAGAATTATAGTTCCATCTATACAATCTAATTATTGCAAGATGTCTTTTGATAAGCATGATAAACTCCTCAACTTTAGTCACACAATAGACCAATCAAGAGACTCAATCCAACAAAATCACAAGATACCCCCACCCCCCAAATTTCTCAATCAAGGATCTACCAACAATATGTGATCTTGACACTTTTTACTTAGTGCAATTATAAGTGCCACTTTCCAAAAAAACAAAGTAGTCTTGAACTTAGTGTATGCAAATTCTAACTTTGGCCATATAATTGAAGTAGAAATTTTTGAAAAAATGAGACCAATTTTATCACACTATTATAAATTACAAGAAAAAAATTATTACCATATGAGCACAAAATGGGGCCCTAGAAGTTCCCAATTTGAGAACTACTTAGCAACACCACTGAGAATTTGTAAGTTATTGAAAAATAGGCACCAAAATCAAAACCTATTTGCACCACTATGAATCCCATGAATATTTTCCCTAAATAAGATTAAATTTCTCAAAAAAGAAGCTCAAATGATTGAGAACAAAGATTTCAAGTTTGACTACCAAAACCAAAATGCAAATGGAGAGGGGGGCCTTGGTTGGGTGTTGGCTTGTTGATTTCACCTTGACACAATACTAACCTCATCAATACATGTGAAGAAATATGATCTAGGTGATAGAATATTCCCTATGAAATGCCAAATTTCCATATGTTATAAAAATACCTTGGATAGACAAAAAAAAATTGAGTTTCTAGTGTAACAATTTCAATTGTACATTAGAGTGGTTTCTCAATATGAATTTTCTTTCGTGGAAAATGTAGGAAAAATATTTTACTAGTTTTTTGTTGTCAGTGACTGATATTTGGGAGGGATGTGGCCACGATCATGGTAGGGCCTATTCCATGTGGTATTTTTGTAGGCCTACGTAATTTGTAGGTACCTTTCCCTATGTAAGTCTATAGTAAATTACATTGCATAGGGTAATTCCTTTTTTAATAATTTTTTAATTTAAAAATTAAAAAAAAAATATATTTTTTAACTGATTGTACAACCAACTTGTGTTGGCATTGCATAGTCAACCATACAACTGCACATTGTTAGGATTAAGGTGTCTCAAACTTTGAGTCTTAACATTTAATTTATTAGTCGATGATTATTTAATTATTTCCTAATTTTATTACCTACCAAATTTATTGTCACTTTGTGGGACCTACTAGTGAGGTGGCATCCTACATGGAAGGTTACATGAGAAATTTATAAGTTAAAATTGTAGAGGTAGGCATCACACTTTAGATGTCCTATTTTTGCGGCTAATTTGGTGGCTTTGTCATAAGTTGTTACATCATGATTATGACAGACTGTGACAACTTTTCTATGATAGGTTATGACAGCTATAAGAGTTATGTATGACAATTTCCATGTTACACTATGACAGTCAAGTTGCATTTATGGGGGTGCCCAAGTGTGAATTTGGTAGTTGCATGTGTATAGGTGCATTGCATGTTGAGTGGAAGCTAATTTTATATATGATAGGTTGAAGAATTATTGAGACATTGTTATGTTGTTGGAATTTCTCTAGATTCTTGTAGTAGTGTGAGAACCCCTATAGAGAATTGTTCTAATATTGTACTATAACCTTTGTTGTTGAATAATACAGATTGAGTTGTGTGTTTGGAGTGTGGGTTTTTCTCATAAGGGTTTTCCCATGTAGATCTCATGTTATGTTTTTTTCTTATACAATTGTTGTTTATGTTTACCTATTATGTGCATCTTCTTTTTTGTAATTGAATAAGGGTTTTAAATTCTAGAAATTTGTACATTCTCTCCTCTAACAAGTTGGTGTAGGGAGATTTTTTGCATACCTAGCTTCCTTTTAGTTGGTATCAAATCTTGATCACCTTTGGTTCCTTTTTGGGTAAAGGGATTTTTGTACTGATCTCATTTGAGTGGGAGCTTGTTGTAAAAAAAATTTGTTAACCTTGTGGTAGGAAGGAGATGGAGAGCACATCTAGTAGAATTGAAATAGATAAATTTAATGGAGGTAATGTTGAGTTTTGGAAGCTCAAGATGGAAGACATGGTAGTAGACTGTTATTTGTAGTTAGTTGTTTCTAGAACTATGTCATCAAGCATGAAACAAGAAGATTGGGATCTAATGGGTCGGAAGGCTAAGTGTCTTTTAAGACTATGTTTGGTTGATTCAATACTCCTAAACATCCATGAAGAGAAGAATATTGCACTTCTTTGGAAGAAACTTGCTCAGATTTATCAGGCTAAATCCCTCATAAATAAGTTGTTCCTACAAAATAAAATGTAGTCTTTGTGGATGGAGGAAGGATGATCTATTGTAGATCACCTAAATGAATTGAACATTCTTGTTGCCCAGTTGAGCTATATTGGTGTGAAAATGGAGGAGGATTGTTGCATGACTTTGTTGTGTTCACTACCAGATTCATGGGATCACCTTGGCATGGCCATTGGAAGTACCACTACCACCTTTATGATTGATGAAGTGGTTGCATCATTTCTATTTGAAGAAATGCAGAGAAAATATTTTGAAATGGCTAAGGATGCTATGTCGGTTCGAGGAAGGACGAAAGAAAAAGGAAAAAAGAACACAAAGCAAGAAAAGTTAGAATCCAAATCTTGTGGGAGATCTAAGTCTCCTAGTAATACCAAGGAAAAATATTGGAATTTTGGCAAGGCTATTCATTTTCCCAAAGAGAGTAAGGAGGAGAAAAAGAAGAAAAAGAAGGCATTCTCTAATTCTAACTCTGAAAACCCTTCTCAAGGTGATGCAGATGCATTTTTTTCTACCTTGGAAACAAATGCATTGCAATATGTGTGGTTAATAGACTTGGGTTCTTCTTTCAACATAACTCCACATCGAGATTGGTTCTCTAAGTATGAAAATTATGATGGTAGGAAGGTGTATCTATGAGATGATTCTTGCTTGAAGATTGTTGGTCTTGGAAGATTCAAGATAAGATTCCTAGATGGTAGAGTGAAGGGAATTGACGATGTCCTATATATCCCTAGTTTAGCATAGAACCTTCTTTCTTTAAGTAAGTTAAATGGTGTGGGTGATTAGGTTGTATTCTTGAATGGAGGATGAAATATGACAAGAGGAGCTATGGTAAGGGTGTTTGGATAGGCTCTTTGTTTCATCTAGATACATGCACAATATAGTGCAATAGTTATTCTATGGAAACAAAGAAAATAACTTCTAAGTCACTATCCTCACCATTGGAACCAATAGCAAAGAATAATTTTGTATCCACTTCCAATGGTCATGCTTTATGGGTACCTAACAATGCTCATGCTTTGGAGATGAAGTTACCTATTGAGAAGACAATGCTTTGGCACCAAAGACTTGGTCACATTGGTGAAAAGGGTTTGATAACCCTAAAAAATAAATTCCTTTATGAGGGGATTGATAATTATAAATTTGAGTTTTATTTTTGTTAACATTATGTTTATGAAAAGCAAAACCATGTTTAGTTTTATCATAGTTCTCATAAATATTCTAGGTTTTCGTCTATGTGCATTCTGATGTGTTTGGTCATATAAATTTTCCTTCGTTATCCAAATCTATGTATTTTTTTTCATTTATAGATGACTATAGTAGAAGGACATTTGTTTATTTTCTCAAAAGTAAGACTGTAGTCTTCAGCCAATTTAAGGAATTTAAGGCCTTGGTAGAAAATTAGACTAGTAGGAAGATTAAGTGTTTGAGGACTAATAATGGTGGTGAGTTTTGTTCCACATATTTTGATAAGTTCTATGAATAACATGGGATTGAAAGGAATAATACAACTTCATATACCCCTCAGCAAAATGGAGTTGCAGAGAGGATCAACAAGATGTTGATGGAGAGGGCTAGGAGTATGTTAAATGGAGCTAGCCTTGAAAAAATGTTTTGGGCTGAAGTTGTTGCCATTGTGTGATATCTGGTTAATAGGTTGCCTAAATCAACTCTTGTTGAGAAGACACCTATGGAGACATGGCCAGGAAAGAAGCCCTCTTTGAAACATCTTCGTGTATTTGGTTGTGATGCATATGCTCATGTGCCAAGAGAGAAAAAGTTCAAAGTTGGAAAATAAGGTTGTTAAATGTATCTTCATGAGTTATGGTATTGGTGTGAAAGGGTGCCAGATTTGGGGTCCATTGGAAAAAAATATTCTCTATAGTTGAAGTGTTATCTTTAGACAGATGAAACCTTCTTCAACTATTTTGCAACCTATAGAAGAACATAAAAAAGATGTGGTTCAACTTCCTCTTGACCCTAATAAAGTTGAACTAGAAGCCTAGAATGGACCTGGTGATGAGGAGAGATCTAGCAACTCTGAAATATGAAAAGAAGAACCTCAATCTTACTCTCTGAGGAGGTCCACTCGCATCAAGCAACAACTTGAAAGGTTTGATTGTTAATTGTTAGATTCTAATTATATTTTATCTTTGATTGATAACATTGATGAGCCAAGGAATGTGAATGAGGAAATGGGTATGAATGATGCAGATTCTCAAATGAAATCCATGGATGAAGAGATGGTTGTATTGAAGAAAAATAACACTTGGGATCTGGTACCCTTGCTTGATGGAAGTAAACCTACTAGTTGTAAATAGGTGTTCAAAAGGTAAGTTGGTCCTAATGGTAGCATTGAGAAGCATAAAGTAAGGTTGGTTGTGAAAGGTTACTTATAGGAGGATGCAATAGATTATGGTGAGACATTCTCTCATGTTGCAAAGCTTACATCTATTTAGCTCTTATTATCACTAGCAGTAGTGTATTATTTAGAAGTGGAGCAGATGGATGTGAAAAAAGCTTTCCTTAATGGTGACTTGGAGGAAGAAATCTATATGTCACACCTTGAATAGTACGTGGACAAAGGTAAAGAACGTCTGGTATGCAAGTTGAAAAAGTATTTGTATTGTATTAAGAAGTATCCTAGGATGTGGTACCAAAAATTTGACACCTTTGTGTTGAGTTTGGGATTTCTGACATCTAAATATGATCATTATGATCATATTCTCATCATTGTATTTTGCATTGATGATATATTGTTTTTTGGGGAATTTTATTTCATACATGAAGTATCAGTTGTCATCACAATTTGAAATGAATGATTTAGGTGCAGTACGATATATCTTGGGGATGGATATCAGAGAGACAAACATAGCATAAAGCTTTGTTTAAAGTAGAGTAAGTATGTGAACTTAGTGTTGGAGAGATTCAATGCAATAGCTTGGAGACAGTTAGTTGTTCCTATGTTGTAGAGATCAAATATTTCTATGGAGGATTGTCCAAAGTCTCCTTCTAAGATGGATGACATGACTAGAGTACCCTATGCTAGTGTCGTAGGCAATTTGATGTTTGTTATGGTCTATATGAGGCTAGACATTGCCCAAGCAATGAGAATCCTAAGTAATTTTATGGCTAGTATTGGATGGGTGCATTGGGATGCAATTAAGAGAGTGTTCAAATACCTATAGGGTACTTTTGAGTATGCCCTATATTTTCATGGTTATCCTACTAAACCTCTGAATTATATTTGTATTGTGTATTTTGATTGGGTAGGAGATATTAATAGTATAAAATATACTAAGGATATGTATTCATGAATTTGGTGGTGTCATTAGTTGGATGAGTAAGTGGAGGGATGTAGTCACTTTATCCACAATAGAAGTAGAGTACATGGTAGCTACTCATTCTTCTAAGGAATTCATTTGGATTAATTAGTTGTGGTCACATGTTGGGCTTAATAATAAGAAAATTACTATCTATTGTGATAGTTAGAGTACCATTTTCTTGGAAAAGAATCCTACTTTCCATGCCAGAACAAATCATGTCGATGCGTAGTTTAATTTTTTTTGTGATATGGTGGAAGATGGAAATATTATATTGCAAGAATTGAAGAAGAATGAAGTGTTGTCATTGATGTCAACCAGTCAGTTGGTTTTCTACTAGTTGTTGTTGATTGTACATATCGAGGATATTGAGAAAATTGTATTAAAAGAAGGTTGTTGGTGAACTATGTTTTGTTGTGTGTTGATTGAGGTCTAGGAGAATTGTTGCTGGTCCAAATTTCTCTTTGTTGAAGTATTATGGCATATGGTTCAAGAGTTGTGTTTCCCTGGTTGTATTGAATTTGGTTTTGTCATTTGGAAGTATCGATCTTAATTGATCTATGTGTTTTACACTGGTATGGCTGACCATGTGTCAAGCACTACTTTCGAAGTTGATGAAGCGTGTGTTTGGGTCACCCTCATTCAAATTCCACCCGAGGATTTTTGGCGTCGACTTAATTTGAATTTGAAGTTGGATGGCCAACTTTCTATCTTTTCAAGATTGGAGATAATATAAATATAGAATGTGCCAATGATGGAAATTGTATGTAAGAAAAGAAGGAAGATAAGTGAAAGAGCATACATGACTTTGATGCTATTCTTAAAGTGTGTGAGTTAAGTGTGTGGTTGTTCAATGCTGAGCTTAAATGTTGAGTTTCCGGATGTAGTGAGTAGAAGGCTAACTCTATCATTCATGTAAGTTGATAAGTGATTGTGGTGGAATCTTCGTTACATTGGGATTGTTCTCTTTGTAAGAAGTCTTCTTTGTCTTCTTTGTATCTATGTGGAAGTGATCCCTTTGAGTTGTAGCCATGTGGATAGTGAGTCCTTATTTCAGGTAGTGAGCCTTATCTTAGGAAGTGAGCCTTTTTGTAATCGGTTTTGATATTCTCTATAGTGTTAGTTAATCATCACCGTAGTTTTTCCCTCATTGGGTTTTCCACATAAATATAGTGTTATTGTGTTTGTGGATTTACATTTGATGGTTAATAACTTAATTAGTTTATGTGTTAGTTTCGGTAATCAAATTTAAGTTTATAATCTATGACAACTGATTTACCCCCCCTCTCAGTTTCCCTATCCAATAATTGGTATCAGAGCTTGTTCCTTGGTGAAGAGCTTAACCGCTTAAGGAAGGTTCGGTTTGGCTAGAAAAATAGTCTTTGATTATCCGAGGTTTGATGGAACTAACTATGGTATCTGGAAAGTATTGATGGAAAAATATTTGGAGTATTACGGATTTGATGTAGAGAAAGCTTATAAGAATCCCTACACTCCTCCTACAAAAGGTTTTAGTACACTTGAAGAAATTAGAGCACGTGAAGAGAATAACAAGGAAAAGTTCATCTTGAAGAATAGTTTTGTACATTCTGAGTTGATTAGAATTTGAAGATAGCTAAGAAACTCTGGGATGCTTTAGAAAGAGCGCATGATGGTGATGAAAGGGTAAAAGAGGAAAAATTACAGAATTTGGAAATATAGTTTGATCTTCTAGACATATGTCCAAAGATGAGAATATCAAAGCCTGTGTACAGAGATTGGATGAGGTAGTGGATGGAATGTGATATCTTGGCGCCACTATAGATGAAACCGGAATTATAAAGAATATTCTCATAACTCTCCCTGATGCTTACAGTGAAAAGGTGAGTGCTATTGAGTAGACTATAGATTACAAGACTTGTACTAAGGATCTGTTGTTAGGATTTTTGACATCGTATGAAATGAGGAATCCAAATCTAAGAAGTGGAGGAAAAACAAAGACTGCTTTTAAAGCTACAAAAACTAAAGATTCGGATGAAGAGAACTTTGAAGAAATTGAGGCTAACTTTGTAAGAATATTGAGAAAAGTCTCTAGTAAGTATGAAGGAAAATTTCCCTTTAAATGCTTTAGCTGTGGAGAAATTGGTCACTATGCTGCAAAGTGTCTAGAAAGAGTTAAAAAGAATAAACAAAGATATGAGAAAGAAAGGAAAGGAAAGAAGATTAACAGGTATTTTAGATGAAGATTCTAAATATGAAGATGTGAATGACAATGAATGCTTATTCTTGGAAATTAAAGATGAACCTACTTCTACTGATTCAGAAAGATATTCAAAAGAAAGTCCTCCAAAGAAGGAGAAGGAGAGAAATGAAGGTACAGTTGTCTCTGTCCTACATGCTAAACATGAGAAGAATTTTTGGGTAGTTGATAATGGTTGTTCACATCACATGACTGGTGACAAGAGTGAGTTTGTGAAAATTTAAAAATATGATGGAGGTTTAGTTATCTTTGGAGATGATACTAGTGCTAAAATTTGTGGGATAGGTTCAGTAAGTTTTGATGGCAAGCATCATACTAACGATGTCTGCTATGTTACGGGTTTAAGGTATAATCTATTGAGTGTTGGTCAAATGTGTAGAAAAGGGATATGATCTTGTTTTTAAGGATGAGAAGTGTGAGATCCAGAAAGGATCTGGAACATTGATTGCTACAAGAAAGAAATCTGAAGGGAATATTTATCAGTTTAAAGGTGTTGATGGATGATGTTTTATGACTCAGATAAATGACAGTTGGTTATGGCACAGGAGAATGTGTCACATGAATTTTGATAACTTGGAAAGGATTAGTACTATTCAAGCTATGAGAGATCTACCAAGAATTACAAAGCCTGTAAATGTTATCTACAAGAATTGCCAATTCAGGAAGCAAACAAGAAATCATTACAAATTAAGAGAACAATCTACTACTGGATTGTTGGATTTGGTTCATATAGATCTTTGTGGTCCCATGAGAGTGCAAAGTATACTTAGTGAAAGGTACTTTATGCTTTTAATTAATGATTATTCTAGATATACTTGGGTTACATTTTTTAGAGAAAAATTAGAAGCATTAGATAAATTCAAAGCATTCAAGGCTATGGTTGAAAAAGAAGTGAATTTGAAGATAAAATGCTTGAGATCTGATAGAGGTGGTGAATTCACCTCCCATGAGTTTAATATTTTTTGTGAAGTGAATGGAATAAAGAGACGGTTATCTGCTCTGAGAACTCCTTAGCAGAATGGAGTTGTTGATAGGAAAAATAGAACAGTTCAAGAAGTTGTTAGGTCAATGATCACTAAAGCCGGATTACCAAAATTTTACTGGGAATAAGCTATTCACACTATTGTGTATGTATTCAATCAAGTTCAGGCAAGAGAAAATAGTACAAATACTCCCTATGAGCTATGGCATGGAAGAATTTTGATAGTTAAATATTTAAAGGTGTTTCAAAGAAAATGCTATATCAAAAGAGATGAGGAAACATTGGGAAACTTTGATGCAAGAAGTGATGAAGGAATATTTCTTGGATACTCTACTAAAAGAAAGGCATATAGATGTTTCAACAAAAGATTGAGGAAGATTGTGGAGAGATCGAATGTGAAGGTTGATCAAACAGTGAAGAATTCTATTGATATTGATTGATATGTGTATGACAAACATGACTGTGTGAGAGTAGAAGAAATTGTTGAAGAATAGGATAGAGATGAGCAGAATGAGTAGAATGAAAGAGAAAATGATGCTTTGGTAATGTCCCCTAGAATACTGAAATATGTACAGAGGAATCATTCAGAAAATCAGATTATTGGAGACAAGACAAAAGGTGTGTTGACTAGAAGCAAAGTTGTTGCTGAAGTAAATTTGTGCTTATTCTCTGAAATTGAGCCAAAGTCAATAAGTGAATCCTATGAGGATGAACGTGGGAAGGAAGCAATGGAAGAAGAAATTTTACAAATTGAAAAGAATCAAACTTGGGAATTGGTCCCAAGACCAGTAGACAAAAATATCATTGGATCAAAATGGGTACTCAGAAACAAGCTGAATGAGAACAGGAAAGTTGTTAGAAACAAAGAAAGGCTTGTGTGTAAAGGCTACTCACAAGTGGAAGGTATAGATTTTCAAGAGACTTTTTCCCCGGTAGAAAGAATGGAAGCTATAAGGATGTTCTTGGCATCAACTACTTATAAAGATTTCAAAGTCTATCAGATGGATGTGAAGTCAATATTTTTGAATGGTGAACTGGATGAAGAGGTCTACATGGAACAACCAGAAGGATTTCAGTTAACGGATCAACCAGATATGGTGTGTAGATTGAAGAAAGCTTTATCTGGACTAAAGCAAGCTCCTAGAGCCTGGTATGCAAGGATAGATAAGTACTTGAATCAACAAGGATTTAACAAAGGTACAATAGACAGTAATTTATATTTCAAGACTAAAAATTACAAAATCTTGATTGTAGTTGTATATGTTGATGATATTATCTTTGGAGAAAATGAAAAGAGGTGTAAGATTTTTGTGGAAGAAATGCAAAAAGAATTTGAAATGTCTATGTTTGGCGAGATGAATTTCTTTCTTGGGCTACGAATTAATCAAACAAAGAAAGAAATTTTCATTTCACAATCTAAGTATGTGAGAGAAATGCTGAGAAATTTTGGGATAGACGGTTCCAAACTGATAAGTACTCCTATGGTGACTGGATGCAAGTTGGGAAAAGATGATGATTCACCTAAGACTGATCAAAGCAAGTATAGATCTATGATTGGTGGACTGCTATATTTGACTGCTACTAGACCAGATATTATGCATGTGGTTTGTCTTGTAGCTAGATTTCAAGAAGATCTAAAGGAAACATATGTTACTATAGTTAAAAGAATATTCATATATTTGAAATGCACTCTAGATTATGGATTATGGTATCCTAAAGATGTTGATTTTACACTCATTGCTTATACATATGCAGATTGGGTTGGAAGTATAGATGACATAAAGAGTACAAGTGGTGGTGCATTCTTTCTTGGATGTAGATTGGTGGCATGGTTGAGTAAAAATCAAGATTTAGTCTATTTTTTTGTTGTTGAAGCTGAGTATATTGTTGCTTCATCATGATCTACACAAGTTTTATGAATGAAATAGACATTGAAATATATCACAGTACTACATGATGATCCTATTTCTATCTTTTGTGATAACACTAGTGCAATTAATATTTCAAAGAATCCTATGATGCACTCGAGAACAAATCATATATCTATCAGGTATCATTTCTTAAGAGAGAAGGTCATGGAGAATGAAGTCAAGCTTGAGTATGTTTCGACAAGAGATTAGATTGTGGATATATTTACAAAGGTTATTACTAAAGATACTTTTGAGTATCTTTGGGATAAGCTATGGGTTATTGCCCCTCCTTTTACAAATTAAGATGCATTTGGAGATGCATCAATTTGGTGAGTTCATGATTCTATCTTTTGGATTGATGTTGGTGGTTGCTCTTAGGGGGAGCAAGCAGATTTTCTAAGTGTTGTCATTATGTGTATTTTGTTTTCATGTCAAAGGAAGTTTCAATGGACATATCTTTTCTCTTTTCCATAGATGTCAAAGAGGGAGAGAGAGAATGTGAAAAAAAGGGGAGAGAGAGCATGTGAAAAAAAAGGAGAGAGAGAGCAGGTGAAAAGGAAAAGAAAGTTAATAAGAGAAAGTAGGTAATGATGAAGATGATCTTCAAAAAGGGGAGAAGCAAAAAGGAAAAATCTTGAGAAGTATTTTCAGAATAGGTATGGTGTCTTTGATGGTTTTTCACATCATGTGTTGCCATCAATGAAAAAGGGGGAGATTTTTTCAAGAATGGAAGAAGAATGAAGTGTTGTCATTGATGTCGAGTGGTCTGTTGATTTTCTACTAGTTGTTGTTGATTGTACATATCAAGGTTATTGAGAAAATTTTCTTAAAAGAAGGTTTTTGGTGAACTATGTTTTGTTGTGTGTTGATTGAGCTTCAGGAGAATTGTTGCTAGTTCGGATTTCTCTTTGTTGAAGTCTTATGGTGTATGGTTCAAGAGTTGTGTTTCCCTAGTTCTATTGAAGTTGGTTTCGACATTTGGAAGTATCGAGCTTAATTTATATGTGTTTTACACTAGTATAGCCGATCGTGTGGCAAGCACTACTTTCGAAGTTGATGAAGCATGTTGGATCTATTATGGGTCTCAGTGAAGCATGTGTTTGGGTCGCCTTCATTCTAATTCCACCCTAGGATGTTTGGTGCCGACCTAATTTGAATTTGAAGTTGGATGGCCGACTTTGTATCTTTTCAAGGTTGGAGACAATATAAATACAAAATGTGCTAGCGATGGAAATTATACATAAGAAAAGAAGGAAGGTAAGTGAAAGATAAGATGTGAATTTGATGCTATTCTTAAAGTGTGTGAGCTAAGTGTGTGGTTGTTTAGTGCAGAGCTTAAATGCCGAGTTTTTGGATGCAGTGAGTAGAAGGCTAACTCTATCATTATGCGATTAGATAAGTGATTGTGGTGGAATATTTGTTGCATTGGGATTGTTGTCTCTCTGTAACAAGTATTCTTTGTCTTCTTTGTATCTCTATGGCAGTGATCCCTCTGGGTTGTATCCCTATGGACAATGAGTCCAGACAGTGATTCCTTATTCTAGGAAGTGAGCCTTATCTCAAGCAACCAGTCTTATCTCAGGTAGTGAGCCTTATCTCAAGAAGTGACCCTTTTTGTAATCATTTTTTATATTCTCTATAGTGTGAGTTAATCCTCACTGTGGTTTTTCCCTCATTGGGATTTCCACGTAAATCTAGTGTTATTGTGTTTGTGTATTTGCATTTGATGGTTAATCACTTAGTCATTTTATGTGTTAGTTTTGGTAATCAAATTTAAGGTTATAATATGTGACAATTAATTCAACCCCCCTCTTAGTTTTCCTATCCAACAAATTAAATTGGAGAAGGTTTGTAAGGAAGCTAAGGTAACAAAACAACTTCCTACACTAATCTTGAGAGGATAATAATGCAAAACTTTTACAGATCTTTAACAGTTACAAAAACTTAAACAAAATAGACATAATTATCATCTATACCACAACATAGTGATTTATGTGGGGAAAACCCTTTCAGGAGAAAAGCCTCACACTCCAAAAGCTGCCTAATATATTATTCAAAAATCACAAAGATTATGATATACTTGAAAATAAAGCTTCTCATAGGAGTATCACCACTCAGAGATCCCAGAGACAACATTTCCACTATCAGACTCTTAGAATACATCGCAATGCACAATCGTAATACATTTCCCTCATAAAATATGGTTTCCTTCTAAGAAAAGTTGAGCTAACAAAATATCTACCATCGGATATGAGACATAATGATGAACAATCCAAATTTACAATAATAAAGTGTATATAAAATTTGGCTTCCAGGGGCACTACCCTCGAGCCCCTATTGGGGTGCACTGCCCCCTAGACCCCTAGCCAGGGGGATGATCCCCCCAGACCCCTCATGGGGGGGATCCCCCTCATGCCCCCTTGGATCGTTGTTGGATGAACAATACCTTATGTATCAACAATGCCTTATGTAATTGCAAGGTTGAGACACATTTTCTCAACAAATCTCCCACTTTTCGAACACCTTGCAAGGAAAACAAAAGGGTGTCATCATCATCTCTTAATTGCTAGGGGCCAAAAGGCCCATAGACTTTGAACACCATCTAAACTTCTCTATGCTCACAATCTTAGTTAAAGAGTCAACAACATTCATTAAAGTCTCTACCTTAACTAGCTTCACCCTGCCATCTTCGACCATATCTCTAACAAAATGATACTGTACATCAATGTGCTTGGTCCTGACATGAAATGTTGGGTTCCTAGCTAGACATATCACACCGTGACTATCGCAATAAATTGTCACCACACCTGGTTTTATTCTAATATCTAAACATAGTCTCTTAATCCAAATGGATTCTTTACAAGCATAAGTAGTTGCCATATACTCTACTTCAATAGTGGACAAAGCAACCAGAGCCTGTCACTTACTCATCCAACTAATTGCACCATTGAATAATGTAAACACATAAGCATTGGTGGATTGTCTACTATCAATATCACCTGCCTAGTCTAAATCCACATAACCATGAATATCAAGGAAAATCTCATCTTCAGTCACATTACTATGATAACACAAGGAATAATATAAGGTACCACGTAAATATCTGAAGTCCCTTTTAACTACATCCCAATGAACTCTACTAGGATTAGACATATATCTAGAAAGAACTCCCACTACTTAGGAAATGTATGGACTAGTACAAACCATAACATACATCAAACTTCCAAATACACTCTAGTAAGGCAATCTACTCATGTCTTCCATCTCTGATGAAGATGTTATAAAATTTGAAATAGATAACATTGTTCCAATTGAAACAGGAACACATATTGGTCTACAAGTCTGCATATAAAACCTCTATAAAATTGAGTTGACATACTTACTTTGTCCAAGCCATAACTTTTTTTTCACTCTATCTCTTTTAATTTCCATCCAATAATGTATTTAGTTCCACCGATATCTTTCATTTCAACTTTAGCTACAAGTTGAAATTTCAGCTCTGAAAACATACCTTTCCCTCTACCAATAAATAACATATCATCAACATATAATGTAATAAATAGGAAATGATCGCAATTAGTTTTATAATAAATAAAATGATCTAATTTAGAATGCTCAAATACCAAACTCAACACATATGTATCAAATTTTTGGTACCACATCTTAGGACTTTGTTTTAGGCCATACAAAGATTTCTTCAATTTGCAAACCAATTTACTTTTACCTTTAACCTCATAGTGCTCTGGCTATGTCATATAAATATCCTCCTCTGAGACACCATGAAGGAAAGTAGTTTTCACATCCATTTGTTCAACGTCTAAATCATAAGAAACAACAATAGAAAGAAAAAATCTAATGGGTGTCATTTTTGCATCAGGATAAAATATCTCACCATAATCAACACCCTCAACTTGAGAGTAACCTTTTGCAACCAACCTTGCTTTGTATTTTTCAATACTTCCATCTGAACCAATATTTTTCTTGAACACCCATTTGCAACCATCAAGTTTTCATCCTTTTGGCAATGGTACAAGATCCCATGTAAAATATTTTTTCAAAGTTGTCATTTCTTCAACCATAGCAATCTTCCAGGATTTTGCATCATTCATACCTAATGTCTCTTCTACTGATCTGGGTTCATCCATGTTAGTATTCAAAGAAAAAATGCATCTCCAATCATCAAGTGAATACATTTTCGGTGGTTGTTTGTGCCTTGTAGACTTACGAACAAGCTGAGTTGGAGGTTCTTCCTCCTCTTCTGAAGATTCAAAGCTAGATGATCTCTCCTCAACTTCTTGTCTATCCATGGGCCTCGATTCTACTTTCTCAAGTGTAGAAGGAAATTGAATCACATCTTCTTATTTACTTTGTTCTAGTTGCAATGTAACAGAAGAAGGCTTAGTTTCTCTAAAAATAACACTTCTACTATGTATTACCTTTTGTGCAATAGGATCCTAAAGCTTGTATCCTTTCACACCATAACTGTATCTGATGAAGATACATTTCACAGCCTTGTCCTCCAACTTTGTTTGCTTCTCCTTTGGCACATGTGCATATGCCTCACAACCAAAAAATCTAAGATGTCTTAATGAAGGCTTGCAACGCAAACACACCTCTATAGGCATATTATCAATAAGAGGTGATGTAGGAGACCTGTTAATCAAGTAACAAGCAGTGGAAACAACTTCATCCCAAAACCTTTGTTCTAGAACAACACCACTCGACATACTCCTAGCCTTCTCCATAGGTGTCATGTTCATTCTTTCTACAACTCCATTATCTTGTGGAGAATTGGATTTTTCTTTTGTCTATGAATACCACAATATTTATAGAATCTGTCAAAATCATTAGAGAAAAATTCACCACCATTGTCAGTCCTCAAACATTTTATTTTCTTTCCAGTCTACAACTCAACCATTGCTTTAAATTATTTAAATCGACTAAAAACTTCATATTTAATCTTTAGGAAATATACCCATTTCCTTCTACTATAATCATCGATACATGAAACATAATATGTGGATTTACCAATTGAAGGAAAATCTATAGGGCCAAAGACATCATAATGAATAAGATCCAATACACCACAAGATTTATGAGAACTCGAGTAAAACTGAACGTGGTTTTTTTTTCCATAAATTCAATTCTCACATAAATCAAATTCAAGATTACAATCAGACGAACCTTCAACAAGGTTTTTTTATTTTTCAAGGTCCTTAGACCCTTTCTCCAATGTGGCCAATTCTTTGGTTTCATAGCATAGTTTTATCTATAGGTAACTTTAATTTAGAAGAAAGAGCACCCTTGGGTACCCAAAAACCATGACCATTTGCTAAAGGTGAAACCCTCACTTCTTCCATAGACTTTCTTTTCACATAAGTACTATTGCACTCAACAATGCATGCATCAAGCTTATACAATGTGCCATATCTGACACCTCTAGCAATCACCATAGCACCTCTGACCATCTTGCATCCTAATAAAAAAATACTACCCGCACACCTACATCTATTAGTTTTCTCACAGATAAAAAATTACATGCTAAACTAAGGATATGCAACACACCATTAATCCTTTTTATTCTACCATCAAGAAACTTGATTTTAACTTTACCATGGCCAACAATGTCTATATGAGAATCATCACCCAAGTACACCTTACCTCCATCAAATTCTTCATATTTAGAAAACCAATATCTATTAAAGTCATATGGAAAGATGCACCTGAGTTAATTAACCATGCATCATTACCTGCACAAGTTTCTAAAGCTACAATGAATGCATCACCATCTTTCTTCTCGAACTCAAAATCAGAATCAAATTTCTTCTATTTCTTCTTCTTTTCTTCTTTTCAGTCCTTATGAACATGTTCAAGCTTACTGCAGTTCTAGCAAATAACTTTGTACTTTCCAAGAGACTTAGATCTCCCCTTGGACTTGGATTTTTCACACTTCTCATTCTTCTTTCCTTTTTCCTTAGGTATTCCATAAACATTCAAGGCCTCCTTGGCACTGATGGATACTTCCTCCTCATCTCTTCAGAAAGAAAAGAGCCCACCACATATTCAGCCTTCAATATAACAAAAGTACTCCCAATGGCCATAACAAGAGAATCCCACAAATCAGGCAAAGAACAGAGCAAGATCCAAAGTTTCTCTTCCTCATCCATTTTGACACTAACTGATGCTAATTGAGCCACCCACATATTGAATGCTTCCAGCTGGTATGTAATTTTTCCACCCTCTTCCATTCTCAAGGAATACAATTTCTTCCTCAAGAAAATCTTGTTCACTAAAGATTTGGCTTGATACATCTCACCAAGCTTTTTCCATAGTTTATGTGCAAAGGTCTCTTCATGAAAATTGATTAAAACATATTCTGCCAAGCACAATCTAATTAGACCCTTGGCTTTATGGTCCATAACATCATATTGAGCAGCCTGAATAGGATATGTAGGCCTTGAAACATTCTCATCAACAGCATCTAGAAGATCTCGATCTATCAACAAATCCTCCATCTTCAGCTTCTACATTTCAAAACTATTTCCAAAAAAATTGTTCACCTCTATTCTCCCTGATGAACTTTCCATATGAAAATTCTTGCAACCATATCACAAAGTGTATTCTACACAAGATCCCACTCAAATCTGGATTAGTTCAAAAAACCAAACAACCCACACCTGAAACCAAAGGTGATCAGGCTCTAATATCACTTGTAAGGAAGCTAAGGTAGCGAAACAACTTCCTACACTAATCTTGAGAGGAGAATAATACAAAAAAATTATAGATCTTTAATAGTTACAGAAAATTAAACAGAAATAGACATAAATATCATGCATACCACAACATAGTGATTTACGTTGGGAAAACCCTTTCGAGAGAAAAACCCCACACTCCAAAATTTTCCCAATATGTTATTCAAAAATCAAAAATATTGCAATATACTTGCAGAGCAAGCTTCTCACAGGAGTATCACCACTCAGAGATCTAGAGGCAACATAGTTGCTATCATACTCTTAGAATACATTGCAATATACATTCTTAATACAACACCCTCATAAAATAGGGTTTCTTTCTAGGGAAATTCAAGCTAATAAAATACCAGCCATCAGATATGAGACATAATGATGAACGGTCCAAATTTACAATAATAAACTGTATATAAAATTTGGCTTATGTGGGCAGTACCCTAGAGCCCCTGCTGAGGCGCGCTACCCCCTAGACCCCCAACCAAGGGGATGATCCCCCAAGACCCTTCTTGGGGGAGGAGGATCCCACCCCCCATCATCATCAAATGAACAATACCTTATGTAATTGCAAGGTTTAGACACATTTTCTCAACAAGGTTGAAACCCTGACGAATGTTGCAGATGCATTGACAAACTCGATGAGCACAAAGAAGTTCATATGGTGTTTTTTTTCATGGGTCTCATGGCCTTGAGCTATTGATTACAGATGACTCGTGATAGGTCTTTGACAACTAGGAGAATGTTAGGATCAAGGTGTCTCAACCTTTGAGTCTTTGCATTTAATACCAAATTTGTTGTCACTTTATGGCACCTACTAGTGAGGTGGCATCCTACACGGATGGTGACATGTGCAATTATAAGCTAAAATTGTGGAGGTAGGTGTCCCACTTTAGAGGTCCTATTTTTCTGTCTAACTTGTTGGCCTTTGTCATAAGTTGCTATGTCATGACTATGACAGACTGTGACATCTTGCTATGATAGGTTATGATAGTTGTAAGAGTTATGTATGAAAATTTCTATGGGATTTTATGATAATCAAGCTACATTTATGGGGGCACCCAAGTGTGCATTTGGCACCTGCATGTGTACAGGTTCCTTGCATGTTGAGTGCAAGCTAATTTTTAGTATGGCAGGATGAAGAATTGTTGAGATGCCATTATGTTGCTAGAATTGCTCCAAATTCTTGTAGTGTGAGAACTCCTGCAAAAAAATGCTTTAATACTTTATTGTAACCTTTATTGCTAAATAATATAGATTGAGTTGTGTTTTTGGAGTGTTGGTTTTTTCTTAGAAGGATTTTCCCACATACATCTGGTGTTATGTGTTTTTCTTAAACGTGTTGTTGTTTATGTTTACTTGTTATGTGCATCTTCTTTATTGTAACTGAATAAGGGTTTGAAGTTTTAAAAATTTGTACATTCTCTCCTCTAACAGATTGGTGTAGGAAGTTTTTCAAAATACCTGGATTCCTTTCATACATATGATTGTATTGAAGAGGGGGCTAAAAATTATTTTGATGGCCTATAACAAAACTATATAAATTTGATGATTTGACATTTGATCCATAGGTTCTTGGGCCTTCTAGACATGATGTTAGGGTCATATTTGACCAAAAAATTTGCAAAATTATGGCTATCTTTTGGATTTAACAACTACCTCCCACTAGTAGAATTTGACAAATAAATGACTAGGTGACTAAAACTTTTAGTCACAACAACTAAAAATGACTAAATTCTACTCATTTATTGTAACTCAACTATAAATGAGTAAATAAATGAATAATTTGGTTGTTGACTAAAAAATTATTTAGTCACATAAATAAAAATGACTAAATAGTTAGTCATCAAATCCAAAGTAGACAATTTTTTTTTAAAAAAATCGGCCAATTATTGGCTCAATGTATTCATGCGCGTGATGTATTGGTGTGATTATTCATGTTCATTGTAGATTCATTCATCTCATTCATTGCAGATTCATTCGTCTCAATTGACCTCACTTCATTCGTTAGCCTAGCATGAGGCAGTTTGATCAATTATAGCAGCTACTTGCATGGGCGATAAGGATTTAGAGAGGACCTGGAGACTTCTAAAAAGGTGAGCAAGGGAAAGGAATTTGGAGTTTGCTACAAAAAATTTGAATTCGATGAGGCCCTCTGTAGTGAAATAGGATTTGGGGATTCCCTCTGCAACGAATTCAAAGGTAATTTGAAACCCTCATTACATTAAATAGAAATTTGAAACACTCATTACAATCTACTACTCTTAATAATGTTCTTTTACAATCTTGCCATTTTTTTGCTTCATAATGTGTTCGAGCTAAATATAATAATAAAATTTGGGTGTTAGTTCCAAAATAGAATTTCCTCAAACAATTTTGATACATTTTCACTACAAGCACAAACTATCCTTGTGCAAAGTAAACATGTCCTAGATTTACCCACACATCAGCCATCTGAACAAAGATGTTTCTTGTAGCAACTTCTTGTACCTATGTAAATATTTCCTTTGCAATATCAAATTGACCCCTTTCAACTAGCACAATGGCTGCCCCATTTGTAGCATAAACATTTCCTGGTCTTTGTGCCAACATTTACAATGGCTGCCCCATTTGTAGCATTTTCATTTTCACTACAAGCACAAACTGTCCTTGTTCAAAGTAAACATGTGCTAGATTTACCCACACATCAGGCATCTGAACAAAGATGTTTCTTGTAGTAGCTTCTTGTACCTGTGTAAAAATTTCCTTTGCAATATCAAATTGACCCCTTTCAGCTAGCACAATGGCTGCCCCATTTGTAGCATAAACATTTCTTGGTCTTTGTGTCCAACACTTAAGTGGCCCCTTTTATGACATTAAGATCCTCTTGAGTTATTATTATACTCCTATTTTCCAAGATAAAAATCCCCAAGAACCATGGGAAATGAATGATGATAATTTGAGTTTCAACTTGGTTTCATTTCAAAAAGGGGACATTACATTGTACAAGATTTTTTAACAACATTATAATTTAATCCACCTATTTGGGATTGTAATATAAAAATAGACGAATTAATCCATTTTCAATTATAGGTTCTCTTAATCTAGAATCTGATAGAAAGATAAAGCATAATACATTGAAGGACACAAAAAATGTTCTAAAATAAAGACTAAAATAGGTTGCCCATAAAAAATAAGAAAGAGGAAAAATGAAAAGATAGCATACAGATGATTCATTTGAGGTTTTTGATAAGATCTCATTTAACTATGTCAAATGGATTTGGAAGGGACAAAGTATATTTGATTGACTAAAATTTTGAGGTAGCTTATCCATCGTCATTGTATGTATCATCTTCTCTTGGAATTTGTTTCTACAATGCACCAATCCTAGAATTGATTGGGGATGCACTTAAGGTAGATAAAAACTCATCAAATGCTTTATGTATGCTTGGAAACATGGAACTAACAACAGATGACTGGCCTAAAGCAAAAGAAACAATTAAAGTAGCACGCCAACTTGTCTTGGCTAATGAAGCAAAACAAAAAGTTGATGAAGAATGAAGGACTCAGATGGAAAGGAAAAAGCAAGAGGAAGAACTTCAGTGGGTGATGCAATAAGAGGAGCAATTTGAACATGTGAAGGAATTATGGAAGAATAAGCATAAGGATAGGGATTATGATGATGATGAGGCTGGTCAATCTGAGAAGAAACAAAAGAAGGAAAAAAAGAAAAAGAAGGATAAGGACCACAAGGCTTACGATTTTTATATGGAGGAACTTGATTTTGCAATGGAAGATGAGGAAAATTATATGAGTGATAAGGCACAAGATGATATAGAAAATTCCCAAGATCTTCTTGCAGCTATAGGTCTAGAATATTTTGATGATGGTGAGACAAATTCTCTAGTTTCAAAAAAAATCATGAAGGAGACATGCATACTTTGATTCTGAAGATGATGAACCATTGTTGAAAAAAATTATGACAAAATATGATCCATATGATGATTATTTCGAGGATTCTTGAGCTTTAACCAAACCTAGCTCCTATTTTCCAAGAGAAAAATCCCCAATACCCATGGGAAATGAATGATGAGCATTTTAGTTTCAATAGATTCCAAGAGAAGATGATTCATACAATGACGATGGATAGGCTACCTCAAAATTTTAGTCAATCAAATATGCTTTGTCCCTTTCAAATCCGTTTGACATAGTTAAATGAGATCTTATCAAAAACCTCAAATGAATCATCTGCATGTTATCTTTTCATTTTTCCTCTTTCTTTTTTTTTATGGGAAACCTATTTTAGTCTGTTGAAACTCAAATGCTCATCATTCATTTCCAATGGGCCTTGGGGATTTTTGTTTGGGAAAAAATGAGCTAGGTTTGGTTAAAGCTCGGGAATCCTAGACATCATCATCATATGGATCATCTTCTCTTGGACTCTATTTCTATAATGGTTCGTCATCTTTGGAATCAGAGTATGCATATCTCCTTCATTATTTTGTTGAAACTAGGGAATTTTTCTCGCCATCATCAGAGTCTTCTAGACCTGCAGCTGCAAGAAGATATTGGTCATTTTTGCATCATCTTCTGCCTTATCACTCATATAATTTGTCTCATCTTCCATGGAAACATCAGGTTCCTCCATATACGAATCATAAGACTTGTGGTCCTTATCCTTCTTATTTTTCTTCTTATGTTTCTTCTTAGAACAACTATCCTCATCATCATCATCATCCCTGTCCTTACGCTTACTCTTCCATAATTCCTTCACATGTTCAAATTTCTCCTCTTGTTGCATCACCCACCGAAGTTCTTCCTCTTGCTTTCTCCTTTCCATTTGAATCCTTCGTTCTTCATCAACTTTTCATTTTGCTTCATCAGCTAAGACAAGTTGGTGTGCTACTTTAATTGTTTCTTTTTCTTTAAGCCAGTCATCAATTTTAGTTCCATTTTTCCAAGCATACATAAACCATTTGATGAGTTTTTAGCCACCTTAATTGCATCCCCAATCAATTCTAGGCTTAGTTGGATCTCATTTTGAGCCTGAGCCATGGCTGCAAGACGTAGATATGCATCCACATAATCAGGAAACTTGAACAATTTTGGCCTGTATAAAAGATTTTCTTTTTCAGTATCATGTAGTTGTTCAAACATACTAGCAAGATTAAATAGTGTTGTGACTTTATCCCATGGTAACTCAAGTGAAACACCACATTCTTCTAGTTGATGGAAGAATTACATATCCTTAAAGCACATAGAAAAAACTACAGAATTCGCACTAGGGGTTTTATTTATGAATTGAACCCAAATGCCATTTCCTAATGCCTCCATAAAATTTTGTTGAGCCAACTCTAGTTCATCATGCTCAAAATGAAGAACCCCAATGTTGTTTAATAATTGAATGGGTACTTCTTCTCTTCTCTTCTTTAGAAGAGACTTTGTTGTCTTAAGAGAATCTAAGGCTGCATTGGGTTTTGTCGATATTAATAACTCGCCAATCTTGATAAATGCATGAGCATCATGTGGATCTATGTGAGTTGCCTTTCTTAAAATTTCCAAAGCCTTCTCTTCCTACCCTTGTTGAGCATATATATGGCCTACAGCTTTTAAGCTCTCACAATTCTCAAGGTGGACCTCCAGAACCTTTTTCAAAATTTGAGAGAGAACTCTTAAGATCTTCTAGCTTCAATTGAACCTGTCCACAAAATCTTGTGCCCTCTGGCTTTCCTTGACTGATGCCATGTAGTATCAGCCAGTGGTGTCATAATCACCTTTACTATGATAAGATCATGCAATATTATAATATAGATGATATTTCATGAGAGGGTGGTCAATTGAAGCAAGAGCTATCTCAGTCAACTATTCCACAAGAAAATGCTTCCCTGTGAAGAAAAAATGGTTTGCTAAATGATTCAATGTCATTACATAGTACAGGTATAATTCAAAGGCTTTATGCATCTTTTCCATTCCTTCATGAACACTAAATTTTTCACTAACTGTGAGAATCCTACAATTAAAAAATGCACAAAATTGACCATAAGAGATTTTTCCCCATTTCAAACAACAAAATTTCCAAAAAATGCATTTAAAACCTACAAATAAATGCAAATAAAATCATGCTGATTTTCACACCAAAAAAAAACCATGAGACCATAGCTTGTTGCTTACTGTTATGCTTTGATATATTTTTTCCAAGAATCTATAGCTTGTTTGAAATCACTTGTTTTAGTCTTTTAGCCATAGTAGCAAGGCAGTGAACTATTTGATAAAATACTTTGGTAGACATGTATGAAAAATGTGGTAGCATAGACAAGGAAATGAACTTTGGAAAAAATTCCTCAATGAATGTGGTCTCATGGTGATGGAATGCCATGAAAAGTGAATTGCTATGGATTTTCATGGCATTCCATCACCATGAGACCGCATTTCTTTGAGGCATTTTTTCAACCAGTTCACTGCCTTGTCTATGCTATTGCTTACTATTTTGCTTTGATAGACTTTTTCCAAGCATCCATATCTTGTTTGAAAGCACTTGTTTCAGGATTTTAGCCATAGCAACAAGGTAGTGAACTGTTTCATAAAATGATTTGGTAGGCAATATGTATGAAAAATGTGGTAGTATAGACAAGGCAATGAATTGTTTGAAAAAATGCCTCAAAGAAATGTGGTCTTAAGGAATGCCATGTCAAGAAAATGCAATTGGCAGATGCTCCTAGTTATTAGTTATAAAATGTGAAGTAATTGCATAACTACTTAGGTTGAATTTGTAAAAACTATATTGTAATTGAAATTTTGTCATCTATCAACATCTAGTTATTAGTTATGTAATGTGAAGTAATGCTTTGAGTTTGAAGGATGTGCAATTCAATGTAATCGACAATGCAGATGAGTATGAACAAATAATTGATACCAATTCATAACTTACCCCTATATTCCAACCTAAAATACATAAAAAATCCAATCATACACAATATTATAAACAAATAATTGAGACCAAAATTTGAGCACCAGATTAAATCTTCTTGTCCATTGATTGCTTCAAATAGCTATTACAATATAACATAAGTCTCCTCATATATGTTTCTATAAATTCCTATGATGATGATATCAAAATTTGGTCTTAGTTTCTCTTTCATAAGAGAAGCAACAAGCTTCAAACCATTACAAAATATGACATCTTTTCAAAATTCATGCCTCTTCATATAAACTAAACTAAACATTAGTTTTTCTTAAAACATAAAATAGAGAAATTAGATAACTAATGAAGTCCACAACACTTGTGACACCATAGTCCATTAATCTCTGTAAGGCACCCGTGATCACTAAAGATCTGTTCAAGGTCCTTTCTCCATATTAGTGTATTTGAATGTGTGGTTATTCCACTGTGACAACCCCAAGGCCTACTGTTCAGGGGGAGGAACCATATACCTCTGCTCCCACTCATACACTGTATAATCATGTGGCCATTTTTATTCTTGAATTTTCAATATATTTGCAAGGTGAATCTTCCATCGGTTATCTAGTAACTCTTTGACATCCATGATAAACTTAGAATATCCAGCATCCAATGCTATTACTCCATCCATGATTAAGTCGAACCTGTCAAGGCTCAACTCACCATCCTTTTGTATGTGAGTGATGCACTGTGGAACAATCTGGCCAAATTCACTCTTCCATTCATTGAGGTCCTTCAAGTAGTCATCATCTTTTAATAGTTTTGGAAAAAACCATTGATTGAGAGTATGAAATGAATCTATTCTTGTTCTGATCTTTTGGTCCTCTCCTTGCATATATTGGAATTCATCTATAAATATTTTGGCCATCTACTCTATAGGTTTCAATGTTTCAGGAGCCTCATTACTCCTATGTAAGATTCTACACAAGGTTAAAAATGTGTGGTGTATGGGTTGCCAGTTCTTCAAAAGGGGATCTAGTATGGGTAGATGTCTTTTCATTTAATCAATTGCCTATGTCAATGAGTTGTAGCAATCATACACACTTTCCAACTTATCCACAATTAGCTTTATCCTATGTTTGAGGACCTTCTCTAAAACATTGCAGATTTTCTTATTCACTCCTTCCTTACCCTCATTGTTGGCTTTCTTTAACTCTTCAATCTCTTGTCTAAGAATGCTCACTTATTCAGTAGAAGCACTTTCTATATGAATTGGTAGAGTAGGAGGACACTGGTATAACATTATTTCCTTGTTCTATGAGGGGCCTGCTCCTTTCAATTGTTCCTTCAACTTCACATTTTCCATGAACAATTTATTGACTTGATCATTGAAAAACTTATGTTCATTTTCGTACTCTCCCAATCTAGCTTCCATCTCCTTAACTACAGCTCGGGAGAACATAGTTGAATACATTGTCATGGTTGTAGCTTCTAGAGGAGATGTATCCTTTAATGTTTTCACCATAGCTATCCCTTTCATTTCCTACACTACATCTAGTAACCTTGGTTTTTGTGTACTCTTTTGTGTGGCCCAAAATACCAAGGTTTCAATCTTAGGGTTATACCCTATGCCACTTACCCCTTCATTTGAGTAAAATTCAGAAATTAGCATTGGGTCCTCCTTTGTTCTCACTTGATCAAGTAAAAACATTTCTTTAATTCCATAACAGAGACAATAAGTATATTACTTTTAAAATCCATCTCTTTAGCCTCTTGTGGGTTGACATCAATATTATCAATGCTTAATTCACTAAAATTTTGGGCTACTATCTAGTCATGCTGGGGTTCCTCAGCTTCCATTTATTTATTTCAACCCTCACTTCAAACTCTCTCATTTTCATCTTAATCCAAAATTCTTTAAATTCAGGGGTTTTGATAAATTCATCATCTTCCAAGAACTTGTGAGTTGTAACTACCCTGTCATCCTCATGCATTTCTCTTTCTCCTTGTACCTCAATATTGTCTCTAGCTTTAGGCCTATGGGCTTCAATTTCAAGCATAGGTTGTTCCACTTCAACATCATCCTTGAAATTTCTTAACACATTATCTACTTCTTCTATATCTCCAACCTCCTCACTTATTTCATAGGAAACAAGTGGCTCTATCTCTTGTGTCTTTTTCTTTTTAGAAGTTGGTTGTTCAGGAGGTGATCCTAGAGAAGCATGACATACTAAAACAATATCTGGAGTTGGTCCTATAATTACAATACCACTCAGCCTTTTGGGAGACAATTTGGCAAGGTCCCCCATAGCTACTATAGTCTTAATTAATTCATGAAACTTATTAATTATCATATCAATCCTCTCAACGGTATTTTCTTCCTCTATGAAATAACCCAAGAAATCATTGTGCTTCATCTTTCTTTCTTCCTCAAATCTTTTCATAATTTCCCATTTTCTCTTCCTATCATATACCTGTTGAGGAGTGAAACAATTTCTGATTACATCTTCTTCATAGTCAATCTTGTGAGTAACCATAGCCTTGGTAAGGATGGTGTGTCTTACAAAATTCATGTGACCCTCAAGGTCAAAGGCTCTTTTCTTTCTATACTATAAAGAGTACCTTGATTTTAGATAATTCTGCAACTCTTCAAGTGTATCGGATCCCACTGATAGTTCCCAACATGTCAAATTGGGTAGAAATGTACACTTCCTTTGTTTACTCATGAAAGTCTTTTCCATCATAGAATCTACCACATGAACTCTAAAAAGGCTAATCGAAGGGGGACAAACTTTGGTAGTAAATGTGGGGCCTGTGGGCATCCATAAATCCTGATTATAGTGGTATCTAGTAGAAAAAATAATCATTGAATTTATGAGTATGGCCTTGCTTAGGTTTCAAATCCAAAGGTCTTAGTAATTGTAGCATAAGTCTATGTAGTCTTGGTGGTTGGTGGCCAAGAACTCTCATAATTATGTACACAAATTCATCATGGAATATCACATAATTTTAATTCTTACATATGTTGTCCCATTTATAACACCATAGTTGCACTAGCAACAAATTCTCCTACTTGTGAATCTAACCCAAACACATCATTTTGGTCCATCTATCTTTCTTCTGGTATAATATCAAGTGGCACAGCAAAGAATATTGCTTGAATGTTATGGGGGCTCTATTTTCCCTAACTTGCAGAAATTCTTCATGCAATGCTTTCTCAAGGTATGAGGAAAAATCATATTCAATGTTCATCTTAGGGTTTTGGATCCTCATAGCCATCATCATTAAACTAACTAGCATTCTCTCTTCTAGATCTATCCCAAGTACTTGACAGAGAGAAAAGTAGTAGGTTTTCTTGAAATAGAATTGGAAATATGAGACTTCAAATGGTTCAGTAGTAGAAGGGGATATAGGAATCACCCTGTTGTTCACACCCCTTTTCATGTAAATGGGGACTACATCACTTCTATGGTTTTTCCTCAATCTAGTATATTCTTCTTTACTTATTTACAAATCAATTTTAGTTAGGGCTTGTTTGTTTAGGTCAAAATATTCAATGATGGTCACTTTAGTCAACACAACTAATGGTGAACCATCTGGAAATCTCACAGACGTAGTAGTAGGATGATAAATCTGAGCCAATACTCTGATGAACTCTGCATCTATAAAAACATTTGGGAAAATTAACTTGGACAAATCTAATTCCCATGGATTTGAACCCAGAAACTTACCCTCCCTTTTGTCATAAAAGTACCAAAATAGTTACCACCTAGAGATAGGGATAAGGGCATCTCTACAACCATGAGCCATATCATTAAAAAAATTCTTAAATCCTCTCTTAATTGATTCAATAAGTATATCCGTGATAGACTGGTGTAAGGACCTCTTTTTAACCTTAGATTCTTCCTTTTTAGTTTTAGGTTCTTTCTTCTTGGGCGGCATGATGTCCTTTTTAGTTTCAGGTTCTTTCTTCTTGGGTGGCATGGTGTTTAACTTACTTCTCCTAGTGTATCTGAAATGCAGAATTCCAAACAATCTTGTACTCGTAAAACTTGATTCACATTTTAGCTATCTTCTCCTATACTTCTGAAATGCAGAATTCCAAACAATCTTGTACTTGTAAAAATTAATTCACAAGATTTATGTGCACTTACTCGGGTTACGATGGTTGCAGAGCTTAACCTCCTCGAACTCCCAGCTCCTCGCACAATATTTTTTGTAAATGAGTGCAAAGAGAATGTTGAATTCTTGGTTTAATGATTTCTGAGCTTAGTAATGTAAACATTAATATCAACCTTACACTAAATATTTTGCTTGTAGTTCAAGTTTGAACTTGCACCATTGATTTTACAAGATTGGACGGTTAATGTGATTCGTGTATTTAATACCGCTTTATCGCCACCAATTTCTATAATTGTCATGGGATAGAGGGGTATAAACCACTATACCACATGCTTCTTTACATTTCACCGTGAGGTAGCAAGATACTTACCTCTATACTTCAAGATTTACTTGTTTAACTTGTGGTACTGTAGTTTACATTAACGGTCACCTATGGCTTACTGCCATATCGCATGCTTTGTCACATCCTTCGATGGTATAGCAGTTCATACAACCCTACCGCATTCCTTTATGATCTTCCTCACGGGATGGTGGGTTATTCCCCGCTATACCACACCCTTCATTTTTCCTTCTCGCAGTATGGAAGTTTATGATGTATTTAAAGATGGAGGGTTATTCCTCGTTATATTGCACCCTTCATTTTTCCTTCTCGTGGTATGGTGATTTACAATGTATTTAAATTCTCTCATACCGCCCAACCACATCCTCATCATAATACTTATGTGGTATGGCAGTAAATATCTTCATGTTGTGTGTTACACATTGCCAGCTTGCCAAGGGTTTAGATTACTACTGAGGGATCGCAATAATAGAATATTAAGGGATTTGGAATGTTTTTAGTTGAACATGTTTTTGCTTAAGTATATATGATGAATTTTTGGCTTTCTATAGGTCTTTCAGTGTGAGTCAAACCTACAAAATTTATATGTTCAGTAAAAAATAAAAAGGAATATAAGGGTCAAGGCTCAAGTCATGGAGCTCAAGGTTAATTGTGATGATGGAACTAGGAAAATTTTTAAGGTTCTAACACACTTCATGATGAAATAGATTATGTTCTTCCTTCATCCTACTTGTGTTATGTTTTTATGAGTTCTTCTCTTGTGAATATATCCCTAAGGAAAATTTGTCTAATTCCTGTAATTGTAAACATCTTCTTGGTTTTTTATTGCAAATTCTTTTTAATCTGTAAATTGAATTATGTTTTAAGTTTATTGCAGTTATCGACGGATTGGAAAGTCAATAGTTATCAACTTATGAAATCAATAAAGTTTTACTGATTCAAGTTGCTAATTTATACATTATTGTTTATTTGGACTTCAGGAAATGAAGACAAGGACTGTAAGGTGCAAATTAAATGATAGTGATCATAATGTTAAAATTCTAGAGACAAAATATGAGCACACACATACTATAAAAGTGGCCAAGAATAATGAATATTTTTTGAGTCTTGGTTTGAAAAGGAAAGTTGTAAATCCACTAAGTACTATATTATTTGTTTAATAGTGTTTAATCAAATTTTATGGGCAAGATCTTTATGTATGTAACACATAATATGATATTTTTTTTTGTTTTATAAGCAACAAAAAGAGTGCAAAGAAAATGTGGAGAAAAAACAAAAGGATAAAAAAGATATAGTGTTGCCATCTCATAGAAGCCAACACTTTTGTGATTCAATAAATGCAGTTGGTGAAAATGATAGTTGTGATGATGTGCAGCCTGGTATAGCACATGGTGATGTGCAGCCTAATATAACACATGGTCATGTGCATCCTGATATAGCACATGGTAATGTGCAACCTGATATAGCACATGGTGATATGCAGCTTGATATAGCACATGGTGATGTGCAACATTGTGATGATCTCTTAGGACTAAGTCTTAGAGAGATTATTGAAAAACATCAGGGCAAAGGAATAGTAGGTATGCAGATGCTTTTTTCAACATTAAAGGATGTGTTTAATGATGTGGAATCCACGGAGACCGGTACTGATCTACCTAATCATGACACACCTAATGTGGCCAAGGAGCATGAAGTTTCGGTTAATGAAATTCATGAAGAGAGACTGCTTGCATCTAGAAATTTTGTTGAAACTAGTGGATCAACCAAAAATACTAGTAGTGGTAATTTAATAGAATATGTGGATGCTTTTGTCAAAAGACAAATATTGAGTCAAGATTTGTATAGATTTACTGATAGGAATGCAAAAGAAAGAAAATTAGAAGGAAAGAATCCTTTCTTGCTTGAGGTATCGAGAGATGGTGAGCCCATTGGGCCAAATGCTACAAAGTGGGCCACTGAATTGGGTGTAAGATGTAGGGCCCATTTGGATATTTGTAAATCAAATTTTGCAGAGAAAGATCCATGAGCTATAGAAAATTTTATACAAAAAATGGAAAATGCTTTTGAGACTACTGGTGGAAAAATCTCTAGAAGATATTACAAGCAAAGGGTGAGACTTTCGATTAACAATTATAGATACAATTCCAGAAAAACAATCATGTTGGGAAAAGAGAGGTTTGACTCTAGTCTATCTCCCAAAGAGTGGGAGGCATTGAGAGAAACTATGCATTCCGAAGAATATTTGGTAAAGAGTAACAGAGGCAAGAGAGCAAGAGATAATGTGAGGGGTGGATATACATTTGGCCGAGGCGGGTTGCACACCAAAAATGGACAAATTTGTAGTAAGTGTGGATTTTTTGTTCAATTTACATTGTGTTATTTATTTCAATTTTTTATTGAACTGACTATAGATTGAAATTGAATTTGTATTTTAGGTGGAAAATAGTAATAGAGAAGTAGGTGCAGAAGATATTATCAATTATATGGTAGCACTAGATGCTAGTAAATCTAAGAGTAGGATGAAGTGGAAATCTAGTTCGTCAACAAATATTTCATATCCATCTATTCAATTCCCAATAGGAGCCTTTGTAGATCATTTCAACTCAAATGAACTAGGGTACCAAAAGGTAATGATTTGCATATTCAGTCTCACTCAGCAAGTTATGTAGTTGGTTGAATCTGTTAACCCTATAGTTTTTGCATGGAATGAGAATAAATCCATGGATTCAGATGAGGTAAGAGGCTCTATTAATCTCATTTCTTCTTGTTTGGAAATTCTATATACAAATGCCTCTTAATATTTAGATTATTGAAATTTGAGCATAAGAGAATCCAACCCAGTTTCTTTATTGTTGGAGTGATCTAGAAAATGTTCTTTTGGACAAATTTATAGCTTGCATTCTTTACTTGACTATTGAATTCTTTATATATTTTTTACATGATGGTTAAACCACATGCAGAGCAATTTTATCAAAGGAATATGAAAACAAAAACACCTTCATGGTGTCAACAAAGTTGCCGATATTGATAGTGATGAAGTGGACAAGAATGTGTAACATAGTCGTCCTAGTTGTCCTGAAGTTGAGGTAATTAGTATAATAGTTGTCAGTTATCTGTCCCAATGTTTTGTCATTCTTCATGCTTAAAATGTTCTTTTGGACAAAAATTTATAGCTTGTGCATTATTTACTTAACTTCTATTAATTTTTGCATGATGATTAAACCACATGATGCAGAGCAATTATATGAAAGAAGGAAAAAAAGAAAAAGGCCCTATCAATAGAACTCTCCACAAAGTTGTACAACTTAATGTCTCCAATGATGTTGATAGTGGTTACGATGATGAACTCAACGAGCATGCACATGACATTCATAGTGGTAGTCATTATGAACTCAAGGTGAGTGCTATGAAACCACATGCAAGTACAATTTAAGTAAGTAATTGTTGTTTTATTATGTAAATAAGGGTAATCATTACCTATTTGATAGAAGTTGGACGTTAGAATAGTAGTGAAGTGTAATTGGCTAGTATACATAGATTATGGAATTAAGGGAGAACATATAACTTACATATGGAAGATTAGAGCTTAGTTGTAATAGAGTTTTTTATAAAAGCACATACAAAAACTGATTTGTTCCAAGACATAAGACATTACATACAACTATCAAAAATAGTATAATGTGTATTTTTTTTTTTTGCAGACATTTATTGATAAACTCCAAGAAGGGGATATAGTTGAAGTGTTTGATCCGCATGATGGTGTTGTTGCAAGCAGTGGGCGGATTCACTCACTATCTATTGTACATGGAGTCAAATTGAAAGGAACAGGAGATGAAAATGTATGTATTTTACAAGTCTCAAGTAACATACCCCTTCCTCATCCAGACAAAATAGATGGAGCTATCCATCTGAAAGAGAAACTAGGGACCTTCGCACGGTGGCCACTAAAATATTTGAAAAAATTGCAGAGAGTTAGCCATAAGTGCAAAAGAGAAAAAGAAGGGTTAGTAGTAGTAGAGTGTGGAGAGTGAAGTTGCAGATAGAGAATGTACTAAGTCTAAATAATTTGAACCCAAACAAAAACTCGAAAATCTGATTTGGGTGTACATTTTGTTAGTAGAACAAAGAATGTTCTATCCTACTACACCTGTAATGTAAAACCCCTTGATTATGTTTTTCTCGTTTTGTTTGGGTTTCGTTCATTCAAATTGGTGCATTATAGAAGAGGGGATATATTGTGTAAGCAGTAGACACTGAGAATAGGGGTGCAGAAAAAGAAGCAAATATAGAGCAAATAAAGAGGTGTAGAGAAGAGGAAAAGTTGCAAAGAGTGCAATATACATGTATGTGCAGTTACAAATAAGTTGCAACATAGAATTGTCATCAAAATTGTAATATCTTACATAACCAAAAAAAGGCTTTGTAACTCAATTTTCTCAGTCACAACACTGAGAAATGCACTTTGTAATAGTGCATTTTTCAAAGCAGAAACACATTTCTATCTTGTATCTATTGTAAGAACATGTTTTCTCAAAAAAAATTCAGTATTTTCCTTCTTAATAGTCATTTCATTATGTGCAAATGAATGATTATGTTTTTTTGTGTTTTTATATGTTTAAGCCTCAATTAAAGCATTGTCTCATTTCCAACACTTATAGGCGGAAATTAGTGAACAAAAATAATTAAATAAACTACCAATTGACTAAATATACTATCAACTAACATAAATTAGTGTTAATAAATACGACTAAATATAATGGTTATGTAATTAATAAACAATGTATCAATATACCTATCAATTGACAGAAATTAGTGAACAAAAAAAATTAAATAAACTACCAAATTGATCAAAATGATGATTAAAATTAATGACTAAATACTCTACCAATGGATGGAAATTAGTGAATAAAAATGACTAAATAAGTGACCAGTTAACATCAATCAATGACTAAATTAACGACAAAATATACCAGCGAATACAAAAATGACTGAATAAGTGACCAGTTTAAAACATTCAATGACTACCACTAAGGGCGTTGTTCGGTGGTCAAGTCACTTGGTTGTAGTGGCAACCGCCAGGGTTCAATCCCTCGCTAGGCCAAAGTGCTCGTAGGCCTTGTACCTTCGCTAGGCCATTGGGCTCACGAGTTTGGTTGTTTCTTGTGGTTTCTTGTACCCAGTTCATAGCTCCGGTCAAAAGCATTTACCCTTAATAATACGGGTGCATTGCACCTTTTAAAAAAAAATATTCAATGAATAAATTACACACTACCAAATAAATCAAATTAACGACTACATCAATGACCAAATCGATCAATTAGATGATTAAATTAACAAGAAATTCAATCACTCAAACAGCTAAACCAATGACCAGATCGATCAATCGGGCGACTAAATTAACGACCAAATTGATCAACTAAATGACTAAAAATGGTTTAGTCATCAATTTTGTCACATTATAAATGACTGGAAATAAACTACTACTAGTCATGCGACCATGTTCAGTCATTTATAAGCAGTTTTTAGTAGTTTTTTCAGTCACATATTGCTATTTTTGTACTAGTGTCCCAACTTCAAACCCTTGTAGATCTAGTTTCACATGCATAATTTAGACAAATCAAAAGGACAAACTAACTTTCTTGGACACCTTGAACTTAATGGTAAGCTCAAATTTACACAAACATGTTCCAAAATGAACTTGTAATACCAAGCCACAAAGGAGAAACTCCCTCAAATCTAATATTTCTATCAGTTTTTTCTAATTTTCCAATTCATCATATGTTGTAAGGGAAGAGAATACTCAAATTTCTAAGATCCACTAATATTTGCAACCTAGGTCTCTTAATGCATACTAACAAGAAATAATCCCACAAGATTTGATATGACTTGTTGAGCTACTACTCAAATGGATTAGCTAGGACTCAAACCTAGGACATTTCATTTGCTACTAGAGTTCTCTACCAACTGAGCTATTAGCTCCTTTGTGGTCAATCCATCATCAGTTTGTGTGTGATCTATTTTTAACATCCCCCTTAAGTCACATTGTAGGTACTTGGGGCTCCTAGCCTGGCTTTGATACCATATAAGAATTGGTATAGAATGCTCTATACCATGCACTATTTGGTTGAAGATGCAACGACCCAAGATCTAGGAGATTTAATAAAAGCACAAGAGAGATCAAATATGAGAATAATTATATTCTCAAATGATGCAAATATAAAATAATAATAATGATAGATTAAAAATACGAAGAGAACCCCTTTGTTATATAGACCAAGGTGAGACATGTAGGATTACATTATATTATGACATGTGTCTCAATCTTATGACTTTAGAAATAAAGTGATAATTATCCTATGTGTACCCTAAGTAAAATTAAATAAGGAGTGTGAATAGGACCTAGGTGATGAATGAGTTAGGTAAAACACCCCATTCACACCAACACCCATATTTGAACTCTTAATCTCTACTATTTTTAAAAAAAGTAGTTTAAAAATAAATTGCAAGCACTATGACGTGTTTATGTTGCATCTTTAAACTTTGATCATGGCTATCCTCAATTTATTATCCAAAAAGCTATATTTTATTGATTTTAAAAAGTGCCCATTTTGGTCTCCCATTTCCATGCACATACCTTTGGTTTTTTTTTTTTTCGGGGGAGGGTGGGTTGAACTACTAGTCCTCTTTGTCATACCTCAGTTGGAATGGAGTTTTGTCCTATGTATTTTTATCCTATTTTACTTCTACGGGGTGCACTCTCTTTGAAAATTGGGATTATTTCATATTCTACGTGGGTACCTAACATGGCCTTGTTGTCAAGACACATTTTTTCTTACCAAGCAGTTACACTCAAGGGGGATGTTAGTGTAAAATTTTATTCACCTTGGATAGATTTTATCCTAAGTGTAATATTGCACTAGTTTATTAAGTTTACTTAGATAATTTCTTTTTACATAGGTAGGAAAGGATAATGAGTTGCACATTTTCCTTATTTTATGGTATTTTACATTTTTCCTTATTCTCTCATATTTGGAAACTTAGTTAAAGAATTCCCTTCTTTTTTGTTTTTTGTTTCATCCTTCTCCTCATTGGATTTGGAATTTTAAGGCTATATATATTATGTAATGTTGAAATTACTAAATCCATGTTTCCCATTTATTCTTGTGCCCATGTTAGTGAAATATTTTAATGTAATAACATTAACAAGTGGCATATTCTTGTGCTTGATTTGGATCATGGCCTCATCCCTATCCACCTTTATTTACCCTTTTTTTACACCAATTCTCATAAATTCACCATTTAATCATCATTATTAGACCCTCATTCTCACTTCCATATATTTTCCGCCTACCTTGAAATTATCAACTTAGCCCTAAGATTCTCTAAGTGTCTTAGGATTGACCTAGTTCAATCATGAGACACACAAGAATGAACTTGAAATTTTAAAATTTAAGATTCAAAATATAAGTGTCTTGCCCCTATTATTCATTGTGAGATAACCCACATTTGTGTGAAATGTCATTATGTTATGTACTTAAAGACATTCAAATATGTACTTAATTTCATCTAGGACATATGGGAGAACAATGAGATCACACTTCAATTTGTAAGGGAACTGAAAAACAAAATATGCAATCATTGTCACCTAGGATATTTACATGTTTGTTTGTGATGTATTTGATATTTCTTGTTGATATTAATCTAACTCATCAAAGAAGGTTGGAAATAGAAAAAACTATTACCTATCAAGTTGGAAAAATCCTAAATAGCGTCCTCAAACACCATCTTGAAAAACTCATCTTTAAAGAAGGTAAAGAATAAATTATTAGGTGTACATTATGTTTTATTGTTCCAATGCTACAAAAATCAATTAGGTGTGCTAGATCAAGTATGCATTGCTTTAGATTCACCTTATGACATTTAGATTGAACTATAAATATTTTTACTTGACAATACAAATATTAAGACAGTCATCAAACCAAAGACATCAATTTTGAAGAGCGTTGAATTGATTTTGCACAACTTCAATAACATTATTCCCTCAACAACTTTAAAGTTAAGCAACTCTAACTCTCACATTTAATTTTCACATATTTCTTAGAATTATCAATCCCAACTCTAATTATCTAAAATATTTTATGTTTTATTACTTACATCTATTTATTTTATATTTTATCCTAATACTAACTCTAACCATAACTAAACCCTAATTGAACTATAATTAAGCACTAATTAAAATATAACCTAACCCTAATTAAACCCTAATTAAAATCTAACCCTAACCCTAGAATGCAATATTAAGACTAACACTAAGTAACCATAATACTAACCCCAACCCTAATTGAATTGTAATCCTTATCCTTATACTAACCCTACTCTTAATAAAACTATAACCTAGCCCTTACCATAATTAGAGATAAATTAGGGTTAGAGATATAATTAGGATTAGTGTTAGGGTTAGAAGTAGAATTATATTTAGGGTTATGAATAGGGTTAGGTTTCAATTAGGGTTAGCATTCAATTGAATTCAATATTAACAATCCATTACAGAAAGGGTTTAATTAATGTTAGGTTTCAATTAGGTTTACATTTCAATTACATTTATGGGAGAAATTTTTGACTTATGGTTAGGGTTAGTGTAAAAGTGTGATTATTGTTCAATTAAACTTAGAGTTATGGTTCAATTAGGGTTAGAGTCCAATTAGGGTTAGTTACTATTGCAAATAAGATTATGAATATGGTTATAATTATAGTTAGGGTTAGAGTTATAATTAGAACTAGATATAGGGTTAGAATTACAATAAAATTAGGATTAAGTTTCAATTATGGTTACAGTTAGCATTTTGGTTCGATTAGGGTTCAATTATATAAAAAAAATATTTTTAGTTAAATATTATAATATTATTTATTTATTTTTAGGTAAAAGGCCTCAGCCAGAGATATATTGTTGAACCAAAAAATCATACATCAATTGGATAAGCCGAGGCATGCTCCAGGCTATCCAATTTGAAACTTATAGAAGTTTTGTTCTCATTGCTTCACATCTAATTCATCTCCCTGAATCTTCCTCAAACAAAATGGAAGATAAACTATACCAGGTTTGACCTTCTACCACCAAATAGGACACTTATAGCTATTACATCATGGCAACCAAATACCCAAATAGATGAACACTGAGTATACCAAAACTTTCAGTGTAGACTCCAAGACCATGGCTCGCACCATCTTACCAAATTTTTTTGGAGGCTTAACAAGCTGCTCAATTTGATTGTTTATGACACCTGAAACAAGATATGAAACCAACCTCACCGACACCACCATAAAAATATGCCACTTTGTGACAACACCTGGAAAATGTGCTACAAAGCTAGGCCTTTTCATGTCACTGCCACTATTTGGCCTTCAAACCCCACTGCTTTGTGCTTACACATATCCGTCGCTTAAACTCAGAACCCATACTTCCTATATGGTTGTTCAAACTGACAAGCACCTCACCCTCTTCAAATTCAAATTCAAGGAGGTTATACTACTACCCTGACAGTCACAGAACTTGCCTCCTTAATACTGTGACCATCCACAGCTAAGCTAGCCAGTTGATTGACCTCCTTGTTTGCTTCTCTATATATATGATTGACTGTGAATGCCTCAAAGGATTTGAAGATGTCAATAATTCTTCCTAACATGGAATTTAACTTCCAATTAGGGGTAGACCCCTGCCTGACTGTATTAACTACTATGGTTGAATCTCCTTCTACTTCAATTTTTCCAAGATTCATTGCCTTACAAAGGAGAAGGCCTAAAATCAAAGCTTGAAATTCTATGTAATTGTTTGTATTAATTCCCAAAGGGGAAGTTGCCCTATCTACTATGACCAAATTCCAATCCTGGATGATACATCCAACTCTAGAAGGCCCTGGATTGCCATGAGATGCCCCGTCAAAATTCAACTTGTACCAACCTATGCTAGGCACAGACCATTTAGCTTGCTCCCTCAAATTTGTAACAGTGTTTGTTCTAGATCTAGCAAAGGTTGGGACCTTTAAGCCTGCCCAATTGAACCTCCTCTTACCATCCCATTCTGTGAAAGACCCCTGTTTTAGGAGAAAGTTGAAGATCTTTGGTTTGCCACCTCTACAATAGCATCTCCTACCTTATTTTGAAAGGATCTTATATTCATTTCTTTATCTTGAAATTTTTTATGATTATGATCTTTCCATATTTCCCAGATAAGGAGGGAAGGACAAATTTTCCAAAGGCATTTCAACAATCCAATATTGGCACCTGTAGGCCAACATTGAAAGAGACTAACAAAATCATTAGGTAGGTCCGTGATCCACCCCAGCTTTGCACACATCCATTGCCAACACTCTTGAGAAAAGTGGCATCCAATGAAAATATGATCCACTGTCTCTTCCTCTCATTTGCAGATAACGCATCTAGAAGGGCCTTCAAAACCTAGTTTCCTAAATATCTCTATTGTCAGTATCTTCTTTTGCAAAGCAGCCCAAGCAAAGGCGCCTTCTCTAGGGATACAAAGCTTGTCCCAACACAAGGATATAGGTATTTCAATTCTATGAAGGTTTCCCCCTTTGACAATCCAATGATATCTAGCTTTTGTATTATACTCCCCATTCTTCGAAGCGGCCCAAATCAACTTGTCCTGCCCCCTCCTAAAGTTTATTTTTCGTTGAGAGAGAGTACTTCTCAAAATTTCTATTTCTTGTGGACGTAGAGGTAGGGAACTCAAATCTTTCCATTCCCAACCAAACGCCAGTCCTAGCTATGAGGGTATAATGTAATCCTTTACCTTTGAACCCCAATGTTCCTTAAGGAATTCTCTTATGGTTCTTATATCAATTAGACTATCTAGACATGGTAAACCACACCATGTGTCTTCCCAGAAGAGAGCCTTACTTCCATCATATATGTCCCAAGAAAGGAACCTATAGATAATAGGCCTGCAATTTAGCATGAAGTTCCAAACCTTAGACCCCTTGGCGAGATTCTCAATTCTAACTATATTTGTCTCTTCATCACTGTTCAGGTACTTCTCTTGAAGAATCCTTTCCCATTTAGTGTTTGGATGCCTAATCATCTTCCAAATCAGCTTAGCCCCTAGTGCCTTATTTTTCCACATAAGATTCTTTAGACCAAACCCTCCATTTTCTTTCAACTTGCAGATCTTATCCCACGAAATCAAAGCCATTTTATGTTTGTCTGATAGGCCCTGCCAAAAAAAACTCCTCATTTTCTAGATAAAGACTTTGTTTTCCCTAGCGTTAAAGGTTGTAAGTGTGGAAAACGTAAACTAAATACAATTAAATACACCTCTTAATGAAACATTGTATCAAGATTAAACATGAATTAAACTAATTTAAAACACAGAAAAGCCTGAAAGTGTCTCATTGTCTCCTATCTCCAAAGATTTATCAAATTACAGAAGCTCTCAGATTTGTAAGCACCGTAACTGTTTAAAATTCCTATCTAGAGAATGGAATGGATGCTAAATGCAATGATGTTATGATTGCTAATGATTTCTAAATGATATGAAGCTATTGTAAACTATCCTAACATGAAACCTGCTAAATGGAAGCTACAGCAAAAGCTAATGATGCTGTCATGATATGAAATCTACTGATGCCATGATGCTATGATAATACTAGAATGCTAATGCTAAATGATTGCTTGGTTGCTTGAGTACTAATTCCTGCAGAGTAAGTTTGCATAAAGGATGATGATTCTTGAATGATTTTGATGCTTCAGAAGGCTGTAATATAGATTCCCGACATCACATTTGCATAGGGGTAACACAACAGAGGTTGAGATTAAATCTGAAGATTTTGAATGGTATGAGATGAGAAGGTGGAGCTGATCATGGAGGATTGTTCCTACCCATGAAAACACCAGGCAAAATGAGAGGAAATATTTGAGGCAGAAGATTGAGAGGATTTCCTGCAGGTTTGTCCCCGAGGCTTTTCTCGTGAATGATAGTTAAATTAATTAGATTTGAAAAAATCTAATTTTATTGGTGAGTGAATAGAGGGATTTGATTTATGCATTTATTTAAATATTTTTTATTTAATTAAATTCAGCAAAAGAGGAATAAATAATTTAATAAAATAAACTATAGAAGTTGTTTATTAAATTAAAATAGAAAGAATATGATAATTAAATTAAAGATTTTAGGATATCTTTATTTAATTAAGAAGAAATGTGATAAGATAATTAAATAACACAAAGTATTGAAGTTGTGTATTTAATTTAAGATAGAATTAATGGATAAAGTATAGAAGAAATAATAATGATAATAATTAAATAAAACAAAGTATTTAATTTTGTTTATTTAATTAAGAGGGAAATATGATAAGATAGAAGAACTAATAGTGAACTTAATATAAATAAATATTTCTATTTATTTACTAAGTAGATGAATTTAAGATTAATTAATCAAATAAGTCGTATTTAATTAATTAGATTCTCCAGACCATTTTTAGGTGTCTACATTTTGCCCTTCTTTGAAGTGATGTGTTTACGCGTTGCTTCAAAGAAAATTTTGTGCTGTTGCTGCTAGTATCGACAAGAATTTTTTTTAGAATGCCCCGGACATGATTTTTAGGTGATTGATGGATATATGCCCCCTCGAGAGATAAATTAATGAATTTTTTATTTTTTTTGTATTTTTTGGAATTTTTCATTTTTTTATGATTTTCTGATGATTTAATATAGATTCGATGAAGATTTGATGAAAAAAATATTTATCTCCTGATAATTGATTTAGAAAGTTGTCCTGGATGAGTTTCAATTAATCTTCCTTCTAAAAAAATTAAATCAATGTCATAAAAATCCCTTTTTGAAATAACCTATAAAAGGTTAAAAAGGTCCTTTTCAAAATCATTTGTAGATTGTGACTTTTGAAAGTTTGAGAGAGAGATTTTGTGCTACATGGAGCAAGATGCCGATTCCTTTTCACACTCACCGTTTTGAGCGTGTTCGACGACATCAGCGGCCGGCCGCGTTCAGACCTCCGGTATGTCCATAATTTTTTCTTGGTTTTCGTGCATTTTTCATTTTTTAGTGCATTTTCAATTTTTTACAAAAGAAACTTGTTTTAGTGCTTCAACATTCTATTGTAGCGCATTTTGACTCCGTTGTAGTGCTTCTAGGGTTTGTGTTAGCACTTTTGATCTTTTAGTGCTTTAAGAGTCTATTTTAGTGCGTCTATAGTGTAGGTTGGCATTTTTTGAAGTTTAGCGCTTAGGTTAGCTGTTGTAGCATCTCTCTAAAGTAGATTAGTGCGTCCAGAGTTTTAGCGCTTACGATAGATTATGTAGCGCTTTTAAGGTCTGTTTTAGCGCGTTTCAAGTTTTAGCACTTTCTCAAAAAATATTAGCGCTTTGACCTGATAAAATGGGGCTTTTAATAAAATGGCGCTTTGTTTAAATGTAATAGCGCTTTTATCTGATGAAATGGCACATTTCTTTGTTTTAGCATTTATAATGTCCTTGTAAGCGTATTTATATCAAAGTGTTTGTGATTTTCGTCAATTTGTTCTTGATGTTCTTGATTTCTCATCGTATCAACTGTTGGTGTGATATGAATGATTTGTCTAATCAAATACATGATTTTTCAATCTCATGATAGGTGAGGTTTGATGTTTTGTTCTGATGATAATTACCCTCATGATAGGTGAGGAATAATTAGAATTTGTGTACCTCATGATAAGCGAGGTTGATTTGATGTGTTGATGATGACCTCATGATAGGTGAGGTCGATTTGATGCATTGATGATGACCTCATGATAGGTGAGGTTGATTTGATGTGTGCTCATGAGATTTGATTACAATTCTCACCAAGAGCTAACTTGATTTGATATGGTATCTTGATGTTATTTGATGATTGACATGAATTTATTGACCTTGATTTTTGTTGTGATAATAGGAGCGATTAGGGAACCTCCAGATTCGAGAGCGTTTCCCTTGGAAATTTGATCTCATTCCTAGGCTAGCACAGCCTGAGACGGCCATCATCACACATTGTGGATTGTCTCCTCTTCTTTACATGCCCCATATTAGGATTAATCGAGGTTTGTTGACAGCTCTAGCTAAGAGGTGGCATAGTGAGCACAACACCTTTCACCTTCCTACTGGAGAGATGATAGTCACCCCAGAGGATGTTTGGTAGATCCTTCAGCTTCTGATTGTTGGAGATGTTGTCGTATATGATTCGAGAGAACAGGGTGGGACAAATGTTGTTCGTAGAGTGTTTCAGGATGATTGTATTGCAAGAGAGTGGATTCCATGGCGTGATATGGTTGATGCATATGCCACTTTGCCGACAATACTTGTTGGTTTCATTGGCAGATTCCTTAGTCCTGATCACAGGTCTAAGGGATTTTTGGTTGGTTGGGGCCGAGTTTTGGAGAGCATGATTGTTCATGGCACCCGATTTTCTTAGGGCATGTGTTTTCTTTCCCAGTTATATCATGATTTACATTCAGTTGTGTATCTCAGTGGTCGGAGTTTATCGGTCGGCGTTACTTTGCTTCAGGTATGGGCGTGGGAGCACATAGTTGTCACACGTCTAGTTCTAGTTGGACAGAGGCCACCTAGGAGACCTTATGTATTCTGATATTTTGGCAGGTTTACCTAGTCTAAATTGGGTAAGTTAGAGTATTGGAGGAGAGTGATTGATGATATAGAGTCTGTGACATGGCGTCCCTACCTAGATTGTGATCATTGGGATGACGATGATGTTCAGCTACCATTTCTTTGTCAGTTGATGATCCTGATTGGTCGTGCTCGTTGGGTTTTAGAAAGATTCTTGATCAAACGTGTCTACAGACAGTATGGGATGGTATAGGGTATGCCCCAGGGTGTCGCTCACTATGCACGTTGGCAGTCGGATACAGCAGATTGGGGGCCTTGTTTGTCATATGTTGCAGGAGTTCAACAATTTTAGGCTTTACAGCCCTTTGTGTGGGACATTTAGCTAGATATTGTCGAGGCTCCTCTTACAATAGATTATGCTGAGTATTGTGCTTTGCTTCCATTTCCACACCTGACTATTCCAGATGAGCTTGCCCCATTACGTGTTGAGGAGGATGTTCATGTCGCTCGTGGTCATAGACGGAGGAGAGAGGATGTTGGAGGAGTTGAGGTAGAGGATGTTGATGTGGTTGGTGAGGCAGCAGTTGAGCCTGAGGTTGATGTTGGGGTAGAGGAGGATGTTGGTGGTGAGGAGGATGTTGGCGGTGAGAGTAGTGGAGATGAGAGCAGCGGAGATGATAGCAATGGAGATGAGAGATTTGATAGTGGAGAGGTTGCAGTTGGTTCGGGCCCTGCCTTAGATTTTCCTAGTGAGACTATGCCTCATAAGAGGCAGGCTGTGGGAGATGTTTCAATGCAGCTATGGATGGTAGATCTTCAAGTGCAGTTAGAGACTATTTAGGAGCAGCTTCTTCAGACATAGGGTTTATTAGAGCAGACACAAGCTCAGATGTAGGTACAGGCTAAGTTGCATACAGAGAATCTTTCAGCTATACAGGCTTAGTTAGTCATAGCTCAGTCATAGATTGCAACATTGACAACTAAGAGGGATGTTGCGAGAAAGATAGTCGGGACAGCTCAAGCTCAGGTTACTTTATTAACAGTCGAGAGAGATGCGGCTAGGCAGACAGCCGGGACAACTCAGACTCATGTTACTTCATTGACAGCCGAGAGAGATGTGGTCAAGTTTGTAGCAGAGGGTGCTCAGACTTCGGCTGATAGATTACAAAGACTAGCAGATGGTACCTCCTTGGCAGATTGCATGTGAGAGGTTGCTCGCATTGGTGAGGAGATTGAGTTTTATAGAGCGAGGTATTATGATGCAATTCCTTCTGAGCAGAGAGTGAGCTATGCGAGGTCGCATTCTGGTAGGTCTCGATCTAGGATTGTCGGTGCATGTGTTACTCAGCCGTTACCTAGGGATCCCAGGGATCTCAGTTCCTCTGGTGGTAGGGGTCCTGATCCTGCTATGCCTACACCATCTGGAGCCAGCAGCACATGATTGTGTTCGTTATGTACTTTGATTATCTTGATGTACAACCATTATTGATGTTTTATCTCTCTTCATTTTAGACATCATTGTATACTTGACATTGTGATTTTGATATATATGAGATGCAGTAGATTCTACGGTCCATTATGTGTTTTATTTGATTTTCCGATGGATGCATTTTGTTTTGATGTTTATATGTTATGTGATGTTTTTATTGTCATGATGGTATGCTTTGATATGATGTTCTATCTATGATGCAACTAATGGTAATGTATGGATGCATCGTATATGGATACATGATTTATGATGTACATGGATTTATGATGTATATGGATTTATGATTATGGATTGATGTGTGTAGATGATATACTATATCTGATGTAAATGTTACTTATTGGATGAAAATGTGGAATGATACATGTAATAAATTGATGGAATTTATTATCAAATGGATGGATTATATGTGAATATGTGATACAACAAAAGGATGAATGTGATGATTGTGATGTATTCTAAGTATAATTGAAATGATTGAATGATGAAATGATGATTCAAATGTTTTGAATATATGCAAATGATTATGATGATGCAACCTATATGATTATGATGTTTTTTTGTAATTGTCAAGTATACTCAGTCTTGTATGAAAAAAAGATAATTTATTTAAGGAATGATTCACCAGTTTATTTTGTAACAAATACTCTGCAGATATGTCACTATTATGGATGCAGTCTACTTTTATTATTCAAATCTATATGTTGGTATAGGCATTTTAACAATACTTTTGTTCTTTTGTATCATCATTGAGCTTTAAAATGTTGAAAATGAGTACAAGCATCAATGGTATAATATAAATCGATGATGACCTGAGTACTACTTTCATGATTTTTGATATTGCAAGCTAACACAAGCATCGAGGTATAATTAAATCGAGATGACCTGAGCATTTCTTGTGTAAAACAAACAAGAATAAACCACTTTCCTATGTGAATTGGAATGTCATCCATGATACTTTTGTAGAGCATTTCCCACGACGATTCACACAGTAATTATGATTAGTTCACAAACAGTAGACAAAGAAAAATACCATTTCTCTTTCCTAGCTTCTCTAGTTCAATACATCATTGAGTTGCTCCAAAGAAATGATATCATTGATCAAAAGTACAACATATCTTCCATTTTCTTATAGTATTCAATCATTTACTCAGATTAGATCATTCATCTTGATTTTGTGATGTTTTTGTGTTTTTCAAGATTCTGGATCAAACTAACCTAAAGACCTATCCTAGGGGCCTCAGGGGCTTATCAAATATTAGCGTTGCCTACGTTATAGACGCAGAGACCACGTAGTTCGACTGACACAAACACATGTTTTTGACTTTTTGAGACTGACTTTTATACCTATGTTTTGGATTTTCTATTGTAAACTGGATGTTTGATGCGTTTTTGATGATGATTGATATTCCATGTTGGGTTGTGTTTTGATCACTCTTTCTGTTGTTTTTGTCCATTTTGTGAAGCTCAAAATTTATGTTACCCCCAATGATTTTCAGATGTTGCTCCCAAGCCAGGGTGAGATATGGCCATGTGATAGGAAATGATAATGGATGTAAAAAAAAATGACGAAGGAATCAAATGACCATGACATGTGTCCAAATAGATGGGAGAGCTGGTTTTAAATCACAAATAGTGCATGTTTCCAGGTTTTCACTATATGTTTTTATTGCACTTTTTCATTTTTTGATTTTTTTTTTTGTATTTTTCTATCTTTTTTTTATTTTTTTGTATTTTTCTATCACCAGGATGCCTGTTTGCCAGGTTTTCATCAAGGCAACCATTTCCAAAAACTAATTCATGCACTAAGTGATTCAGGTATAGAATTTTCTGAGATGGATACTGTTGATAGGTTCATCAAACAGATCCCCTTCGGGTGTAGACAATTGATATGCTCCTGGTCGATACACTAATATGATAACAAAGGGACCTAACCAGTTAGGTTCAAATTTCCCTTTCTTTTCTCTATCTTGCTGATTTTTAGGGTTTTCCTTTAGGACCAAGTCACCAACTTGAAAAATTCTAGGTTTTACCCTATGATTGTAACTCCTTGTCATTCTTTGTTGGTAGGCTTTTAAATGATTTATTGCTTGTTGATGGCGTTCATCTAGTAATTCTAGCTCCTGCTGGTGTTTTGATGCTAGTTTTGTAGGCCCATAATGCAGGATTTAATTGAACATGCCAATCACGTCCACCATCATCTACCGTCTTCTTTAGTATTTTCAGGATTGTCTTGTTTGAGGCTTCTGCTTGTCCCTTTCCCTATGGATAGTATGGTGTTGAAAAACGATGTTGAATATGGAATTGTTCACATAATTCCTGGACGTCCTAATTTTTAAAAGGCCTTCCATTGTCTGAAATAATGGATTGAGGTACCCCATATCGACAGATGAGATAGTTGAGTATGAAAGATGAAATCTGTTTTCCAATGATAGTTGTCAAAGGAACTGCTTCTATCCATTTTGTAAAATACTATGTTGCTATGATGATGAACTTGTGGCCATTTGATGAAGAAGGATGTATTTTCCCCACCAGGTCCAGTCCCCATTGACAAAATGGCCATGTGGATGTGAATGGTTGTAATTCTTGTGCCGGCGCATGAATTAAATTATCATGAATCTGACATTTTTGACATCTTTTAACATATTGATATGCTTCCTTCTCCATATTCGGCTAGTAATACCCTATTTGTTATGATAATATTTTCCTATGTTAATATTAATGCTCACTCAAATAGTAATACCCCTTTAACGTTGATGGTATTATTGTTTCATTAATCTTTTAGACCTTAATAATATCATTGTAATTTAGTGACAACTCTAACATTAGAAATAGCATCATGTTGTTAATTGCTTACTAATAAGATTTGGAACAGTATTATAATGAAGGTCCCATAGATAATCTCGAATTGATAGTGCTTAAATATAACACTTACATCTAATCTCAATGAGACATCACTCACATTTAACTAAGCAAAATAATATTATTATTAAATATTGAATTAACGTCAATATAATATTATTAACTCTCAATTAATGCTATTACTACTATTATCATTTATCCAACATTAAATCCCGTATTAATATATATATATATATATAAAACTAACACTAAAACGGAGCAGCATTACCATGGTAATATCATGATTCTTATTATTATGAAAGTTGCTAGGGTGCATCCTATAGGAAAATATTAATGATAATCAATAGTGAATGGATGATTCAATATCATTACCTATTTAAGGGGATGATTATTATCGAGGATCATCTATATAATTAAATGATTTGTTTATTTCTAAAAAATCGAGAGCTTAGTTAAAGGAATCATATTAGTAGAATGGCATAAAGGTCAGTGTTCAATAGCTTAAACAAAGGCATTTATAGATGGGAGTTTGGTTATTAAATTTGAAAGTCACGCCAAGTTATTTCCTTAGAACAACTTAAAAAAGGTGATTTGACTAAATCCTTGACCCCTAACTCACACAACTGTTAATTATATCAATTAAGTTGATTCGACCAAGTCGAGTTAATATGTCCTAAATCAAATGTGAGGACAAAGATTCAAACTTAGATAATATTATTGAAAGTAAGTAATCATGTTAACTCATCTTGATGATTACTTCAATGAATATATATACTGAAAAAAAAAAAAAAATTGTAGTGTTTTTTCTACATAAAATCTTAGGCATCTCAGAGGAGTTTCTTAGCTATAGCCCACTTGAATGAGTCCCACAAATACCTTCATGGACCTTCGTAAGCTCCATTGACGGTAAAGGATGTCATTAATGTATGTCGTGTTGAACAGATATGGTCTAAAGAGGTCAATGTTGTCATGTAACTATAGGTGAGGGTTGAGCATCATGTGGATATGCAGGACTAGATACTTTTTCAACCATAAACTCATATCGACCTTTCTTTTTTGATAATTGCAAAAGGGGTACAATTGTTGCCATGGCATCTGCAGCTTTGATTTTTTCCTGTGGTATTTGCGTGAACTTGATATCCATGAAGTATTTCTTTAGATCATCTATCATTTTCTTATAAGGCATGAGCTTCTCATCCTTTGTTTGATACTCGTTATTTACTTGATAAATGACAAGCTGTGAGTCCCCATACACTTGTATTTCTATGATTTTCCAGTCAATAGCTATTTTGATGTCGATAATCAATGCTTCATATTCAACTATATTGTTTGTGCATGGAAACATTAACCTATAAGATCTAGGAATAGTGTTTCCTTGAGGTGTGACAAATACAATTCCTGCCCCCATTCCTCTTTGTGTATATGATCTATCAAAGTACAGTCTCCATTGTTGAGTTGTAATATTCATGATGTCAGCATCTGGAAATTCAATGTGCATTGGATGATGATCCTGTAATGGAGCTTTAGCTATTTGATCTGCTATTACCTGTCCTTTGATGGCTCTCCTATCAACATATTGGATATCAAACTCACTCAATATCATGACCCATTTTGCAAGTCTTCCTGTTAGTGCAGCTTTATTGAGTAAGTATTTTAATGGGTCTATTTTTCCTATGAGCCTGACTGTATGAGTCAACATGTAGTGTCACAATTGCTGAGTTGCAAATACCACTACTAAACAAGCTTTTTCTATGAATGTATATTTTATTTCATATCCGTTGAGAGTCATGTTGATGTAGTAAACTACTTGTTCTTTTCCTTCAGAATCCTCTTGTGCTAATAGAGCTCCTAAAGATATTTCAGTTTTTGTAATATACAGTAATAGTGGTCTTTCTGCTATGGGTGGCATGAGTATTGGAGGTGTCACCAAATATTGCTTTATCTAGTCAAAAGTTGTTTCACAGTTATGATCCCATTTGAATGAAACATTTTTATCAAGTAGATGATTAAATGGATGACTCTTATCTGCTAGCTAGGAGATAAATCTTCTGATGGATTGTAACCTGCCTTGTAGGGACTATAATTGACTAATGTTTTTAGGTGGTGGCATCTCCATGATTGCCTTAACCTTAGCTGGATCCACTTCAATACCTTTTTCTGAAACTATGTAACCAAGAAGTTTTGCTGAAGTTACCCCAAAGATACACTTCTTTGGGTTCAATCTTACATTAAATTTTTCCAGTCTAGTGAAGATCTTATCAAGTATTTCTAGATGTCCTTCCCTAGTGTGTGATTTTTCTAAGATGTCATCCACATAATCTTCCATGAAAGTATGCATCATATCATGAAAAATTGTGGTCATTGCTCGTTGATATGTTGCACCTGCATTTTTCAATCCAAAAGGCATGACATTCTAGCAGAATGTTCCCCAAGGGCAAGTGAATGTCGTCTTTTCTTGATCCTCAGGTGCTATTTTGATTTGATTGTATCCTGAGAAGCCATCCATTATAGATAACATGGTATGTCCTGTTGTTAGATCAACAATTATGTCAATGCTGGGCAAAGGAAAATCATCCTTTGGGCATGCCTTATTTAAATCTCTAAAATCTGTGCATATTTTGATGCTATGATCAGGTTTGGATACTGGCACAATGTTTGAGATCCATTCTGCATAATCTATGGATCTGATAAAGCCTGCATCTAATATTTTTTTTAGTTCAACTTTAACCAAAAGGGCAATGTGGGGATGCATCTTTCTCAATTTTTGTTTGACTGGTTTGATTCCCTTTGGTAGTGATAAATGATGCATTAGAAGTTGTGGATCCAATCCTGGCATGTCAGAATAAGACCATGCAAAATTTATTTGTCATTTCTCAAAGAATCTAGTGAATGTCGGCTTCTCCTGTTCTGTCATGGATGCTGCTAGATGTAAGATCTTTGCTTCTTCAGATGTTCCTAGATTTATAGACTGTGTTGGCTCTACCAGTACTGATGATCTATCATGGTAGTGTTCTGGGAGAGTGTCAAATCTTTCATCCTTCAGTGCCTCAGAAAGGTTTTCGCTATTGGATATGTTCTTTATTTTTCTCTTTTCAAAATCTAATGCTACCTCAGAGAGGTTTTCATCATTAGATTTATTTTTCCTATTATCATTTTTGCAACTAAAAGATTTGGCACCCTCCTGATGTAAGTATCGATATGAGTGTTATGGATAGTACTTGTATCATTTTTTTCACAGCATAGATAATTTATGATGGCATCATCGTTTGAAAAGACTGGTATAAGACTAGGTTCTATGTGTTCCCAGTCAATAAGTTCGGGGTGCATTAATGGTAACAAGTCATCAGATTTAATAAGGTCAACTGTTGTAAGTGTCATGATAGCTAGGTGTTCAAAGTTATTTGTAGGATGATCGAGGTCTATGATGGTACTCACCTCCAAGTTTTCTGACTCACTCGATGTCTAATCGTTCTCGCTTGAGTCATCAATATTTGTTGATCCCATAACAAATGTTCTAATTCCTGAACCTTTTCCCTCCTCTCGTAAGGGTTTATATGTTTGGATAATATCAATCTCTTTATCAGTATATGATGTAGCAGGTAGATGATCCCATTCATATTCATTTGAGTCTGTGTCAGAGCCATCTCTCATTTGTAGTATCCTTTCCACTGCTTTTTTGGTTTCTTCTTCTTTTTGCTCAGTTATGTAGCCTAATCCCATTTTGTCTTTAGGTTGTAATGTGAGAGGCTGAATGGGTTCAATAATACCATCCTTTCTCTTTCCAATTGGTCCTTGACCTTTGTAACCCATTTTCTCTAAAATGGCCTTCCCTTTTCCATACTGATTTGTTTTGATGCTAGCGTTTGCTGATGTTGATGCTTCCTCGTCTTTGTATAGCCAACTCAGAATGGCTTTGTCTTCTGACTCCTCTTCGAGTGTACCTGCTTTTATGAACCTTTCATTTAGAGCTATGATGGGTTGTGATGATCTTGGAGATTTTACTATGGGTTGTCCATATGTTTTTGGTGATGGGAGTAACTGTGATAGGCACAAAGATTGCTCAAGAGAATATTCTCCAACACCCTCCTCCTTTATCTGAACCTTTTCTAAAAGTTGTGATAATTCATTTATAAGACCTTTGGCTTTTGATGTGTCTGTGACAGTTATTTCTTTCTCTAGATTCTTTTTCTCAACCCATTTAGATATAAAATTAGGTTGGCTATCCATAGTAGATGAATTAGAAGTATTGACTTCTCAGTTATGAGGTATCAGAGTGTCTTGAGTTGCTTTCAACATGTTGCAAATCTGTGGATTGTTGTTGTTAGCTGATATGGTGACTTCCTGTCCATTTACTGGAAATTTTAGACATTGATGTTATGTTGAAGGTACCACTTGCATGTCATGGATCCATGGACGACCCAATAGTATGTTGTATGTTAGATCTTTGTCTAACACTTGACAAACAATGTTTTTGACAATCGACCCTACCTGGATTGGAAGTATGATAAGTCCTCTAGAAGACCTTTCCTCTTCATCATATGCCTTTATCGTTATTTTTCTCTTGGTGTCAATGGCATTCTTAGAATAGCCTAGCGCATGAATGAGTTTCAAGGTACAAATATTTAAACCATCTCCTCCATCTATCAGAACACGCTTAACACGGTGTTTATGGATGAGAACTTTGATATGCAAGGCTGCATTGTGTGGGTGATTAAAAGATACATCTTGTTTAGAGAATGATAGACAATGAGGTGTGGTGAGATGTCCCACCATGGCTTGGAATTGACAAACATCCAAATTATTGGGGACCGTTGTAGCGACGAGAGCTTGTTCTAAAACTTCCTTGTGTGATGGTGAAATTTTGAGAAGTTCTAAAATGGATATTTGCATGGGTATCTTTTGTAATTGGTCAATGATATTGTATTGATATGATGGGGGAGCATTGTTTTTGGAGGAAATTTCTTTCAGTATTACCCTGGATTGTCCCCTTGTCATTATATTGACTTGTGGATGATCTTGTGTTTCCCTTATTTTTAAAACATTGATTTGATTATCAAATGTTCTTGCACTTGTCCTCATATTCAGGGATTCAATGTTATTGTTGTTTGTGTTATCCTTTTGGGTGTCAATGTCATTTTTCTCTACCTCGGAAAGGAAAAGAATGGTGGTATCATAGACATAGTTTATACTTTTTCCCTTACCACTAGAAGAAGAAGACTCTCCTTTTTCATAGTTGGGTAATGGATTGATAAATGCACTGTGATCATTGTTTGTCTGAGGCCCTTCAACAAACACCTTCTTGGCTTCGATCAAGTCTTGTATTAGGTGTTTTAGTTGCATATAGTTGTTTTTCTTATGTCCTCTATTCTTATGGAAATTATAATAATTTGCATCGTTCCACCATGATGGTTTTACCTTTGGGTCCCAGTTTCGAGCTTCTGGTAAAGTAATAAGTTTGTTCACAATGAGTTCTTTCATTGTTGATTCTAATGTTTGTCCTAATGGGGTGAATTTCTGTCGATTTGATTTCCTTTGGTATGACGGTCGTGATTCTCCATTGTTGGTGTTTTTGTTTTGGATAGTGCCCTGACTGTTGTTTTGGTTTTCATTTTGGTTTGCTTTGGTAGTTGACGCTGTCAAATTGAATACTGGCTTTACATTGTCAGTTGTAGGTTCATTATTTCCAGTATTTCTATTTTTCTGCCAAAATTTTGGCTTGTCGTTGTTTCCATAGTGATTTACATTGTTGGATGTTTCACTATAATGCTTGATCACTCCTCGTTTGACTAGGGCTTCCTCGATTTTGAGCCCATTCTCAATTACTTTTTTGAATGTTGATGGACATTGTAATTCAAGTCGATAACTCATTTGATCATTTAAGTTGTCTATAAATAATTCCATCTTCTCCTCTTCAGGTATAGATTGAGGATACCTAGCGAACAACTTTCTCCATCGTTGTAAGAATGATAAAAATGTCTCACCATTTTTCTTTTTTAGATTATAGAGATCCTTTATGGTTATGTCATGTGTTATGTTGAAAGAGAATTGAGAGATGAATTTGTTAACCAATTCTTCAAAGGATCTGATCCTTGGTTGTAATTTTGAGAACCATTCCATGCAATGGGCTCCCAAACTCCTAGGAAATAACCTCATGAGGTATGTATCTTCTTGCACAAATTCGAGGCTCATTGTTCTAAATTCTCGTACATGGTCAATTGGGTATGATTTTCCATTGTATTTGTCGTACTTAGGAAACTCACAATGTCTTGGGAAGGGTATCATATCCACGCATTAATGAAAAGGGTAAGGAAAAATTTCCTTTAATAAATATGTTTTTGTGGTTCCTGTTTGCATGTTTTGAACCTGTTGCTGTAGAATTTGCATTTGAGTTGTTAAAGCTACTACTTGATTTGTATCCTGGGTGTGGTTTGGTTCCGTCTCATTAGTTCTAGGTGTTTCCTTCAACCGATTGATGTCAAAATCTTTCAGAATTTTGGCACCTAACTCTGCTAACATTAAGAGGTATTTCTCCATGTCTTGTTCTAAGACCTTTTCCATAAATTTATGAAAATTTGGGTCTTGTTGTGCGTGTTGTATATCCTCTTGTGTTATTTTGTTGTTCTCATCTTGTTGGTATAGAAAAAAAGGGTTCTCTTCAGTCATGTTTAGATTTTCAGTTTCCTTTTCTCTGAGTTTTTTCCTTTGCAACCTTGTTAAGATTGGCATACAAGTTTTTGTTGTTTTCCCTCACTAAACTTAGATCTTCTATGTGGTGTTAGTGTCAATTTGATTTTTTTTTTTTTTTAAAGAAGCCAAAATAGAATGATGTATTCTATTGACGAGCCTAACTTATAATTCCCGATTACTGAGTCTTTTTGTCTCGTGATGGTAGGATGTCAAAAATCCTGATGAGGACACTTGGCTCACTAATCCAGGATTTGTTTTGATAATTTGGACACTTTGTATTTTACAAGATCTAGTTTTTGTGTAAAACAATTTTAACTTGTAAGAACCTACTTTGTTTCACGATGTTAGGACATTGTCTAGTCTGTAAAATCTTTCTGACTGGTAAAATATTATGTTTCTGCTGTTGGTCTATCTGATGGTTGTTCTGAAAGTTTCTATGTTTTTCTCCTTCTGTGGATGTGCTAATACAGAGGGCAGAAGCACTAAAACAGAGCTTATAAGCGCTAAAACAAAGCATAGAAGCGCTAAAATAGAGAGCATAAGCACTAAAACAAACAGAAAAAGTGCTAAAATAGAGTTCAGAAGCACTATGTTTTTATGTGGAAGCGCTAAAACAGAGTTCAGAAGCGCTATGTTTTTTTGTGGAAGCGCTAAAACAGAGAGCAGAAGCACTAGAATGTTGGATACTAGAATTTCCTAGCAGTTTGGTTTGTTGTGACAGAAGTGCTATGAGATTGTTCAGAAGCGCCAAAACAGATTGTTGAAGCGCTAAAACAGAGGGTCAAAGTGCTATAATTTGTTTCAGAAGCGCTATAGTTTTTGTTTAATGCCAAGTAGGGTGTGGAAATATGGGTCTCTGAGCTACTATGTCTACTTTCTCTTCTTCTTCGTCCAAGATTATGGATGACATAAGGAATTGATGGGGTGTTTCGTTATTTTCAAAAATAAATGTCCTCAAACTACCGATGATGTTAGTTTGAGTGCCTTCAATGTGTACATTACTAGGTTGAATTATTGGTGTGGTTAGCCCTGGTTGTTGAACGGGAGTTGTAGGTCGCCAAATGGTCATAAGGTGGTAACTCTAAGGTTTCCAAAGTTTTGTCTACCATAAGAACTGATCTGGTCTAGTGGAGTATTCTATGGCAGGTTGTGGAATGGAGGATTGTTGAATACGATGACTATGGTTGAATTCTTATGAAAGAGCGTTTCTTTGAGTATAGGCTTGTGAAGTCAAAGGTTCTACAGCATAATCATCAGTGTAACCCCTATCGAAATTATGGAACCTATGGAGGAATGTTCTATGATGAAGCAAAGTCTTCCTATTCTGATACAAGAAACGTTGTCTTTGCAAAAGATGTTTGTAACTAAGTGTTTTTTTTGGTTTTTTAATTCTTTTGGCCAAATATTTTTTGAAAAACTTAGTGGTTTTCCAATCTCTAATCATGTATGATTTTTTATTTTTCAGGATGATCTTTTATCTAAATTTTAATGATTTTGGGATTCACAGCACTCAAATGAAGATCGTTGTTTTTTAAGAGTTGTAATCTAAACAGATAGTGTATGTTCAAAAGAACAACGCATGGTCCGATTTTCACTGGTTTGATAACAAGAAGACACTTCAGACAGACTCACTCTTAATAATTAAAAGGTCATCATTATACTCAATAGCCCACAGCTTAAAATTGTGTCTACTCACACAGCCATGTCACCCCCTAGAGGGCGCCCATGTTTTTGTCTTTTCCAGGCATGTACTCAGAGTGATGGAAGTGGATACCAGATTCCCTGAGCAAACAGTCCTTGGAAATTATATGGTGAGTGTCTTGGGGGCAGATTCTTCCCTCCCCTTGCACTGCGAGTATTACAATGTCTGGTTACTAACTCAGCTAGATACTACACTAGGTTCTTTAAAAGGGTTTCCGTTCAGAGAGGCAATAATAGACTCCCTCAGGAAACCTCCCAACCTTTAGAAAAAAGGTTTTAGGGATGGTTATCTTGCACACTTCCGAAAAAAGTGGGTTTACCCAGATTTGCTTTAAATTTTATAGTGGGGTGGAAAAACCTGGCTTTGGTTTGAACCAACTTAGGTCATTCCCGTAGGGTGAGTACTTTTTCCCACTATGGCAAGCCTTCTAAAGGATGTAAAAAAACTTGAAGAATGCATAAAAAGGATGAGTCTGGCTTTTTGGATCACCCAGTTAAGGGGAGAGCATATGCCTATCAACCATTCAAACACAGAAACCACTTGTTCAAATTTTAGAGCCCAAACTAAAAAATTTCTAATCTATGTGAAGATGTTGCTTCACAAAAAGACATGGTGTTCATTTTTAAATCCCAATTTTGCAAAGTTTGGTGACTACCCTAGATTGATAAATTTTAGTCCAATTTGAAAATGTGAATATCCTAGGATTGATCCATTTTAAACCAACTAAAGAAGTGTCTATCCTAGATTGATTCTTTTTAATCCAACTGAAGAAATGAGATTTACTGGTCACGGACGCGTCGGATCCAGAAAATGAGTTACACAAAAGCGCTATGACAATGATCAAAAGCGCTATAGAAATCGACAGAAGCGCTATAGAAATCGACAGAAGCACTATAGAAATAGACAGAAGCGCTATAGAAATAGATAGAAGTGCTAAAACAGATGTTGGATATTACTGTTGGTCCATGCTAGATTGTGAATTGAAGCGCTAAAATAGTGATGCAAAAGTGCTATACTTTTCTCCATAAGCACTAGAATAGTCCTCAGAAGCGCTATACTTTTCATCAAAAGTGCTAGAACAATCCTCAGAAGCGCTATAGAATCTTCCAAGTGTGCTAAAATGGATCATGCCAGACTCCTGTATGAAAACTTTCTAGAAAAACTTGTTAAAAACATGGGGTACAGCCCCACGGTGGGCGCCAGAATGTAAGTGTGGAAAATGTAAACTAAATACAATTAAATACACCTCTTGATGAAACATTGTATCAAGATTAAACATGAATTAAACTAATTTAAAACATAGAAAAGCCTGAAAGCATCTCATTGTCTCCTATCTCCAAAGATTTATCAAATTACAAAAGCTCTCAGATTTGTAAGCACCGTAACTGTTTAAAATGCCTATCTAGAGAATGGAATGGATGCTAAATGAAATGATGTTATGATTGCTAATGATTTCTAAATGATATGAAGCTACTGTAAACTATCCTGACATGAAACCTGCTAAATGGAAGCTACAGTAAAAGCTAATGATGCTACCGTGATATGAAATCTACTAATGCCATGATGCTATGATGATACTAGAATGCTAATGCTAAATGATTGCTTGGTTGTTTGAGTATTAATTCCTGCAGAGTAAGTTTGCATAAAGGATGATGATTCTCGGATGATTTTGATGCTTCAGAAGGCTGTATATATAGATTCTCGGTAGCACATTTGCATAGGGGTAACACAACAGAGGCTGAGATTAAATCTAAAGATTTTGAATGGTATGAGATGAGAAGGTGGAGCTGATCATGGAGGATTGTTCCTGCCCATGAAAACACCAGGCAAGATGAGAGGAAAGATTTGAGGCAGAAGATTGAGAGGATTTCCTGCAGGTTTGTCCCCAAGGCTTTTCTTGTGAATGACAGTTAAATTAATTAGATTTGAAAAAATCTAATTTTATTGGTGAGTGAATAGAGGGATTTGATTTATGCATTTATTTAAATATTTTTTATTTATTTAAATTCAGCAAAAGAGGAATAAATAATTTAATAAAATAAACTATAGAAGTTGTTTTTTAAATTAAAATAGAAAGAATACGATAGTTAAATTAAAGATTTTAGGATATCTTTATTTAATTAAGAAGAAATGTGATAAGATAATTAAATAACACAAAGTATTGAAGTTTTGTATTTAATTTAAGATAGAATTAATGGATAAAGTATAGAAGAAATAATAATGATAATAATTAAATAAAACAAAGTATTTAATTTTGTTTATTTAATTAAGAGGGAAATATGATAAGATAGAAGAACTAATAGTGAACTTAATATAAATAAATATTTCTATTTATTTACTAAGTAGATGAATTTAAGATTAATTAATCAAATAAGTTGTATTTAATTAATTAGATTCTCCATACCATTTTTAGGTGTCTACAAGGGCCATGTGAGACAAGAGATAGATCAGTAATGAAGCAATTACTGATTTCAGCAACACTATCCTCCCCACCAAGGATAGCCATTGTCCTTTCCACAAGTCGAGTTTCTTTTTCATTTTATCCTTAAGAGGGTCCCATAACTTGATGTTTCTCAAACCCTTATCCAGTGGTAAGCCCAAATAAGAGCAAGGGAGGGAGCCCTTTTTGCACCCCAATATGTTTAATATTTCCAATGCTTTCCTAGGCAGGATATTGATGAAGAACATTTTAGATTTGGATTGATTTACCTGTTGTCCTGAGGCCTCTACATATTGTGATAGTATTTTAATAAAATGTGTTGCTTCCCTCTTGTTTTATGAGCCAAGTAACACAGAATCATCAACAAATTGTTGATGAGTCACTGATATGCTTCTAGACACCTTTATTCCTGAGATCTTTCCAATTTCAACTACATACCTGACAGCCCTACCAAGAGCTTTTGCCATGATGATGAATAAAAAGGGGGATAGTGGATCCCCTTTCCTCAAACCTCTAGAAAATTCAAAGAACGCTTCCGGAGAACCATTTACTAGAACTGAGATTCTTGGGGTAAATATACACTCAAATATATCCAATTAATAAATTACCGACAAAAACTAAATGCTTCAAGTGTTTTGCATAGAAATCGCCAATCTGCCCTATCATAGGATTTTCTAATATCCAACTTAATGAGCATACCTTCTTCCTTATTGTTTTGTAACAAATGAATAGCCTCTTCAGCAATGATAACTCCATCAAAGATAGTTCTACCAGAGAAAAAACCTATCTACTCCTTTGAGATAATGTCTGGTAGGATCTTCTTAATTCTATTGGATAATACTTTGGACATGATCTTATATATTGTGTTACAAAGTGAGATTGGTTTAAAATCCTCTAGTTTAGTGGCCTATTCCTTTTTGGGAATGATTTCCAAAAAGGTATTATTAACTTCCTTCAACAAGCGGCCTAAGTTTCTTGCAGCTTCCAAATCCTTCCAATTCACTACCTAAGAAATGCCAACACTGTTGAAAGAATGCAATTGGAAAACCATCCAGGTGAGGAGCCTTATCTGGATTCAATTGGCAAAGAGTGGTCTCCACCTCCTCCACTGAAAACTTATTGTTTAACATCTTGTTTTTTTCATTGCTAATGATCTAGGGAATGTATCCTAAAAGTTCATATTGCTCTTTTAGATTAGTGCCTACCTCCTTATTTAAGAGACTTTCAAAGAATGTAGCCACTTGTCTTCTAATTTCTTATGGTTCTTCCATAAAGACCTCATTTTCCATTTCTAATTTGTTGACATGATTCAAATCTCTCTTCTATCTGGTTATATTATGAAAATATTTGGTATTCTTGTCCCCTGCCTCCAGCTAGAGTTCTCTCAATTTTTGTCTCCAGAAGGTTTCCTCCTTGGCTAGGATATCATCATATTATCTGAGAAGATCTTTCTCCCTCATAAAGTGATCATTTTCCATACCTGATCTGAGAACTTCTTCATTTAGATCTTTCAAAGACTTCTCTGTCTTCATTTTAGAATCAAAGATGTTACAAAAATGCACCTTATTCCATTCGAGAAGCTTCTTCTTGATGCTTTTCAATTTAGCTATGAAGCAAAATAACTTGGAACCTGTAAACACTTCTTCCTTTCACCACGTCTCTACCATTTCAAGAAAGTTGTCATCCTTGAACCACAAGTATTTGAATTTGAACAGAGCTCTAGAGGGTCTGGACTCCATTACCAAGTTTAGCTAAATGGGATAATGATTTGAGCCCGAACAAGGGATAATAGCACCTTCAAGGGAGGCCAGGAATGTTGACCAATAGATCTCCATTAAAGAAAAAATTGTCCAATTTTTTTGCTATATTACTAAATCCAAATCTATGATTGTTTCATGTATATTGCCCATTTTTTAGTTCTATTTCCAACAATTGATTTCTAAAAACCCAATCCTCAATATTTTTTTGTTTGATCGTGCCTAGCAATATTGCCTCTCTTATCATGTCTATATAAGGTGGCGTTAAAATCCCCTGCTACTATGATATGCGTGTCTTGAATGGACCCAAAAAATGTATCCAACTCATTCCACACCGCCCTCTTATCCAAGCATGAAACAGGACCATAGACATTAACTATTACAAATTGCAGATCTACTTCCAAACTTTTAATTTTGTTGCTTACCCATAGCTTTCCATTTCCTAATGGTTCAAAGGATACCTTAGATGCATTCCAACAAATAGCTACTCCTCCCAAAGCTCCAACAGACTCCACCCCTATCAGTTCCCAATTTTTGAAACTTCTGAATATTGACTTTACTTCCTCTTGAGATTGCTTAGTTTCTTGGATCAATACTATTTCAACTCTAGTCAAGTCGATCCTTTGCTTGACTAGACGCTTTTTGTTATGGGAATTCAAGCCCCTAACATTCCATGAAAGGAGCCTCATGGCTCCTGGGGAAGGGCGGTACCCTTCCCAGAGTCCAAAAGGGAAGTAATTTTGATTTTCCCAATTGTTTCACCATCTTTAGCCCTTAATTCAGCCAATGATTTTCTTCCTGCCCCTCTCCTACTGGAATCCTTACCACATTCTGCCTTAGGCTTATTGGAGGGGATTTGATGTATTCCCAAGTTTTCCACATTTTGGGGTAAACCCACAAAAGTGGTTTACAATTCGAATGAGGAAGGAAAACTTGTAAAAAATGACCCCATGCAAAAAAAATTCATTCTGGGGGTTCGAACGAACTAGTTGGTTCAAACGAACCAAAAGAGGGTTCACTCAAACCAGGGTTCAAGCGAACCCATTTAATGCATGTATGGACCAATCTGCCAAAAAAGAAAATGGAAACCCCTTTTTGGAAGGGGATTCGATCAAACCCCTGGGGGTTCGCTCGAACCCCACTTTTCCTTGATTTTTGACCTTGTTCACAAAAAAAAACATTTTTTTTGCACTTTGGAGCTCAGTTTGAAGATGAAAATGGCAGAGACTTCATAGACCCAACTGGAATCAAGTAGTCCTTAGAACGAGCTATCCAACAAATATAATTTTAATATGTTTTGGTTTTATTGTGTATTTGTTTTTTTAGTTTTATTAAACATAGGTTTTTCACCGAAAATCAAGCTCTTTGTTCTGCACATGTGGAAAAATAGCAATTATCAAAAAAAATTGAAAAATATTAGTGCACTAGATATTGAAGTCCCCGATCCAACAAAAATTTGAATTTCGATACATACAAAAAGTTACGTGTTATACGAGTCTGAATTGTAATTGGTTTGACTTCAAAACTTGATTAAAGAAAAAATATTCAATAAAAACTATCTAACCAAGTGGAAGCACTAGATATCAGAGTTACAAATCTAAATTTGAAAGAATTAGAATTTTATCCTTCATGGAAAAAAAAATTATGCATTATACGGTGAGTGTCACTTTTTAAAAATGTTGTTTTCTGAAAAAACTAGTTTTCAAGGGAGATGGAAAAAGAAGTGCAATCTGATTCCAAAAAATTTAAAATATATATATTTAGAATATATAGACAAAATGTTATGAAACTCTAGTTTGCATCATCTTCAAATTCCTCATAGTTTAGCCGCTATAGGTGCTCGAAAGTGAAGATTTAGTTAAAAAAATTATTTTAGTGTCCAATTTGGCCAAAAATTGTAAACCACTATTGTGAGATCACCCTCTGATTAAGGTCAACCTCTTCTGCATGCTCAAATAGATCACCAGAATGATTCCCTAGAGCATCCATTTCCATAATCTTCTTGATTAACTCTAATTTTTATTTTTTGATTTCCTCCCCATCTTGGTCATCAAGCTCAACAATCCCTATAAATACATTCACTACCTCAATAACGACATTAGCCCTACCTTCTTCTAAATTTTTTTCTTCAATAGCTTCTCTTAGAAGGACTGACTTGTCTACTTCTATTTCCATTGGTTGGGCCTCTATGTTCCCAACAAGAGATTCCAATCCAACCAATGGTTTATCACCATTATTAAACATTTGATGATTAGTGTCTTTCTGACCTGGGTATAATTCGCTAATCAAGGCCGGTCTTATCTGGGCATCCAAATTTTCTTAGATCTTCATTCTCAGATCTTCAACATCCCTTAGTAAGTTTACAAGGTTCTCTTGTGGAGGCATCCCATCTAAGATCTCTACCTTCCGAGGTGTAACCTTAGAATCTTTCAAATCCTCCTTTACAATTGATATGTTGCAATTTAAATCCTTTTGAATATCTTCTCCCGATTGTGTCGAATTAGGGGCTCCTAATGTTGTGAAAGAGTGATCTATTGCTTTATCCACTCCTTTTGAGCAACTAGCAATATAACCCTTACTCAAAATACATTTTCCACCTCTGGTGTCAAAAGTCACCTTCTGATACTAGCTACCCTTATCTGTTAGGATCTCCAAATTATCCAAGTATATGAGATTCGTGTTGATTTCAACCAAGATTTTTACTTCTTTTGATCTTTCCAGGAAGAATTCTTCTTTGAATCCAACAAATGTACCTAGGGTCTCTCCAATTTTTCCCAGTACTTCCTCGCTCCAGTATTCCAAGGAAAGGTTTGGTAAATTAATCCATGAAGGGTATTTTTGAGGGGAGTATGTCTCTGGATTAAAATTGGGGATCCAATCCATTTTAAAGAAGCAAAAGCCATCAAAGAGTAGGTGTTCTCCAAAGAGGATTTTCCTCTTGGTCTTTTGGTCTACACAAACAAGCAAAAAGAAATTTTTCCTAAGGGCTTTAGTGCTTACCCTACCTTCAAAACTGGCATCAAACCATTCACAAATTCACTTCTTCGGTGCTTCGCCTCTAGTCCATTTCACCAAAATATCGCATGCTTCCAAGTGTTCCCATCTTTTCTTCATATAGCTCGAGGTGATTGACATGACTCTGCTTCTACCTACCGGAGGACTGTAAATTTTATGATCCTGAAGATTGCTTGGGTCTCTAAACCCTTCTTTCTCGTTTTCCCTCTTTATTGGAGGAAAATCTCGACCGATACATCTTTGCATTGTTGATGGATTTTCCATGATCATCCCCACCTTTCTTGAAATCATGCTTCCCTTCATTTTGTCTGTTATTCCCAAACCACCCATCCCTCCTAGTTGCCCTGTTAAAGGAATAATTTTTTGCATCTTTCCACTTAGAATTTCCCACTGAAATTGGATTCAACCAAGGAAGATGCGGCCCTAATCTACTTTATCCCTGGTTGCAATTGAATCTTCGCCCTTGTCTTATTGAATTTTGTGTGCTCTTCCTCCTGTAACAAGGATGGCAGCGGTCCTTCCATCTTCCATTCCTGAAAACCCATTGTGGGGTATGGGTTTCCAATTTCAGATCTCTCACCTTTGTGCGCCCCTCCCATGAATGACTGTCATCTTCAATTTCGCTCCATTTCCTCCCCTTCAGATCCCCTACATTTTTTCACTCATCCTCCCCGTAGAGCACCATTTGTTCCTTGATTATTTGGAATAAATATTATAATATTATTATTTTAATTAATAATAGTTATTTATTATATTATATCATACTGTTATTAAATTTTAAAGTATTATAGTTAAAAAAAATTTAAATATTATAATTTAAATTAGTATAAAATTATTTAGAATAAATTATAAAAATATTTAATTTATATAATATATTTATTATTAAATTATGTCACTAAAATAGGGGTAAAAATTTATTAAAACAAGAAGAAGTACAACGCAAGGCTTTACACAACCCTGTCAAACTCAACTAAGTTGTCCAACTCATGAGACAAATCCTGGGGTAATTGACCCCTATCCACAATGTTCCAATTTTGCATATGATCATAGGCCCACTTGGCCGAACAATCTGCAACAGTGTTCCATTCTCTAGGAATATGATTGAAAGTAACCAACTCCAAAGAAGCACAAATATTAAGAATTTGCTTAACAACCAAAGCTAAATGCCAACTAACATCTTCTAAATCTCACCTATTTAACAAATTCACCACCACCTGGGAATCAGACTCGCATATAATCCTTCTCCACCCAAGCTGACAGCCACGCGTCACAGCATATAAAATGGCAAGAGCTTCCATTAAGTTGTTAGTATGAAAACCCTTGTAAACAGAAAAGATAAATTGAACAGTCCCAGAACTATCCCAACCAACTCAACCAATGCCAGCATGACTAGGGTTTCCCCGAGAAGACCCATTTGTGTTGATTTTCAACACTCCCTAAGGAGGAGGAGAGCAACGCCCTTCCCTATTTATCTTCTAACGAGGATTTCTACCCCGACTTCTTATGGGTTGTCCTTGTTGAGAAGGAAGATGAAGACGATTGCACCAAACAACAGCTTGAGGATCCACCACTTCCGTCAAATCACATTTTGCTGCAACAGTTTCTCCCAAAGAGTGAAGAATTTTCCACCACAAATGATGGGCCTCCATCATCACATCCTAAAAAATTCTACGATTCCTTTCCAGCCACACAAATATTATTTATTATATTTTAGAATATTAATATATATTATATCATCATATTATTTAATTCTATATTAATTATTATTATTAAAAAATTTGAAAAATAAAGAAATATAAAATTTTGTTGTTAGGGTTTAATTAGATTTAAGAGTTTAATAAGGGTTAGGGTTATAGTTAAGATTTTATTACGATTAGGGTAAGAGTTAAATTAGTGCTACTGTTAGGTAAGGGTTCACTTATGATTAGGGTTTAATTAGGGTTAAGGTTAGCATTAAATTAGGGTTAGGATTCTAATTAAGTTCTAAGTGTAATTTTAATTCAATTACATTAAAATTAATATTTTATAATATTTATTAAATACTATATCAAAATATAATTTAATATTATATTATAATAATTAACATTATTATAATATTATATTATTATATTAATCTCTTACATGTTGTGCCACTACTACTACTAGCATACATATATTAAATATATATATATATATATAAAATATGTCAAGAGTTATCCTTCTTGAGGCACCTATTTTCACCATTTTTTCTTAATGCAATAGGTGCCTAGATAATGATAACTCTCAACGTATTATATATATATATTAATATTTAATATATGTATGCTAGTTACTTGACAATACAAATATTGAGATAGTCATCAAACCAATGACATCAATTTTGAAGAGTGTTGAATTGATTTTGCACAACTTCAATAACATTATTCCCCCATCAACTGTAAAGTTAAGCAACTCTAACTCTCACATTTAATTTTCACATATTTCTTAGAATTATCAATCCCAACTCTAATTATCTAAAATATTTTACGTTTTATTAATTACATCTATTTATTTACTCTAGATACTTCATCTACAACATTTTTTTTATAATACTCAATAGTAAAGAAAAAATAAGACACAAAAAATATGACACATTTATTATTATATAAGGAGGAAAACCTTGACCCTTTTAAATAAAACAAAAACTAAATAAATAAAAATCATATTAAATCATTATAGGAGGGAAAAAGGCATATTAAAGAAGAAATAGAGCACATATTTCATTATATAAGAAATTTCAAATTCACATTAAGAATTAAATAAGCACATAAAAAACCTTGACCCTTTTAAATAAAACAAAAACTAAATAAATAAAAAATAATATTAAAATATTATAGGAGGAAAAAAAAGCATATTAAAGAAGAAATGGAGCGTATCTATCATTATATAAGAAATTTCAAAATGACATTAAGAATTAAATAATCACATTAAAAACCTTCACCCTTTAAAATAAATAAAAAATTAAATAAATAAAAAATCATAATCAATCATTATAGAAAGAGGGAAAAAAACATATTAAAGAAGAAAGAAATGGAGTGCATCTATCATTATACAAGAAATTTCAAAATCACATTAGGAATTAAATAAATAAAGAATCATGTGTCTAAGTGTGATTGCTTAATTATTGTCATCATTTGTGCAAGAAAAGAAAAATGAAAGAGGAATAATAATGATAGCTCAACTCCAAATCAAGTACAGAAATGAACCACTAATTTGTGATGAAGCAATGAAAATCTCTTTCAAATAGTTTTGTGATCCATCCATGTCATCTCATGGGATGGTCATAGGCTTATAAACATTAAACAGTTTGTGTTGAATATGTTGTACCAAATATCAATGAAAAAACATATTATATCAAGCAATTTAATTCTACATATGATCATGAATAATAGTGCTATTTAAGGCTTTGGGTTCGTCTCATATAGGTTCAAGGTTCGATTCACGTTGGCCGGGTTAACCCGGAGGAGTCCTGTTGCGGGCTCGGGGCTTCTCCCCAGGGGGACTAGTTTTGTCTTGGCTCGCCCCACCACCACCCCAACTTGGCAACAAAAAGTAAGCCCGAGGCAAGGTCTGATGGGAATCGCTGGGCCTTGGTTGGAGATACCTCCTGAGTATCCAAAAAAAAATTAAAATAGTGCTATATAAAAGTGAAAATAAATTGAAAAGTTAAAATGTTAATAGCTCAACTAAGAACTAGCTTATATCATCTTAGATGTAGAACAATGTACCCAAAGAAGAGTGGATTGACAAGGTTTGTTGACTTTGCATATTAGGATCCGTGCAAATAGAATGACATTATATCATAAAGCGTATGACATACAAAGATATACAAACCAATTATATTAATATTCTTATAGTAGAATCTTTAATAGTTTTGTTTGAAGAAAAACAGATAGCAAAAACAACATATTACTTAATCAAAATTTATAGCAATAGATTGATGATCAACAAAAAAATTGCAGACAATCGGAAATAAAAAATTGTAGGTTGTTGCTTAAGACTTTTGTTTCTTGCTAAACAATTCAACTCTGTGATCCCATAAACTACCTGATCTATTTAAAACTTTTGTTTCTTACTAACAATTCAACTCTAATATCTCATAAACTATCTGATCTCATATACATTATTAAAACTTTCTTGCTAAACAAATCTCACTTTCATGTCTCATAAACTACCTCATCTCATACCCATTATTAAAACTTACTTTCATTTTCATTTTAATAGTTAGCATATTGCATGCAAATGTTCCAAAGCTCTAGGGAAAGATGCTTCGTACCCTCCCAATTCACCCAGTCCAAAGTAATCATTCGAGATTGACAGATTGACAGATGAGGGTGAACTCACAAGGCAAAAAATTCATTACTCTTATAACCATGGCATATGTTCCTGTCAGGTAAGAAAAAGACGTTAGTGTTGTCCTGACCAGCTGTGTTCATCGCCCATAATTCTAACGGTAAAAAAACAGTAAAATTTTCAACGCGCGGTTATCTCCCACTACGGCGAAATTAAAAAAGATCCCTCTAGAAGAACAAGCACCTGCAGAGTCTATATATTCCGGTGTCACTTTGTTTATCTTGTTGAATGAAAGTCTGAGTCGGAGATACTTTCCTCAAGTATCCAAAAAGGGCTCTCCAGATCAATTTTTAATGCGGAAATGATGTTTAAAACTTCGTCCTGTTTGATGGATCGTCCTGGTCTTCTTTCAAAGTCTTTTAGTCTTAGCAAATATAAGTACAAATATTCTAGGTGTGCCAGTTTTAAGAAGTGCTCAGGCCTGAAAGGTAGGGAGCCCTATGCAGTTGAGCTATCTGCTACATTTAGAAGGGCTCTTTCAGAAAGTAGTTTGATGCTCCCTCTCATCAGGAATGAGGAAACCTATCAGAGAATTGGGGTATGCCATTTGTGCACAGTAGTGTGGTCAAGGAAGAATGGGTTATTAGTTGTTGCAGATAGCAGAGTTGAATTCAACAGGATGTTTATGATGAATTCTCTCAATCAGGAAAGCCATCATGATAATTCGTTTCCTTTCGGAGAAGATCAATCCGAGAGGGATATGATCCACCATCTTGAGAGCCCTCTAGAAGAACATAAGAACCAAGTGACCCACAAATTTTTTGAGTCTGTGGATGGTGGAATTATGTCTGAGAATTCTGTGACGGCAGAGAACTGGTTTAGTTTAAAGGTTGGACTGAATGGAATGGCTTTGGTTTGCACTGAAAGAGGATGCGGCCCTGCCCATGTATGTGAAATAGAGCATAGAAAGGAGGGCTCTGCCATTCAAGATGGTGGTGATGGTAGTACAAGGGAAGAGAAAAGCTCTGGAACAGAATCCAGCAGCACAGATTTGTATTATCAAAAGATGTTGGAAGCAAATCCTGACAATCCTCTCCTGCTGAGAAACTATGCGAAGTTTTTGCATGAGGTGGACGTTGAATCTACTCATTTTGGCATAAACAACTTGCTAGATTATGTCGGAGGGGATTTCTATGTTATTCACATTTTTCAAATGGGCTTGCAATGAAAATGACTATCAGACGACTAAACTGTAATACATGTTCCAGAAACTGTTCATCTACCACATTGGGATCTAGCCCATTATGTAGCTACCTTGAATCTATGGAAAATGGTTAATGCCCAGAACCACATAAAGGAGCTTTATGGTGGAGTTTTCTTGTTTTTCTTTCAATTTCCTTTTGAGTAGGCGGGGATCTCTGCTCAAATGGTACCCTGCTCTTATTAGGACACCAAAATTCAGTGCTAAGCTCTCCAATGCCTAATAGCAGACAGTAGTGCATTATTATTTGTTATTTTGAAGGTCAAACTTTCCAAAATAACAAATAACGTATTTCTTGTATAAGCTTCACCCTCTTTAATTGAGATGATTCAACAAACCTGAAATATTGAACTGAATTTTAAAAACAATGATCCCACTCTACCAAGCCTAGCATTGAACAGCAGGTACGCTTACTACAATACACTGACCGTTTAAGCCCTTCCCTCTAACTGTAAGAGGCTTAGAACATTGAGTTTCTGACACATGTATCACTGTTTAGTCATCTGGGTAGTCATGTATTTGCCCAAGTGTAAGCCATTGTTATTAGAACTTGCTGATCTCGAGAGAATTTTAATATGATATGAAGTTTGTTTAATGGTTTGTTTGGATTAATGTCATCAGGTTCAACATGACACGGAGAGAGCAGAAGAATACTTCTCCAGGGCCATATTAGCAAGCCCTGGGGATGGAGAGATCCTGTCACTGTATGCCAAATTCATATGGGAAAGCCACAAGGATCCAGCTCGGGCCAAAACTTTCTTTGAAGGAGCAGTGGAGGCTGCCCCTGAAGACTGGTAAGCAGCTCCTGCCATGTCCTTATGGCTAGTTGGCTTTGTGCTTTCTTATCAAACTAATCGCTCTCTTTTCAGACCGGTGCCTTTTTTACTTTTAGCAACAGAACCTGAAAATCTATCTAATAATAACCAGCCATATGGTTGGGCTCGGTGTTGCAGCTATGTTATTGCATCTTATGCTCATTTCCTCTGGAACTGCGAAGAGGATGAAGAGGAGAATGACCTTACTAAAGAATAAAATGCAACGGGTCGGGTCAAAAAAGCAAAAAATTACAACACAATCGAATTCAGAAACAATATTGAACAACAGTATGAATTGTGAAAACCTGATATCATTAAAATGGAATGGGTCCGGCCAATTTGGACTCTGTAATTACTGCTGCTGCTTAATGTTTCATCTAGGCTTAAAGTAGTTATGTCCAGATCATAGTATTTTGTTGAAAAGATTGGTTTCAAATAATTTTATGGCAATTATCTTTTGACTGCAGCTATACTGTTTTTAAAATTTCTTATGTCAATTGCAAGATGCTAGCATAGACATGAATTTTAGTTACTAGAATGGAGTTTGATAAGCTGCTAAGGGATTGCATTTTCCTTTGCCTTTGATGAGACAGGAAATCTCCCCTCATGGGTATTGACTGGATATATGTTCTCACAAAACTGCAGGGTTAAGCTTTGTCTTCACTTCTGATCTCAACAATAAGATCAGTAGTAAACCATCGCTGAACTGACACTGAACATGTAGATTTGCAGCTAAAATTGTGATAAAAATTAATCAAACATTTGTGATAAAGATAGCGGTGAAAGAACTTTTAGTGGATGAACGGAATCTTGGAAACAAGAGTATCAGCTTGGCTGTGAGCCCTGAGAGAATTTGTTGGAATAAAGATTCCTCTTGTTTCAGACATTTGCTCTCATTGGTAGGAAAGCAAAAATGGATTCTTGTCCATACCAACTGTTCCATAAATTCAACCTCCAATATGTTCTTAGATACGAATTACAAATATAAGTGTGAATGATATTATAGCTTATATCTAATAAAATTGTAAAGGTAATTGTTAGAAATTGTAAGGACAAACAATTTCTTCTGGGAATATGTCTAAAATAGAAAAAAGACTGTTATTTTATGTTAAAGTATAAGTATATATATATAGAGAGGCTGTATTTCAATTAGTTAAATATAATTGGTAAGGGTGATAATATGTGTTTTGATTATACCATCTACCAAAGTTTAAATTCTTGAAGGTATGATATAAAGGATGAGATTGGGATTGTGCACGCAGTCATAATAGATACCCCTCAGTCCTTGACTCTTAATTGAAGAGGTATTAGCATAAGCTCATGCTCTTGTATCAAGAGTAAAATGAACTCTAGATATAAAATTCTTCATAAAAAATACATAAACACTAAATTTTCTTAATATCATCAACAAATTATATTACTTTATTTATAATATTAACCTTCAAATTCTCAATTAAATATCAATCAAATTATAATTATTTTATGTTACATAATCTTAATATATTTTTTAATTAAATAAAAAAACTTATTAAAGTTTAAATAAAAAAATGGTTATTAAATGGAAGGTAAAAATTATAAGGAAATTATCTGTTGATTAATGACTTTTATTTTGTGGTTTATAGTTTTTATAATGATAAAATTATTTTCCATATATGTTTATGATTATAAAATATATACTAGTGGTCATCATGCATTATATTCTTGTGATTAAATATTTTGAAACTCTAGTAATGGATTTTGGTGTGCCTAGCAACACAAGGTCACCATTCATTTGGATCCCTATCCTTGACAAAATTAATTTTCTCAAAATCTACATGGATGCTTATGTAATAAATGATTTAGCCTAGAGATCAAGTTTGTGTTGTGCCAAAGGTACACTTACTAAAGTTGGATTGTAACTTGTATTGACACAAAGTGTCTAGAATGCACAATACATACTTGACATGCTCCTCCTAATTCTTGCTAAGATGAGGATCTATAATCCAATCAAATGGTGACAGAGGAGTAGGTGAAGGTTTATAGGATGTCATTCATCATGCACATCAAGGTTGTTAGGATATTGTTCACATTGAAAGGAATAGTTGTTCATTCATATAATCTCTCACTTCTTTTGAATGTTCTCCAAATTTATTCAAGATGAACTTGTACCTAATGAAATTTTGATTTGAGATCAATTTTGGCGAAGTATTGTGCATTATAGAGTTGGTCGAAGAGGTTGTCAATGCATGGAAAAGGATAGTTATTTTTTAACATATTTTATTAAGTGTACAATAGTCAATGCAAAGATGTCATGTGTCATCTTTCATTGGCACGGCCAATTGCTTATCACGTGGAGATGAGTTTAGCTTGGTCTTGCCTTGATGAATGAGCTCCTAGATTTGGCATCAAACTTCATCATTCTCCATTATAGATCTATGATTTGGAAGAGAGGATCTAGGAACCAAATTGGTCATGTGTTATACTTCACAATGTGTAAGAAGGCCTTTTATGTTCTTCAAAGACATTTTCATATTGTTTCAATACCTTGTCAGTTGTTTCTACAAGCAATTTGTGTGCAACCTTGTGTGTTACTAATGTCCACTTGCTTTCTTGCACATATGCCTTTGGTTGAACCATCAGGAGTGCAAAACTTTGTGTGTGAAATGATCTTGTGAAATTGTTTGGAAGATCTCATGAAATTTATCTTGATTTTTGGTGAAAACTTGTGAAGGTTGAAATAATATTTTCAATATGAACTATCCACCAACCACAAATTGTCTTGATAGATACCACCTCTATCATACACATTTGAACTCCCAAGTAGTATGTTGTATAATTCCAACAACACAACAAGTGATTATTTCCAAGATAGGTTTTACTACATACCTGAAATTACATTTGTGTCTTCCTTGAATATTTTTACTTCACTAGAGTCATCCCAAAGAATATGCTTTTGAATGTGTATTGGTTGAAATATCTAGGCACCTAATTGTGTTTTGTGAAAGGATGTTCTTATAGCTTCCATTGTCAATGATGACATGAAGTTGTCTATTGACCCAACATTTCATGTAGATGAGACACTTGCATTCTTCTAAAATGTCAATATACAAAATGATAATGTCGAGGCGTGTTTCCTCTAGATCGATATCCTTAATTTGTATAGGATCTAATGTGGCTTGTGCAATCAAAGATTGTTGCCATGACATTCAATGTCACTATGGGAACTAGTGTAATGGTGATCACACCATTTACCCCTTGTTTCTTTCTCTTTCCCTTGTCCTTGTCCTTGGTTGGCATAGGTGATGTTGATGATTTTACACTTTTTACAGAGGATCTAGAGTTTTATGGCTGCTTCTACATAGAGGTGCTTCTACACAAAAGGTTTGAATGAAGCCTCCTATATAAGCTTGCTCTTGCACTAGAAAAGCTTTTGCTTGAGTTTAGCCTTTGCTTCAATTTTGATGCATAGAAAAATGCTTGACCCAATGTGTTTAATGTTAGGAACTCCTTTTTGGTGCCAACATATGATGACAACCTGCTAATGTATTGAAGTACTTTGTGTTGGTCCAATTTTTTTTTATGTAAGCATGCAAAGTAGTCATTGTACTAATAAGTGTATCCTTCAATTGATTTCTCCTTATGTTATTGCAACTAATGGAACCTTATGTACCCATCCTCGTAATTTTTTAGGGGGTAGTATTCCTCCTACAAAAACTAATAAACAAATTTCAAGCCAAATTAGATCCAAATCCCTTTTATATTACACACAAAGTGTTTGCTAGTATTTCTCCTACAAAATAGTGACAAAAGAATTTCATGTCTAAATTGGATTCAAAACCCTTTTGCACTGCAAATTTTATTGCAAAATGAGTATTTTCCACCAGTGGGACGCTAAAATAGATATCTTCACTACCACGAAGGTAATCTTCTCGTAACATTGAAGTTTTTGTCCAAGAAGCATGCTTGGAGTTGTTGAATCCAATTATCCAATGTTGTAGCATAATTCTTGCCTTTAAACATTTAGATCTCCAAATTGAATTATACACTAAAAGGGATTTGACATTACATGAGAACATGAAATTCGATGCATGTGGCATTAGTTTGAGTTAACACATAAAATTCATAGAACTACCCAAAGAGTTATTGGTGCTACACCTTAAGAGTTGCTTGAATAATCATTTGAGCACCATCTGCTACCCAACTTGCTCTCATTGTGATATTTTTCCAAATATTCAAAAGTCAAACAAAGCCAACAACCTTCCTTTGTTGTTGTGTGTAAACATGTATAAGCATGTGCAAAATGCTACTTTGATATTAATGGTCTAGATCCTAACAGTCCAAGACAATACTATCTTCGTGAAAGATAAGATATAGAATATGCAAAGGAAAACCAACGACGATTATCCAACACATTCAAATGCATGGAAGAATTTTTTGGCAATAATGTGCTACTTCTATTCAATACCAAAAGGAATAGCTTACAACGGATGTTATAGATAGCAAGGGTGAGAATAAAAATCCGCATGGCCAAAAAGGGGTATACACACCAAATTGATTTGCTTAGATTATTACATGTTTTCAAATCCCTAACATCAAGAATAAAATGACTATATGTACAATATGGTTACCAAATGTTACATAATGATTCATGTCCCATAATCAAAGTCATTTGTCCTTCCAACAACCAATGGCTAGATAGTTGATAGTTGATGTTCCCAATCCTACAATTTGTCAATGAAATGTTAGACAAGTGCCACATGCATGAGGTTGTTGATAGTATGGATGATCACTAGGTGGCACCTGAATGGTTGCAAGAGCATGTGTGGTGTTGTGTGACATCATTAGTGCTTGTGTAGATGTGCAATGTTGTGGGAGCCTATGTGCTAGCATGAAGTGTCGTGAGAGCTCGCATACTAGCATAAGATGTTGAAGAGGCTTGTGCACTAACACAAGGGCCTAAAATGTTCTACATAAGATTTCATGAGGCTTGTGTGGTTGTGCTCTAATCACTTTTTATTTGATCTTATAACATAAGGTTTAGGTTTTGTATTATTTTACAAGGGGCATGGAATCATAATTTCTCACATTAGGGGGCACAAAAGTTTGGGCATCTTGTACACAAGTACTACGTTGATTAGTTTCATAGGCATGTATTTATAATTTTGTCTCAACTTTTTCATGCTCCATTTATCATGGTTATGCTTCTTATCATGCTATCCTACATTGTTTTTATCAAATCACTCTCCTTGATTTGTGTATAGCCCTTCATAGAACACAAATCATGGGGGAAATCACCTTCACAATTTATATGCAATTCAAAATTATTCCTCTTGTTATTATTGCCTTGTTGGCATGCCCCTGCAAAATCCCTTAATCACGACCCCTTAAAACTATAATCATAGGCAAATTAAATAAAGAGGGCACCAAACAATTCTATAAAGGATTTAATTAAAATTAAATTAAGAATTAGATAAAGGGTTGTAACCCTTCCAAGGGCAACGATGGTGAAAGGTGGTGACTCTTTCACCAATAATGTATAAAGGAGGGATCATTCCATGAGAAGAAGGGATGGGGAAAAATAATTAAGAATAAATATTATGTGACTCCTAATGTTAAAGGTTGTGACTCTTTCAAATATGAAGGTTGTGACTCCTTTAATAATAAGATACAAAAGGGAGATCATTTCCTTGTGAATAAATCATCAATGGAGAATGAATCAATCAATCTATTTGGAAATAAATTATTATTCTCAAAAGGCAGCAATGAAGGTTGGTGACTCCTTCAAGAAATGGATATAAAGGGCAAATCAATTCATTGGCATTCAATCAACAACCATCACTCATTTATCCATCAAGAAATCAAGCAATCAAAATATCAAAAAGATCAATCAAACAATCAGCAATAAATTTATCAATCTATTAAACAAATAATCTTGAATTTGAGGAAGTGACTTGCAAATAGGGAGGACAAAACCCCTTCCAAGTTCATGAGAGGTTAAGGACAAAAACCCCTGAATACTCTTGGCAAGTCAAGGGCAAAAACCCTTAATATTGCCACTACTGAGTTAGGGACGAAAACTTCTAGTTCAACACATCTGAAAGCACTTCCACAAAATTTCAAGATATGATTTATTTTCATACTTATGCTATGAATTATTAATTTGAATATTATAATAAATTCATAATATTTAACAAAGCCATTATCATCACATTTTGAAGGAGAATTATTGCAGAAAATCAAGATAAGTTCTATTTTCACAATAATTGCATAGGTTATGAATCTAAATATTATAATAAAATTCCATCATTTTAGATCAAGTTATATTTATAAATATAATGCAATTTTCATTTTAAGTTAGAATTATTGTTTCAAGGCAAAAATCAAGAATGTTCTATAAAAGGACATTACACTTGTGCTTACCTCTTGTTTTTATTTTGGTATGTTTGTTCATGTAGATGTACATGCACACCAAAATGTGGGTAAAATGCAAGGGCAAAATGTGCATACCGTGCACTTTTATCCTTTATTTGCATTATACTTTGAATAGGTGTCATAATGAGAAGCAATAATATGATTTAATTAAGGATTAAAGTAGCCACAAACTAACTACTCACAACGCAATACCCACTATAGGGTTAGGGACATAACATTTCAATTACTTGTCTTTGAAACTTGATTTCAAGTGATTTGATACTCTCATTGACCTTACACTCAAATTGAACATAAAAAGGTAAAAAACAAAACCCCTCTTTAGACAATTCCAAGATCCAAATTGTCAATTCCTCTTTCAAGTTCAAATTATAGGTGCAATCCTAACCTAAGTTAGTATCACTATAGTAGAAATGACCTACTTGATCAAAATTCAAAATTTGCACAAGGTCCAAGTTGATTAGTTCCAATTAATCCTTACATGTGACTCCCATGCCAAAACATTACCCCTAAGTTATTTCATAATTGGATGTCTATTGGATTCAACCATAATTAGGACAACCCCTCCACACATATCTATCACAAGGATTACTCATTAATTGCTATTCAACTTTTCACATCAGCACTTGCATCATCTTATGACCTAGCATAGCAAGTTCCAACAATGCTCCTTGACACCAAGTCTTTCAATAAGTTATAAATGTAGGCAAACCCTGTTTGTAGGTACAAACGATCTAAAGACACCAAGTTCAATCCCAGATCAAAGTTTCAAATCTACACCATTCAGGCGTTAAAATTACAACTGTGTGGACCAAGGCTGCAAGTGGACCAAGGCTGCAAGTGCAGAATTAACCTAGGTTTGTGCACAATCTCAAAATTTGCAGGGCACAATCAAATAACAATCCTCTATCATAATCAAACTCGCCTCCTTTTCTCCAACACTAAGGAAAGCTTTTACTTCTCAACTATTTATCTAGGGTAATTTATTATTACCATCCCATTGCATTTCTAACTTGCTTATAATATTAGAAAAATGTTAGTATCCTCAATACCCATTAATCCACTTATAATTTGGGAAGAATGTATCGCACATTCCAATGCGCCAATCAATGGAGTTCTGGCATATTGGCTCAATCGTAGAGCTATTAACTATCTTTGTGTTCCAGATTAATCTAAGGCTTTTAAAGTGGACTTCAGTATACCAGTACAAAAGAGGAGTAGCTCGCATAAGCTCAGGTATGTGATACTTTGGACGCAGCCCCAAGCAAATATGAGAAGAAAGGATGTGTATTCCATATTATATGAGAAGTAGAGAGCTAATAAATATTTCACTATAAAATAATCTGGTTAAAATGACATCAGGGTCAAACTTCAAGGCTTACATTGGCATTTCCTAGAAGAAACCTTGAAAACTGTACCCCAAGACTAAAAGCAACTTTGTCCTCAATTTCAGTATACCCCTGGATTTAAGAGGATCTCAGCATGTGATCCCTATTTCCTTTATTTTATTTCAGATAATAAAACAACCAAATATGAACTAAGACAGTACTCCTAGTTTCTACCTGTTAATTGAAGAAGTCTTATAAGAAAACTTCAAGCTTATAATTTTGATCAGAATGTTAATTTGACACGCTGTGAAAAAATACTTCCTACTTATTAATTGATGAGTTAAACGGGCTGTATAATGAATGGTTCATCAGGCACGACACTTGCTTAAGGTTCTGCAAATGGGGTTGCAAGCTAAGTGGGATTAACCTTGGGGAAAGCTCCATGGTGGAGTAGTACTGGAATGGTTGACCTCCCAGGAAGGGCCCAATGCTTCATCTCTGTGAGCATCACCTAGATGCAATGAGTGCTAAGTGGACCATTCATTATCATGAGAGATGGGTTCTTGTGAACCACTACTCATGAAACATGGATCAATGAGTTTGACTCGAAAAACTACACGGTTGATTCCTGATAGCAATATCATAATGTTAGTTACAGGCTTACAAAGGCTTAATGTAGAATAGAGAAATTTTGAAAAGAACCGTATATGCTCTACATGTCAAATGCCTGCCCACCTATGGTTACCACATCCTTGAAGCATAGGCAAACCTAATCTCTGTTGCTTCTTGAGAAATATTTATATTGTAGTAGTAACTAAAGAGGAACATCTCTGTATTCACTGTTGTTGGCCGTCTAGTAAACTTTACAATAGTAGTTCCATGCGCCATACTTGTATCTTAGAATGTACAAATGAAAACTTTATTAACTACATTCTAACACAAAGCCTAGGCCTAGATGTCTAAGATGTACACTAGAAGGGGTTTTGGAGATTTCAGGAGTCAAATATTTTGGCTCTCCCATACATTTTTTAGGAGTGCTCATTAGTTCCTATTTATCAGTACTGCTAGCTGGCTTTAGCCATGAAAAGTGGGTATTTCCCTGCACCTGCACTAGTCAAATCAGAATAACTGAAAATCCCTATGTTTAACTGTAGTCCCTTATATACCTTGTGCAGGATTCCAATTTTTATATTTTCTCAATGAAATTTTTTCATGTGACCGCCTGTGTTCAAAACGAACACTGTAATCTGCACGCCATTGCTGCAACTTCAGGCAGTAGCAGCAGCTGCAGCTGTAAAATAGGTGGGATTTGTCATGCTGTGCTATACGGGAAGTCATTCTCATCCTCATATTCTTCTGAACCCCATAGGAAATTAGCATAAGATCCAAGAACATAGCTGCAAGACAAACACCTATATGGTCAATTATGAAATTAATAATCTGGTTTTGATGCTCAAAGAAATGAACCAGACTGAACAATAGACTATGAGAACGAGAGACATAGAAATCACATTAAAATAGAAGCTATGCCTAAAACCCGTTTGGATTATTAAATTTTCAGGTTTTGGTGCTCAAAGCACAGACTGGACCCTAACAGGGTATGAGAGAGTGGTATTTACTATTTATATCACATTAACATAAAAGCCAAGGACTTACAACCCATTTGGAAAATGATAAAGAAGGGGTAGGAGCCACTTACCAGTCTTCAGAGGCTGCTTTCACTGCTCTGTCAAAGTAAGCTTTTGCTCGAGCAGCATCATTGTGGGTTTCCCATATGAATTTGGCATAAAGTGACAGGATCTCTCCATCTCCAGGGCTTGCCAAAATGGCCCTTCCATAGCATTTCTCTGCTCTCTCCATGTCCCGTCGCACCTGATGACGCCAATTAGGAAAAATCAAACCCCAGTTAAATAACGGAGCATAGTGAATCCAAAGAACAAACCAACAGTAGTATCAATGACCAATACTTGAACGCAATAATCACTTCTGGGGACTAAACTGTAATATGGGTGCCAGAAAGTGAAACCGAAATGGGTACTAGGCAATATAACATTATTAGCTCTTTTCTTCTAAAAAGTTGGAAGATTGAGGCAGATCTACAATTAGGTGTAATCCTCAGTCGGTGATCCTTCAAAACTGAGCTTTGAACTTTGAACATTCCTAATAAGTGTGAGGTATTGTTTGAGTATTAAGAGTCAACAGATTGAAGCTGTATTTTAGTGCCAGTATTTACAGCATCTGGCCATTAACAAATATAGGTACATATAGAAGCAGTATATGCCCATATTCTATGGCCAGTTTCCTACACAGTTTAAACCTCAGAGTTTTTAAACATAAAAACAACAGCAACCCCCACCAAAATCTAGCTTCTTCACAAACTCACTAAGCATGGAATTAATGTTTACCTCCTGTAAAAATTTGGCATAGTTTCTCAACAGAAGGGGATTTTGAGGATTTGCTTCCAACATCTTCTGGTAATACACATCTGTGCTGATGGAATCTGTTGAACTTCTTCCTTCACCTCCTGTACGAGCAACTCCGACGCCGGCATCTCCATTGTCAATGCGTTGGGTTATGCTCTCTTTTTCACATATACGGGCAGGTCTGCAGCCTCTCTCAGTACAAACCAGAGCCATTCCTTTTGCCCCGATTTCTATACTGGAGTAGCCGTCCATCAGATTCTCAGAAATCTTTTCACACAGCGGATTCTCATCTTCTAGACTATATACACGATTCATTTTGTGGGTTACTGGTCTTTTATATTCTCCTTCACTAAGAGAACCCACCCTCTCCGATTGATCCTGTCCAGTACAGACCAAATTCTCAAAGTGGTTTCCAAGATTCAGAGAATTCTCTACCCTCTCCTCATGCGTTACATCCTTCTTATTCAATTCAACTGTGCTATCTGCTGCCATTAATAAAAGCCCGTTTTTTCTAGAGCACATTACTCTACGCGAACGCCATTTGTCAGTCCTCTGGTTGTTGACTTCCTCATTCCTGATGAAAAGGGGCATCAAATTACTTTCTGAAAGCGCTCTTGTATAAGTAGCAGAAATCTCGCCTGCAAAGGGCTCCTTACCTTTGTGGCTCTGGCGCTTCTTAAAACCAGCACAACCACAAATTGGGTGCTTATGATTAACATAATTACTCGATTCCGTTGCCATGTGCGGCTCTGAAACAGAACCAGCATGACCCAAAATGGAAGAAGAACAACTTCTAATCATCATTTTGCGAACAGATCAGATCCGAAGAGGAGTATTATTGAACTACCAATTTCATAGAAAAGATGAGAAGTTACATCTCTGTTAACAATCCGAAATCACCTATGCTTCCAGTGTGGTATTTGAATATAATAGCTGGTGAAACAGCCGAACCTGGAAACTCCAATTTCTTACCCATTGATTGAGAAACCCACTTAGTAGTTAGGGTGTTAGGCAGGCGTAAATGTGAGCACGGGAGATGCAATTTGGCACGGAGCTGCATCCTATGATGGGACAGATTTCGTCCAGTTGTGGATCAAGTGTAAGTGTAACTTTTTTAGTCCATAGCCCACGAATTGATGCAACACAAGCAAATCACATGAACCTGTTAAGCCCTTACCTAGTAGTTGTGATTTTGGACCTCTAAAGATTTTAATGGTGGCAATTATTTCTCTGTGGTTAGTAAAGACGGTCGGAAAGTGGAGTATAGACTTCATGATTAAGTGTGAAATGCAGAGCTTGCGAAAAATTAGCATGGTTATCATGCACATTGTGTGGAGATGTTGACTAATTTAAATGCTGGAATGGCGGCATTGTTAAAATGATCAGGTTGTCAGGTCAATGTATCTACCCAATGTTAGATTTCACATGACATTGTCGACTAAATGGAATCCCCCTCTTCCTTTGCAGCTTACCTAGCAAAGGCAAGGCTTGTGTTTTTTTTTAAGTTATTTTGAAGTTCATGTCGGCAGGTAGCTAGGTTAGAGTGTAAATAATTGTAATACATGAATTAATTAATAAAAACTTTAAACGAAATACTTTAATGTTAGTTTTTGTTATAGTTAAATGTTTTCAAGAAAGTGTATGTAAAGAGAAAGAATATGAGACTTTTTATGAAGGATTTTATATCATTTTTAAGATCTTTTTGTTATTCAATAGAAGAGTATAAGTCTTAGGTTGAAACTTCTTTGGTTGAGAATTAAGGATTAAGGGGTATTCATCCCACTAAAGTTACATGGAACACGATCATAACCTCATCCCTTATGGTGTTGGGACATTGCACTCAACAAGATTTGATCCTTGGTGGGCTCATTCAGAATAATTGAATTTTACCAATAGACATGTTGCTCATTGACTTTAAGATATAAATTTAATTAATAGTACTCCAATAGATTGTAATATATTTAAACATGTAAGGTGTGGATTTGATCATAAGAGTTTATAGTGCAAGTATAATATCTTATACAAAAGGGTCAAATATAAATTTGAGCTAGTTTAGGCAATTCTATTTATATCAATCAAATAATAGATTTATTTGTTTTCATATGTAGTTACTATATTTGATTTCAAATGTAATGTATTACCAAGTGGTGCAAAATGGTAGTAGTGGTAATATTTGTATGGCAGTTTCATTTTTTCATATGTATCTACATCCTTCAAAAAACTACTTACATATTGTTGAAGAAGCTCTACAAGTTCAATAGACGCAATTGCCCCATGTTTAAACATCTATAGTATACTTTAAGGTAATTTCATATGTTTTACTATTTAAACCTAAGTATTTTGTATTTGCAATATCACAAGCCTCAACTACCTCATCGCAAGTGCTTATGATTTCAGGTAATCTACAAGTGCATAACAATCATTTAAAATGATATATTTATCAACTATGCTATAATCTAAAATAACATACTTACTTTATGTTCCCAGATATATATTTTTATTTCCAACAAATCTTCCAATCCAAGCTTGTCACTTTCCAAGTTGATGGTGTCTACCATACATTTGGGTTTGGGATTATGTGTAACTTAGATTGGTTGGGTATTCAACTTAAGATATCAAAGCTTTACAAAGCACTCTAAATGGCTACAACTAAGTTGATCCATAATAGTTTAAGAGAATGCAATGAAATTAAATACAAACCTTGTCACTCCATGCTAGACTAAAGCACCCCTTGAGAAGCAACTACTCTTCCTAAAATATTGAAAGATAGCCCTTGATGTTTTGTATTAACTCAACTCAATTTTAGGCATTGATAATATAAATCCAGTTATGCCCATCTATGATTTATAATAGTTTTTATTTGGCCTTTCAAGTGTATCCAATAAACACCATTAAATATCTTAAAGAAATCATAATATTGTCAAAATAATTCTTTAATTTCACATTTTAATAGTCTTGTTCAATTTTCTAATATACAAGTAAAATTTTGATGGAGGAAAAGTTGGTTAAAGCAACATACTCATCATCAAGCATGTGTTGCATCTCTTCTAACTATTTCTCATACGTCTCAATCTATATTAGGAAACCAAATATTAAATAATAGGGCCTTGTGAAGCATTAATTAAAGCCTAAAGCTAAAGATAAACTTTTTAATTTCACTACACTATATAAGGAAAGAATATGTAAAATCATACCAAGAAATGCATGAATATTGATTAACCCTAGAGCTTAATATTTGCTAGATTATAATCTCTATTTGCATTCTCTTATTTATCATACCCAACTACAATTAGTTAAAAAAATTAGTGTAGCTAATTATCAACCAAATTTAAAAGTTGGGAGATTATGGATTAAATGACTAAATAATTCATTAATAAATGTAGTTGCTAAGATGTACTAAAGAGAATTTTTATAGTCATCTAGATTTTAGCTATGACATGAAGCAATCAAAACAATTCAATCAACATGTAGATAAGAAAATTGCGGTTTGCATAGAAAAGGTACAATTGTTCAATTGTATCTAAAGAAAGTTCATAAACGAGTTGTGAAATATTTCTCATTGATTATTTGAATTTTGAATTTTAGTAATAGTCATCATGTCTTTTAACTAGCTAGGCCTTCTCTTTTGAGGGTATTATCCCACAAATGAGCTCATATTATATAATGAACTCAACTCATCCACTAAATGAAAAAACCCAAAAAAAATTGATATAAAATACACAGTTTTGTTCTTTAAATTACAAGAGTATATAAGATTAAATAAAAAAATTTAATCACTAACCATATTTCTTCATAAGATAATTTCATTGAACAATGTTTATAAGTTCCCATGAATAGAAGATGCATAAGAGATAACTTTTCAAATTCAATAAATATTTTCATATTAAATAGTTTGAGAACTACAATTGTTCATTTCATAGTTAGTTTCAATAACATAATACAATCAATGACACATTATAGACATGAAGTACAATGTCTTTAATAAACCAAGTCTTTGACATCTCAACTACAAGAGGGAAAGCATCACTTGAGTGCTTTACCTCCAATCATAGATCAGTGATCCCCTGCACACCTTCCAACTAGAAGTGGCCCCACCCTTCACGAGGGTAGAAGATCTAGAGAAACTCCAAGATCATCATGTCATATGAGAACTAGTGGTGTGTGCTAATACAAACAATCTATCATACAACTCTAAATACCCTCTAGCTAAGTATGATATATTAGATTGATTTGTAGCTATAGACAACAAGAACCAATAATGCAAGTAGTGATTTTGCATAACTTTGGCCAAAGATTTTAATAATAAATAAACATGTTTCAATTTGTAGACACTTAAAAATGTCCTGAATAGTATTACACACTTAAATTCGATATACTAACATCATTTCATCCTGAAATCCATCTTCTTTTTTCCTATTTGATTAAATTAGCCTAGCTATTTAATTAAATGCCTCATTTTTTACCTATTAATCTAATTGACCTAATTGGGTTAATTTACCCCTTCTCACACTAACATTTCATCTTGTTTAGTTAAATAATGCAAATTATTTAATTTAAACCCTAGGTCCTCTTATTTAATTAAATAACCCTAAACTATTTAATTAAATATCATTTTGCAGTCTCCTTTCTATTAAATAAATCAGTAATTTAATGAATATCCTATTATTCTTCATCTTGCACATTTAAATTTAGTTTTAATTAACTAAATTGCTAATTATCCTCAGCTTCCCACTTGCAAGAGAATATTCTTGGAATATTCCTCCTTTGCACATTCCTCCAAAAGAGAATATTTCTATGGAATATCCTCTTTTGTGCACTCATTCCTCCAAAATATCTCTTAACCTCTTCCTAATTCTTAGGAGGTGTGTTTGTTGAAAGCTAATTTGGACCATTGATTAAATTAATTGATCCTTGTCAACTTTCAACCTTGACCATGGATTGGAATCCTCAATCCATGTTTTATCCTCCTTTCATTGTTGACTATTAATTGATCTTTTCAGTCTAAGCCCTTGATTTCTCATTTGCTCTCCTATAAATAGATCATTATTTGGAGATAAATGGATCCATATTTTGATAGAAAACGTATGTTGTTGAAACTCATATCCACTTGCATCCATATTTAGCATATATTTAGTGGTTTTTAGTTTAAATCTTGATCATAGTAGCTTAAGCATCCATTAATGCCTTCCATTTTAGCTTAGTTTGCATCATTTTAGTCTAATTTGCATCAATGGATTTAATCTTTGAACTTCAACTCCATTTAGCATAGATTACATCATTACCATCAAGCATTTAGCATTTAGCATTCATCTTCATCATGTTAAATTTATAGCTTTTGCATCCATATTTTGGTCATATTGCATCAGTTTTCATCAATTTTCATCAATTTTAATCAATAAAATTGATTGGAAAAGGCTCATATTATCCAAGGGATTGGGAAAGGGTCGCCATTCCACATCAATGCGACACCACTCCCCCAATAGGATAAGATTCAGAGTCTTAAAGTAGGTTTCCATTTTGTTTTTGTGTTCGTCATGATTAGTTTAATGGGTTCTTAGTCTTTAATCAATTTCAAACATCTTATTGGGATCATGACTTAAGTAATTAAATAGGTTTTAAATCTATATGGGTCTAGTCTATTTAGTTAACACTATGATTATGGTCACATTTTGGCACTAGGAGGGCTATACTAATCAAATCTAAAAAAATTATATTTAGATTCTTGTTTTCTTGTGTTTGCAAATTCAACAACGTCATTCATGGATTCAATGACACATCTGGGACGCGTCGCTATACAACGACGCACTTTGGTTTGATTTTAGCGATGCATAATTAATTCAACGACACGTGATTTAATTTTGTCACCACATATTTAAAATAGCGACGTTGAAGTGATTTTTATTTGCATCATGAATTTCAGTATAGCGACGCATTTGATATAGTGACGCAATTGATGTCACTGTTTACTACAGATCAACGCATTTGATTTTTTAATATAGCAATGCACTTCTGATATGGCAACGCATTTGATTAAACTCAGGGACACTTTTTAACTGGTAAACAAAACAAAGACTGGATTTTGACATGTGCTTTAATTTTTGGATTTCACCCGCTCTTTAACATGTCACTGACTTCTGGTTTTTGTTTTTGAGGCTAACTAGTTTTTGCAGATTTGGGAAAAACTAGGAAATTATTTACCCCAACTTGTTGGGGTCATAACTTTCTACTCGGTGCTCATAATTCAAATTCGTTTGCACAATTGGAAAGGTCTCCAAGAGTACTAATTCAGGCCCTAAAAAATAGTACCTTCGATAACTAAATTTTAAGGATTGACGCAAGTTTCAACCCCAAATTCCACTTCAAAGGCCTCTAAAAATGTGATTTACTAGAACATAGAAAAAAATGAAAATTTTGATTTTCGGTTTTTCTTAGTTCTAGTTATTGCAAAAGTGTTTTGACACTTAGGGGATGCTATAACCCCTCATATGTTGCTTTGCTTCATGTTTTAGGACCACTAAGTTTCCATTGGGTTTTAAAACTTACAATCTTAGGACAACTAGCTTTCAATTGGGCTTAAAATTTATGTTCAAAGTTGGTTAAAATATGACCCACACATCCTCATTTTGCTATATCAGCCAAAATTGAACAAGACAATCAAACACTTCTATTTGGTGCTTAAAATGAACTCGTTGTGCTTTTCAAGGTTAAAATGAATGCGTGTTTGCTTTGCTTGAGTGTATTTGTTGTGCATATCCACTCCCCTTGCACTTCGTGCGATCTTGGGCGAAGAGAAACACACAAGTATACTTTCTTTGTATTTGAAGTGTGTATCCTCTCCCCTTGCATCTTTTAGCGATCTTGGGTGACGAAAAGCATTTTAAGCTTCACACTATGTGTTACCTTTAGAGGGCCTGCCTCCCAACTTGTGATCTAGGGAACGACGCAAGCGGTACTTTCATTTCGGTCTGCTATATAAATAATTGGTGTGACAAAAGTCATTAACCAGCTGGTGTGAATGCTCTATACCGACAAATGTCTCACTTAGTATCCATGAGATATGTAAAAACCCTTAGATTTTTCTAAGGGTTGGGATGCCTCTTAATTGAGTGAATTGTCGCATGTATAGACATCAGTTTATCCTGAATATGGTCATTAAAAGCCTTTGTTTGTAGTGGCCAACTTTTCCATCCAATGAGTTTTTCAAAGTGGTGCATTGGAACTTAGATTCCAAGAAGGTACTTTCCATGTTCAATTTATGTTAAAGTGTAGAGGTTAAGACTTCATTCTTAACATACCTCTACACTCTTTCCTTAATTGCATGTAAAATCATCTCTTCTACTACAAAGGGCATGGCACAAGCCCACTAAGAAAAATGTACCCAATTGAGCTAGGGATGTTATATTGCTTGTGAGTCATTTTAATACTTTTCTTTGTTCCAAAACATCTCAAACACACATCAACATGATTCATCAAACTTCAAACCCTTTGGTTTAAGCATGGATACCTTTTAAAAAGTCTTGATATTGCTGCTTATCCCTAAGGATTTTTTCCTTAGAGGCTTCTAAGTATTTTGGCTTATATCTAAATCCATACTTTCCAAAGTTAACATAGGGAACTATGGCCTTAGCTTCATGATTTTTCACATAATGGACTTTGTGAAATGAAGGTTTCTTTGACATAGACATTTTAGTTTGAAATTTAAGCAAGACATTGCATGTGGTAAAAATAACTTCATTAATCCAAGATTAAATCAAATGAACACCCCACATTGATGTATGTTCAAAACTTTTACTCCCCAAAACAAGCAAATTGAGGCAAGGAAAATATTGCAAACATTGAGTCCAAATTCTATTGTCCAAATCATTGAGTTCTATTGTCCAAAATCATTGAGTTCCATTATCCAAAATCATTGAATTCTATTGTCAAAATCATTGGGTCCTACTTCTAAAATCATTTGAGTTCTATTTTACCAAAATCATTGAGTTCTTGGAGTATTATCACTTTAGAGGTATAGCATTTTTCTCACTACCTTGGTCTTTCAAAACAAAGGTCCATTCTAGGTTAACATTTTGGGTCAAACATTTCATCCACCCTTCATCATATTTCACACTTCACTGAACTTAGTTAAGTTAGTTATCACATTTGTGGACAAATTTATCTTGAAAGTCACGAGTCTACCTTCAAGATTTACAAGTTCATTAACACCTTTCATCCAAACATCAAATATCTTTGTCTAAAAGTGTTGTCCCAAAAGTTTACAAAGATCACTCTCCCCATATCATTCACCCTTTTTCATCTTCCATTCACATCATTGGTCCAAAACAACTTAGAGGGTCCCTTTTACCAAAATCTGAGTCAACTAGAGAGTTTCAACATTATAAATCTCAACACACCTCTCTAATATTTGACCCACAATCTATGGTTACAACAAGGTCACAACACAAGAGAATCATGGAACAAACCAAAGTCCCATCCACCACAAGTAATCCAAAGCCACAAGAATTCAATCGAAGGAGTCATTCTACTCCCTCACAACAACCCCAAGATACATTGGGACCATATGAGGTAGAAGATGTCACAAACAACCCATTTGAGCTTACTAAAGAAGAAATCATTGAGTATAAACAAGAATGTCAAGCCTTAGATAAAGTGGCTTCAATTCCCCCATCTTTTGTGGCACAAACCTTGGCACAAGGCTTGACTCCATCTACAATTCAACCAACTCCATTCCTTGTGCCAATTCAACCCTTAACATCTAGTCTTGCATCTAGACTAGGAACCAACCTTGGTCTCACTTCATGTCTAGGAACAAACACAACTTTGGGTAGTCACAACACAACCATTCCATTAACCATCAACCTTCCCCAAAATAAAATTTGGACACCAATATTTCACAAACCACTTACATTCCATGACACCACAACAACCTCGACATTTCAAGCACAACCATCTTCATCCATCACCACAAATACCCTGTGTGCCCAATGTTACACAAAGTAATGTGAACCAAGTGCCTCAAATAGGAAAACAAGGGCAAGATAACACCCTCACGCAAGGGCAACCCTTAGAAAGTGGTTCCAAAAACCCCATCAACACATCGAAGCAAGTGGTTACCCAAACTACTCAAGTAAATCCACCATCCACATCAAACCTATCTATCATCAATTTGAATCAAAACAACACATTGATCACAAACCCCATCAACCAAGGTAATTCCTTGGTCCCACATCAAACACAACAAGGGAACCCTTCACAAATCGGTCAAGGGAACCCTTATAATCTATTAATCCAAGGTCAAAATGTGCCATTGATATCACAATACCAAATCAGGGAAAACTTTAGTGGCGAATCTTCGCCAATTGGAAAATTCTATAAATCGGCCAAGTCAAAATTGGTGAATTCACGCAAACCAACAAGGTGTCCAAATTGCCTGGATTTTATGAATTATCGGTCCAATGCATGTCCATTTTCCAATGATTTATTTTATGAGGCACATTTAAGCAACAAATTCGCTATAACAAACTACGCATTTCAAATGGACTGATTAATATTTTCGCCTGGAATCCCAGAAGCAATGTAATAAAACACCTACATATTCGCCAATACTATTAAAACAACATTATATTAGGACCCATTTCACCAATTAAATTTTACAAATAGTTGCTTGTGAAGACCCATTTTGCCAATCAAAATTTATAAATAGTTGCTTATGAGGACCTATTTCGCCAATAACATTAAAAAATAATTACATTAGAGGACCCATTTTTCCTAGAAAATTACAACGTAACATTGTATAAGCACACGAGATTCACCAAATTTTTAATATACCATTTAAAAATCCCACAAAATTCGCCAAATATGGATTGATATAAATACAATCGAAACTGTCATTTATTCTTACACTTTTTTTTAGTTATGAGGTTCTCGATTCGGAAGTCAGTGAAAGCAGAAAACGTAGACTTAAAGGTGAGTGATCATTTATTCATAGTGTTATTAGTTATAATAATAAGATTTCTTTATCTCTTTTCCATTCTTTCTTCAATCTTAAAGATGATATTGAGTAGGGAATGGGATATATATTCATTATTCTATGTCCTTCTTAGACAAGAAGACATTTTTTCCAAATTTTATTCGAAGTGAGAGATCAATATATCGAGCAGCAAGGGTAAGACTCCTCGGGGTAGTGAAGGGACTGGGAGGCCATCAAAAACCCAAAACTTAGAGGTACCATACAGTCTTACTTTGGAATTGGAAATGCTTCTAATCCATCATATCAAGATGGAGCTACATCATCAACTGTTCCACCAAATATTAATGAAGAAGGCATTCACAATACCTCACCGCCACCTGAAGGTCAAGGTGAGATTGTCATTTAGTTAAATCAAAATGTATCAAATGAGGATGGAAATACCACAAAAGATGTTCCAATGGATACCTTGGTTGGCTAGAATGAGATAATTGACTTGGATCAGGATGATGTTGGTAGCAAGAAAAGAAAAAGGAAATCAATAATGGGGTGTGAGTGGGAAATGACAAGGAATTTTCAATTTGGTTGGTTGTCAAAGTACCCATTCATTGTACTAATGGGGAAAGAAAACGACATTGAAAGTGCAATAGAATGCAAGTGTACAATTTGTAGTTGGAAATGTGGAAGAGACAAGAAGTTGCAGCTAAAGCTTGACACTATAGAAAAGCATATCGGTAAAGTTTATGAAAAACAAATAATAGACGGAAAGGAACAATTAGTTGTATGATGAAAAACAAAGGAAGAATGTCTTCATGTTAAGTATGCCGAGGAATATGAAGAGAATATGCAAAGAATGTCGAAGCTTGTTGCATGTCAAGGTACACTTGAGGCTCAATTTGGAAAAGTAATGGAAGGAGCAAATCTGTCAAAAATTGTTCAGTTGAGTGTTATTTTTCATATTTTGTCTAGAGGGCGTCCTATGACAGACTACCCAGAATATTGTAGTTTATTATATTTTTTGGGTGTTCCTCACTTTCCCTTCTCACATTGGTCAGTAAACGTTGGATGGGAATGGGAAAATTGTCTTGCTGCAGTGGAAAAGGAAGATTTAAAGGAGAAAGTAATGGATTCAAACTTCATTGCATTATCTTTAGATGAAGTTACTGTGGTAGAAAATACTTCTTGGGTCTATATGCATTTGTATATTGTAGAACAACATGTTCACCAAGCTCATCTTCTCTGTGTTCATAAAAATGAAGGACACTTCAACACCGCAAAATCTATTTGAACTAGTCAAGAAATCTTTGAATGAAATTGCAGGTATGGATGAGTTGACAATTGCCAAAAAGTTGGTGTGTGTAGGAGTTGATGGAGCTACAGTGATGCAAGGTCAAAGGAGCGGTGTTTGCATAAAGTTACAAACTACTTGTGCACCATACATGATTGGCATTCATTGCATGGCCCACATAATGAATTTAGCATTCAAAATTGTAAGCAAGTTTCCTACAGTATCAAAAGTTGAAAATCTATTCCACGAGATCCACGCATACTTTTGCCGAAGTCCCAAACGTTTCGCAGAATTTCAAAATTTTGCTGAGGGAATAACACTAGGAAACAAGCTTCTCAAGGATGTCGATACTAAATGGATCTCTCTGCATGGACCAGCGCAATGATTTCTTCAAAATATCAATCTTTGATTGGAGTGATGTATGAGCATCACAGAACAATAGACAAAGCTCCTGACCTCTTACATAGGTTAAGCAATATAGAGAAACTCTTGACTTTAGCTAGTCTTCTCCCCATGCTGGATGTGATGAAAAATATTGTGAAGAAAGCCCAAGAAAAAACTCTGTATATTTATGAATATGCCAATCTACGTAAACATACATGCTTGGCCCTCAATCATCTATATCTATATCTAACACAAGAAGGCCCAAAATATTTCATGTGGCGAAAAATTATTGATTTGAATAATCCTGATAATTATTTATAGTTTAATGCAAGCATGCACTTATGTATCTGTGTACGTGGATATGAGATACCAATGTACCATTGTAAGACAACCAGGTGCTCTAGCAAAGAATTAGTTGTTAACGAGGAAGATTTTAACGACATTGTTAAATCTATTAGTGATAATTTGAAGGAAATTGCAAAATCTCTTTCCTTAGAGATTTGTGAAAGATTCCCTCGACATAAAATACTTGAAGCCATGGGTATTGTGTATCCTCAATTTTGGGTAAACCGAGATAACCCAAAATATTTTCATGATAAAGTGAAAATCTTGATCGGACAATTTTTGAAAAGTGTAACATACAATGAGTAGACAATAGAAGGAATTTTAAATGAAGCTAAGCTTAGAAAACAATGTAGGAATTTTGCAATAGCTATGAAGGACTAGTATAAATCCATGGGTACAGAGAAGTCCTTTGAACTGGGATCAATAAAAAGGTTTGGACAAACTTAGTTCATAGTGAAATATTGTGTGATTCGATATCAGAATATTTCAAACTTGTTGATTTATGTCAAACAATGATATTGGGTTTGGTGGAGGATCAGAGAGTTTTCAGTACATAATTGGTGTTTTTGAAATCAAAGTTAAGAAACAAACTAGACAAGAATTTGGAAAATTGCTTGAGGATGAAAGGAACTATGTATAATGTCAACAATTTTCCTTTTGAAAGGGCTCTCACAATCTAGAGGTCCACATGTGAAAGAAGAGGGATCGGTTTGTGCAACACTCCAATTGCAAATGTTGGCACTGGTGGCACTAGCATTGGTAGTGGGACTGGGACATATGACATTGACAAAAATCACACAATGAATGTTGAATTTGAGACACAAGCCGAAGAAAATGAAGATTAGACTCATAATCAAGATGACTCTTTTACTTTATCTCAAGATGAATGTCAATTTGAGGACCTTGACTCCATTTGGGAAATGGAAGAGAATTAGTAGCTTTTAGGTATTTATACTGCTTTTCATGAATCAATTTCCATTGTTCCAAACTATAGTTGATGATATTTTATATTGTATTCAACGAAATTGTGAATCATTGCACTTCATGATATTTTATTTTATATTGCACTTCATGAACCATATTCCAAACTGTAGTTGATGATATTGTATATTGTATTCCATGAAATTGTGATATTTTATATTGTATTCCATGGAATTGTGATATTGTATTCCATGGTATTGAATTTGATATGTGAATCTACATCATTTTTAAAGAACAATACTTATCACACTACTTATAAATTCCTATTGCATTTCCATTTGAACACAATCTTTGATAAATAACCGAAAGGAATATTAATCCATTCCTTGAACAGAAGCTAACAATTCAACATCCATAACTTATAAATAACCGTTGATTATTTTGAGTCAGATGATAGTGAATACAATACTATAGAGCACGATAGGTCAATATTATATTTAAAATTAAAGATATTATAGTGTCTTTTCCTTTTACCTACATTGTAATACTAATAATCTAATTCAAAGTTGACCAGTTTTTACCTGTTCTCGGTCTCTTAAGTCATATCTTATGCCTTTGCATCTGTTTACTCACCAACCCCTTGAGCCTAGTGTTCTTGGTTGCTACCCGTAGAATCCTTGTCTTATGCGGGTCATAAAATTCTTTAATTCTTGTTCTTTCCCTAAGTTTGGGTTTTAATATTCGCTCAATATCGTTCATGTTATAAACCTAGGCAACGACCCGTTTTAAGTCATGTATTTGTAATAAGTGCACATGCTTATTAAAATCCTTTGTTATGCTTGGCAGGTCCCATTGACTACTTTCTATTGGTTCCCCTCCATCTCGCGAGATTAAATTAATCAAATTAAGGAATCGGCGGGATAAGGGTAGGCGACACTTGGACACCCTTTTGGTGGGTCCTACCACTGCTCAAAGGCACCGATGACTAAAGGTGTTCATTGTTCAAATCAATGGTTAAGATTTGCCAACGGTTGGATCTAAGGATTTGATCCTAGCTGTTAGATCAGAGGATTCAATCCTGGTCATTCCCCACCAGCCCCGCAGGAATAAAATAATACTTTCTGAAATGTTGCAGGGTCAGCGGGCTGAAGACACGTGTTTTGTTGCAGGTGTGGGGCCCAGTCTCCACTCACATCCCCGACGCCTTAAGGTTTTAAATCGATGATCCACATGCAACGTTGAGATTTAATCTCAACTGTTCCCCCCTCACCCCATGGGAATAAAATATTTTTTGTGCATAATTTTTGTTATCCTGAGGATGTAATCAGGAATGTTTTTGACTTCTGGTAGAGCTCCTAAATTTTTTGAAAAATTTGAGCTTTTTTTGTGCCCTATAATGGTTTGTTGCATCTGTTCCCAAGGTTAGGGTTTAGGGTTTTAGCTCTAAAACCTTTGTCTCAAATTTCTTAAGTCTTAAACCCTTGGCATTTTAACCCTTGTCTCACATATCAATACTCAGACTCTATGACTACTTATCAGATCCACTAGATAGGTATATGAATTCATGATTTAATCAAAGTATTTTAACTGATCCATTGAACCAGAGCCTGAATTAAAGCATACATCAAAGCTCAATGACAATGAAGATTAATGAAACGATTCTTGATCGAAGTTCATTAATAATTCAGATATAGAGTAAAGTTGGAGAAACAATAGACTCAAAAGACTTTCATTATTGCTCATATATGCTTAGAAACCATACAATTAAAAAAATTCACTTGCTAGAATCAAAACTTAAGATAGAGACTTCATATGCGTTCTCTCTATGTTCACAATTTGCATAATTTGGATCTAGAATTCAACAAGAGACCTATACTAATGGCTCAGAATTCCCTTTTATAAGAACAAGGGAGAAAAACAAGCTTGAGGCCAAATAGTACACATGCCACATTTTTATTTGACCGCTACAACACACATTCCCTTTTACAGTTATATTTACACTTTTCAATTGGAGGGAACATACTTGAGACAAAGATTATCCATTTGCTGAAGAAAATAAAATTGCCTTCCAAAAGGAACTTTGTTGGAAAGGAATAATCTTCTAATCATTGTAGCATATTCATCCAATTGAGCAAAATGACAAAAATTTGCACAGATGAAAAAGGTGAACAAATATCCTAGTCAACATCCACATCATCAACAATCAACATTTGTCATTTACCTTTGGTATTCTCAATTAGGAGACACATATCTTATATGCATTATAATCTCAAAGGCCAGACCTGTACTATACTTGACCAAGTATATGTGTTCTCCATTCCTATACCCATAGATCCAATTCATCAATAAATATTCTCTTCCATTGCTCATACTCTACATCAGATGGCCAATTGAAATAACTGATTTCATCCATCTTCTTTCTATATGGAGAGTATTTTGTCATTACTGAATTGGACTCCTTATCAAAATCTTCTAGAAAGTTGATGATGAAAGAAAATTTCTCTAAAACATATTTTAATATATCAATGTCGACCTTTTCACAAATAAGAACTGCTTGAGAAACAATTGTAGTGTCCACTTGGTTCTTCCACATTTGCAAGGGTTTCAACTCATCATAGGTATGTTGAATATCAGGAAACAATTGAAAATTTTCCTCATCAAACTTGACCTTCAATTCTCTTATTTTCTGTTCTAATGGGGCAACATACCCTTGAAACTTTTGTTCCTTAACCTCACTAAAAAAATTATAAGCTGGGACCACCCTTGGATATCAATCCTCCTCCTACTCAGCCCCAATTTCCATGAATCTCAATTTATCAACTCTAGGAATCCATTTATCTAGGATTGGGGTAGCAATTCCTTATCCCTCTGAGATAACTTTATCGCTCACAACATTGAAGAATAATTTGCATGAACACTATTTAATTTACCTTGAATCTTTTTATTTAGATGCTTCAAAATAGTATGAACAATCTTTGAATTGTTCTCATGCATGGTGTTCTAAACTTGTTCAAGCAATTCTTTGTATACTCCAATTTGTTGCAATAATTCTTCCTTAGTGGGCTCAGTTGGTGGAACTGCACCTGATGTGCTTGGCTCTTCAACTGTGAGTGGTTCTCGACCCATATTATAAGGCACTATTGCTAGAGATTTCTCTAGTGGAGGAGGAGGGGTATGTGTGGTATGACTTGAACTAGCTAAACCCTTATTTCTCAATGTTTCCACTTGTTGCTTCCACAATGCTACTTCAATTTCCAGTTTAGCAACCCCTTGGTGACTCTTATTATATTTGTCCAAAGTTCATTATATTTGCTTCTACACATGTCTTTGTTAGTGGTGAGGTTCTCCACTGTTGCTTTTGTGAACTTAGCAACATTTATTTCCATGTCAGCTACCTCTAATGTTGGGGTGTATGCCACTCTCTTTATAACTAATTGCCCGCTAAAATCACTTGGTTCTGTAACCACTGGCTTCCTCGATCCCAAGGACAATGACCAAACAGCTAGGGCATCCCATTCTTCACTAAATTTTGATCCTTGAAGAGCCAATTTTGCCTCCTCAGTTTGAAATAAGGATCTCTCAAACCTCCTTATGGTATCTAATACCACTACATCAGCAATGTCCCATTCGGGCAACAATAGCACACCACTTTTTTGTTCAAGGGCTCTTCCCTCTTTAGCTGTCATATTTTGAAATTCTTTCTTCATGGCCTTTCTTACATCTACCTTAATAACACTCTCAGGTAGCTACGGATGTAAGCTCCTCTCTCTAGCAACATTCTCTGCATATTCAAAGGTCTTTTCCCTCCACACAAAATCTTTAAATGCCTTTGTTTCAATGAAAGAATCATCTTCCATGAATGCTTTACATGCTTCTTGCCTCAAATTATCTGCACTATTCAATCCCCTAAGATCAACCTTTCCAAGTCTAAGGCCATCTCCTCCTGAACTTGAGGCAATATCCTTGATGGGAGAAGGTATTCCTTACTGCATTTCTTCAAGAGTAATGAGAATATCATCCTCCTCTGTGTTCGGGTAGTCAACTACCTTTTTCTACCTCAACCTTTTGCTTTTTCATAGGTGGCTGGTCTGATAGAGGGGGACCTCTTGGAGGTGAGTCTATATCAATAACAGCAGGAAGGGCACCTCAAAATTATTCATAACATGCATAATCCTATTGAACTCACCCCCTATATTGGGTATAGGGTCATAGTTAGGATTAGATTTCTTAACATTATCCACCATGTGAACCAGATTTTTGGAATAACTGTGTGCAATTTTTTACATCAACATTTCAGATCAAACTCCATGATCCATCATCAGGATTATAAGCAGAAAGAGAGAGAAGTGAAAATAAGATAGCATAATTGGGTAGAAATAGGAGAGGGATGGGGAAGAGGCGAGGCACATAACCCCAAAAATGGGGGAGAATAGGTTAGACAAAAAGGAGAGGAGAGGAGAGGAAAATTCAAAGATGAAAAACCATTGCAAACACGGGAAAAGAAAAATGAAAGAGATAAATGCCAAGAATACTATAAAACAAACATAAAATAAAGACCCAAGAAAAAGTGGGGAATCAGCCTAAATAAATTAAAAACCACTAATAAAAAGAAAAAAAAAACAAGAAAGAGGACAAGTTAAAATAAGGAAACAAATAGGATAAACTAAATAAGGAAAAATAAAATAAGAAAAGGCAAATAAAAAGAGAAACTGCAATGAACAAATACGTAAAAAAGACAAATAAGCAAAGGAAAGAAAACTTAAAGCAAAGAACCAAATAATAAAGAACAAATACAAAGAAACACTAAATAAAAACATAGGAGTATAAGAAAAAACATCACAAGGAAACTCAAAGAAAACTAATGAAAGGAACCAAATGATAAAGAACAAATACATGAAACACAAAATAAAGACATAGAAGCACAAGAAAAATACTAAGCATAACATAAAAGGTGAAATAAGATCTTAAACCAAAAAACAAAGGAAGCGTAAAAATAATCAACCCAGAGGGAAGAGATCAAATAATTAAGTACAAGCAAGGAACTAAAAAAAAAATTAACCAAAAATGATAAGAAGCAAGAGGGAAAAGTATGAAAAGTGAAACAAGGATACAAAGAAATAAAATGAGGGTCGAGAAAAGAGAAACCAAAAAGCACCAAGGAAATTAAGAGTGAAGAGAAGGTAACAAAACTAAAAGAGTTAAACAACCAAATGATTTAAAAAGAAGACCAACTGTAAGATTAAATAAAGATTAAAATAAGAATTAAATTATAATTTAAATTAAAATAAGTCAAAGACGATAATAAAGAATCAAGAAAAGGAAAGAACACATTGAAGAAGAGCCAAGGAAACCACAGCCATAAAAAAGAAAAATAAAAGAACACCTAGAGACAAAAGGATTGAAAAAAGATGAGAATAAATAATAGGAGATGAAAGCACGTAATTGAAGAGAAAGGCAGAGGGGGAAAAGGGGAAAAAGAAGGGAGAGGACGGAGAAAATGAAAGGGACAAGGAAGGAGACCAGGAGCTTAGGGACACCGAAGAAGAAACCAAGGGGGAAGAGAGATTAAGGCAGAGAGAACCTAGAGGTTATTTAGGAGTGGTTTCCATGAGAAACTTAGAGACCAACCCCCATCACGATTAAGGTTGTAGGGATGATTATGGATTTCAATGGCCTCTTTAAGTTTTCTCTTAAAGAAATTGTCTTCTTTGAACAAAATAGAGGTGTTTTCTAAGGCAATGTGATGTTTTGTCTTAGAGGAGTGTTCAGCGAGTTCAGATTTTGAGATCCGGTCATGTCTTATGTTAGCACAATGCTCCTTGATTCTTGTGTTGATGGAATGACCTGTTTCCCCTATATAAGGTACACCACAAGAACATAACACTTTATAGACACCGGATTTGAGGAATTGATCTTGGGGGTCTTTAGGAGAGGGGATGCGACTTTTTACTGTGGAGAAGGGTTTGAAAGTGCAATGGATGCCCTTTTTAAGGAGGATCTTGGCAATTTTGTTGGAGATACCCTCTACATAGGGGAGGGTAGCCAGAGGGGGGGAAGGAGAGCAAGAGGTACTAGGCTTGAGGGTGAGTCTAGCTTTTGCTAGTTTGAAATCTTGATTGATGTGCTTCTTTTTGTAACCATTTAATGAGAAGACTTAGGTGAGGTGAGCTAATTCTTGATCAATATGCTCAGTATCATAGATTGCAAAAGCTCTATAGGCTAGGGTTCTGAGGACACCTGCTTTTTGGCTCAGGTGATGGTGGGAGGAAGAGTGAAGATAAAGGTCAGTATGGGTTGATTTACAGAAGGAGTGAGCTAAAGAACCATCAACTTTTTTGATAAGAAGAATATCCAAGAAAGGAAGTTGATTGTTGGATTCAATTTCCTTGGTGAAAGAGATGCAAGGAGAAATGTTGTTCAAGTGCGAATGGAATTCTTCTAGCTTCTCTCGACCATGAGACCAACATATATTGGTGTCATCGACATATCATTTCCACCACTTGGGTTTGAGGGGGAACGAATGGAGGGCGACATCTTCAAAGTGTTCCATATAAAGGTTGGCCACAATGGGAGAAAGAAGAGAACCCATAGCCACACCATCCACTTGTTAATAAATTACACCTTGGAAGGTGAAAAAAGTGGATCGAAGACATAACTCCACTAAGGAAGCTATTTCACAGATAGCCTTTTGCTTAATAAGCTCAATTGGGTAATGTAAGGGAACTTTCGTGAAGAGGGAGACGACATCAAAGCTGACAAGAATGTCATTTTCATCTAGTTTCTTGTCTTTGATGAAGTCCACAAAATGGGAGGAGTTCTTAACGAAGGAGTTTGATTTTCCAACAAGGGGAGAAATGAGTTTAGCAAGATGGGAAGCCAATCTGTAGGTAGGAGAATTGATCGTATCAACTATGGGTTGCAAAGGGACACCAACTTTATGGATTTTGGGGACCCCGTAGATATGGGGGGTAACCTCTTTGGAGGGGTAGAGTCATTTTTTGGTAGTATCATCGAAGGATGATCCTGCAATGGCAGATTTGACCTTTTTCATTAATTTGGAGGTGGGATTGGAATCAAGGATTTGGTAACTATTGGAATCCGATAAAAGGGTGTGCATCTTCGATAGGTAATCCTGCTTATTCAAGATCACAGTAGCAATTCTTTTGTTTGCCCTACAAATGACAAGGTCAGAATTTCTCATTAAACTTTGAAAGGCAAGCAACTCAGATCTAGGAATATTATGCTTGGGGGGTTTGGCGTGACGAAGGGCCACCGCGCAATCTTGACGAATCTCTTCGGAAACCCCCTGAGGGAGGGATTGGACAGCCTTTTCAATTTTGATGAGAAAATCAGTGAAGGGAATACGGTGAGGAGAAATGGCGAAGCCTAAGCCTCTTTTTAAAAAATTGAGAGCAAGGGGACATAATCGGGTGTTAGAAAGGTTGACGATCAACTTGCTTTCCCAATCATGCACGATCTGGAGGTAGTTGATATTTTGCCCAGATCCACAGGTTGAGATTAAGGGGGCACTTGGATGCATGGAAGGAGGGAGGATGCGGGGTAGGTTAGAAGAACGGATGATGGCAGGGGGTTGCCCAGAACATGGGATAGAAGAGACTTGAGACGGTGAGAGGTGGCGTGTTAACAAGGGAATAGAAGGCGCGGAAGAAATGTTAGACATGCCAGAGATAGTGGAATAAACATGATAGGAATAAGAGGGAGGCATGGTTGCTCGAGGACTAAAGTGAGGGAGGATGGCAGGGTCGCTAGCAATCAAATTGGATGAAGGCGAATGACTGCCGTTGAGCGCGAAAGATAAAGAATTAATGCTCAAGACCGAATTGAAAGATACAGATGACAAGCCAATTAAAGGGAGCAAGGTAGACAACATACCTGGAGAAGTAAGTTGATGACCGTTGGGACCACGATGTTGGCTGGAGATTGGGCGAAGGCCAGAAGATGGAGATGACCCAAGCGTAGGAGAATGATGAGCGTTGTGACCACGAGTTGGGCTAGAGGTTGAGGAACAGTCTGGAGAAGCACGATGAAGACCCTTCCCATCACGTCGCTGGTTAGAACTAGTGAGAAGGGTAGAGGATGGAGAAGAACCAATAGCTAGATATTCGCTGGAACCACGAACTAAGCATTCCTTGGTTAGTTCATTTCCCTCTTCGCTGGAGATGTTGGAATAGTCGACAGAAAAAACCAAGCCAGAAGAGATTCGATCACCTATCCCTACCACCTTTATTTCATTGTTGAAGACAACAGGAGGCGTCAGACACGAAGGGAAAGATTGAGGACAATGGAAGGGGGAACGGATGACGTGGGGTCTTCATCGTGCTTCTCCAGACGGTTCCTCAACCTCCAGCCTTGCTCGTGGTCACAACGGTCATCATTCTCCCGCGCTTGGGTCATCTCCGTCTTTTGGCCTTCTCCCAATCTCTAGCCAGCGTCGTGGTCCCAATGGTCATCAACTTGCTTCTCCATGTACATTGTCTACCTCGCTCCATTCAATTGGCGTGTCATTTGTATCTTTTAATTTGTTCTTGAGCATTAATTCTTTATCTTTCGCGCTCAACTGCAATCATTCGCCTTCATCCAATTTGATTGCCGAAAACCTTGCCATCCTCCCTCACATCAGTCCTCGAGCAGCCATGCCTCCCTCTTGTTCCTATCATGTTTATTCCACTATCTCTAGCATGTCTGACATTTCTTCTGCGTCCTCTATTCCCTTGTTAGCACGCCACCTCTCACCGTCTCAAGTCTCTTTCGTCCCGTGCTCTGGGCAACCCCCTGCCGTCATCCGTTCTTCTAACCTACCCCGCATCCTCCCTCCTTCCATGTAGCCAAGTGCCCCCTCAATCTCAACCCGTGGATCTGGGAAAAATATCAACTACCTCCAGATCGTGCATGACTGGGAAAGCAAGTTGGTCGTCAACGTTTCTAACACCCGGTTATGTCCCCTCGCTCTCATTTTTTTAAAAAGAGGCTTAGGCTTCGCCATTTCTCCTCACTGTATTCCCTTCACTGATTTTCTCATCAAAATTGAAAAGGATGCCCAATCCCTCCCTTAGGGGGTTTCCGAAGAGATTCGTCAAGATTGCACGGTGGCCCTTCGTCACGCCAAACCCCCACAGAGTAATATTCCTAGATTTGAGTTGCTTGCCTTTCAAATTTTAATGAGAAATTCTGACCTTGTCATTTGTAGGGCAGACAAAGGCAATGCTACTGTGATCTTGAATAAGCATGATTACCTATCGAAAATGCACACCCTTTTATCGGATTCCAATGGTTACCAAATCCTTGATTCCAATCCCACCTCCAAATTAATGAAAAAGGTCAAATCTGCCATTGCAGGATCATCCTTCAATGATACTACCAAAAAATGGCTCTACCCCTCCAAAGAGGTTACCCCTCATATCTACGGGGTTCCCAAAATCCATAAAGTTGGTGTCCCTTTGCGACCCATAGTTGATATGATCAATTCTCCTACCTACAGATTGGCTTCCCATCTTGCTAAACTCATTTCTCCCCTTGTTGGAAAATCAAACTCCTTCGTTAAGAACTCCTCCCATTTTGTGGACTTCATCAAAGACAAGAAACTAGATGAAAATGACATTCTTGTCAGCTTTGATGTCGTCTCCCTCTTCACGAAAGTTCCCTTACATGACTCAATTGAGCTTATTAAGCAAAAGGCTAGTTGTGAAATAGCTTCCTTAGTGGAGTTATGTCTTCGATCCACTTTTTTCACCTTCCAAGGTGTAATTTATGAACAAGTGGATGGTGTGGCTATGGGTTATCCTCTTTCTCCCATTGTGGCCAACCTTTATATGGAACACTTTGAAGATGTCGCCCTCCATTCGTTCCCCCTCAAACCCAAGTGGTGGAAACGATATGTCGATGACACCAATATATGTTGGTCTCACGGTCGAGAGAAGCTAGAAGAATTCCATTCACACTTGAACAACATTTCTCCTTGCATCTCTTTCACCAAGGAAATTGAATCCGACAATCAACTTCCTTTCTTGGACATTCTTCTCATCAAAAAAGTTGATGGTTCTTTAGCTCGCTCCATCTTCCATAAATCAACCCATACTGACCTTTATCTTCACTCTTCCTCCCACCATCACCCAAGCCAAAAAGCAGGTGTCCTCAGAACCCTATCCTATAGACCTTTTGCAATCTGTGATACTGAGCATATTGATCAAGAATTAGCTCACCTCACCCAAGTCTTCTCATTAAATGGTTACAAAAAGAAGCACATCAATCGAGCTTTCAAACTAGCAAAAGCTAGAAATACCCTCAAGCCTAGTACCTCTTGCTCTCCTTCCCCCCCTCTGGCTACCCTCCCCTATGTAGAGGGTATCACCAACAAAATTTCCAAGATCCTCCTTAAAAAGGGCATCCATTGCACTTTCAAACCCTTCTCCATAGTAAAAAGTCGCATCCCCTCTCCTAAAGACCCCCAAGATCAATTCCTCAAATCTGGTGTCTATAAAGTGTTATGTTCTTGTGGCGTACCTTATATAGGGGAAACAGGTCGTTCCATCAACACAAGAATCAAGGAGAATTGTGCTGACATAAGACATGACCGGATCTCAAAATCTGCATTTGCTGAACACTCCTCTAAGACAAAACATCACATTTCCTTAGAAAACACCTCTATTTTGTTCAAAGAAGACAATTTCTTTAAGAGAAAACTTAAAGAGGCCATTGAAATCCATAATCATCCCTACAACCTTAATCATGATGGGGGCTGGTCTTTAAGTTTCTCATGGAAACCACTCCTAAATAACCTTTAGGTTCTCTTTGCCTTCCTCTCTCTTCCCCCTTGTTTTCTTCTTCGGTGTCCCTAAGCTCCTGGTCTCCTTCCTTGTCCCTTTCATTTTCTCCGTCCTCTCCCTTCTTTTTCCCCTTTTCTCCCTCTACCTTTCTCTTCAATTACGTGCTTTCATCTCCTATTCTTTATTCTCTTCTTTTTTCAATCCTTTTGTCTCTAGGCGTTCTTTTATTTTTCTTTTTTATGGCTGTGGTTTCATTGGCTCTTCTTCGGTGTGTTCTTTCCTTTTCTTGATTCTTTATTATCATCTTTGACTTATTTTAATTTAAATTATAATTTAATTCTTATTTTAATCTTTATTTAATCTTATAGTTGGTCTTCTTTTTAAATCATTCGGTTGTTTAACTCTTTTAGTTTTGTTACCTTCTCTTCACTCTTAATTTCCTTGGTGCTTTTTAGTTTCTCTTTTCTCGACCCTCATTTTATTTCTTTGTTTCCTTGTTTCACTTTTCATACTTTTCCCTCTTGCTTCTTATCATTTTTGGTTAATTTTTGTTTTAGTTCCTTGTTTGTACTTAATTATTTGATCTCTTCCCTTTGGGTTGATTATTTTTACGCTTCCTTTGTTTTTTGGTTTAAGATCTTATTTCACCTTTTATGTTATGCTTAGTATTTTTCTTGTGCTTCTATGTCTTTATTTTGTGTTTCATGTATTTGTTCTTTATCATTTGGTTCCTTTCATTAGTTTTCTTTGAGCTTCCTTGTGATGTTTTTTCTTGTACTCCTATGTTTTTATTTAGTGTTTCTTTGTATTTGTTCTTTATTATTTGGTTCTTTGCTTTAAGTTTTCTTTCCTTTGCTTATTTGTCTTTTTTACGTATTTGTTCATTGTGGTTTCTCTTTTTATTTGCCTTTTCTTATTTTCTTTTTCCTTATTTAGTTTATCCTATTTGTTTCCTTATTTTAACTTGTCCTCTTTCTTGTTTTTTTTGCTTTTTATTAGTGGTTTTTAATTTATTTAGGTTGATTCCCCACTTTTTCTTGGGTCTTTATTTTATGTTTGTTTTATAGTATTCTTGGCATTTATCTCTTTCATTTTTCTTTTCCCGTGTTTGCAATGGTTTTTCATCTTTGAATTTTCCTCTCCTCTCCTCTCCTTTTTGTCTGACCTATTCTCCCCCATTTTTGGGCTTATGTGCCTCCCCTCTTCCCCATCCCTCTCCTATTTCTGTTATCTTATTTTCACTTCTCTCTCTTTCTGCTTATCATCCTAATGATGGATCATGGAGTTTGATCTGAAACGTTGATGTAAAAAATTGCACACAGTTATTCCAAAAATCTGGTTCACATCTATCATGGATTGTGGAAACAAAATGTTATTAATTATCCACCATTTTATTGAAAGCCAAATATTTTTCTTTTCTCTCCTCTTCCTGGAAATTAAAAACGTTCTTGATTACATCCTCAGGATAGTAAAAATTATGCATGAAAGCACCACTCCTATTCGTTTCCTTTAGTGTTGCAATAAATCCCTCAAGATCATGGTTCCTTGGGCATATGGTGTTCATGATATAAGGTGCAAGAAATTTCAAAAAATTTGTCCATCCTCCCTTTATTATCACAAAATATGCAAACATTGTGTACTCTGGGAAGAATGAACCCTTCCTTAATGTCTCTGGAAAATGTGCCATTTGAGATCTTGCCAATTGTCTCATGATTTCTAGGAATACAATCCTCAATGGCACATCCCTTGGTAATACAAATGGAATGAGATTTGTGCCATAGACTCTAAATATTGTTATGTGGGGATATAGGATTATGTCTCCCCAATTGTGACTTAGATTCAAATATGTTCTCCTTTCCATGGGCCTTAGGATGTCATGGATTTCCTTGGGAATCCAGGGTGGATCATACACTAGGAACCTTCTCAATTTTGAGGCAAAGGCATTATGGAAAACCACATAATCAAATTTATGATCATCCATGTCCATAATTTGGGTGTAGCATTGGACAAGTAGATCAATGTCATGTCCTCAAAATTCTTCTCACCCTTATGCAAGAACATATGCATCAACAAAGAATACCACCAGAAATGTACCCAATTCTTTCCACTTTTCAAATCAACCAAACCCTTGTGAATGCATTCTAAAAAATATGTGGCATAGTCATAGACTACATTGAAGGCTAGGTGTTGCAGATGGCATGCCATGTAACTATATTCCCTCAGAAAGGTATCAGGTGGAGTGAAACCAATGATCTGGCACAAAGAATACACAGTCTTCTTGAAGTAATCAACAAAATATTTCATGGGGAAGGGTTCAAGTTCATCCCTACCAATCTTTATTTGCTCCCTATTCTTCCTCGTTCCAGTGCTAGCAGTGTGCACATGTAACATTAACGTTCTAAGTAGCACCCTAGTATTCTCATACTCCTTTCTAAAAACAACCATGTCAAGAGGAATCATATATTTTCTCCACTCATGCAGTTGGAAAATCTCTGCAATCTCTTCTCTTGTTATCCTCAACATCTCTTTGCCATTAAATTTTCTGCCCATCCTAGCAATTGGGTCATATCTTGCAGCAATGTCCTTCAACTAATCTACATGCATGTACACATTGGGAACTACCATCTTTCCCATGTCTAGTCTCCAAGGGTTGCAGACAGGAACCCCAAGATTTTTGTTCCCGAACTAGTGTTGGAACAATTGCCATTTAGTATAGGGCACTTCTGCATCCTTAATGAAGCATTGCTTGTCCATCAACTTATCAGTAATTTTATGGCCATAGAATACAACTTTTCCTTCAACCTTTTTATTTGTGGAGTGTTTTAATTGGTCGACTATATCCTGGGATAGTGGTCTGGATGAGGTTGCAGGGCTAGCGGTTTGTGCTCTGGGCACCATTGGTAACAAAATTAGTTCAGATAAAATTAGGGTTTCAGAAGAAATGGGATCAAGACTAAGCTTCTCAATTCAAACCTAGGACTCGGCTTGAAGGTGCAAAATTTGAAAGGTTTGAGAGAATTGTGATTTTTTAAAGCAAATTCAAACATCAAAAAATCAATTAAAACAAAGCACAAATCCAATTCAATTGAAACCATGGTGAATTTTAACCCTAATCCCAGGTAATCTGAATAAAGCACATAAAATTGAGTTTGATTCACTTACGAATTTTAATCGCAGGAAAACCCTAATATTAATCATGATGAACTCCACATAAACTCTTTTCAATCTCTTGTGCACTCCAGATTTATTTGCAAATTGCAACTCTCAATTATGAGAGAATTAATCATTTATGTACAGCATGAGCGAGGTTGGGTACTGGTAGCTTTGGAGGTCATTTATTCCATTATTGCTCACTTGCACGAAGCAAAAACTACTACCATGGTCATAATTTCAATTTTAAAACTTCACCTTAGATCTCCAGGTGAGATGGCCTTTCGAACGACTCATATCAAGTCAACCAAGTTTGAATTCACATCACCATCATGCACCATTCCATCGGCCAACATGAGCTCACCAAATGGATGCCAAATCATCCACTCCTTGGGCCCCACCTTTTCTCATTCCAAAAAATCGTGGAATCCATGTGGCAGCAGCCCGTTGACCCCGAGGATTTTATTAAAGCCTAATTTTAATCCCACGGGGTGAGCAGAGAACGACTGAGATTTAATCTCTGTTGGTGTTTTTTCCAGCTAAACCTCTAAATTTTATAAAGGGTAGCCAACCCTTATATTCAAAAGGTCTGAGGTTAGTGGCCAACACGATGAATAGAGAGTTATCAAGTCTCTATTCCTACACTTTAGGCTCTATAGGACCAAGGAGGGTATTCCTTATTGTGTTCATTTGGTAAATCAGCTTCTCAAGAACACTTCAATATAGATTCATTCCTATTTGAGGCAAACACACTAAATTCACTAAAGATTTGGCAGGTCTTTGAGAAAATTAACATCTGTATTGCTAGGAATGTGGGTGTATTTCAAACATACATTTCAGAATTGGAAATTTTTTATAAGTGTTGTCGTGATTTCAAATCCGTAGCTAGGTATGTTAACTATTCACTAAATTGCATGAATTATTGATAAACAAGCAAGTTCCCCATCAATTGGGTAAATGGATTCAAATGTGAAACAACCAGTAATACACCAATTCACTAACTCTAACATATATATGGACTATCTTTGTAATGTCTTGCAATACAAAGACTCACATTATCCAAAACATTACTTCTTATCAAATCCTCATAAATTCTCACACACCCATGACTTTTTCCCAAGCATTATAATTAACCCTTTGAGTTAAAGGAAATACATAAATCCATGCATTCAATTGAATCATTGGCGATAGATGAAAAGATCTTTGATGCTTTCATTTATGATCTGTGAAAATGTACAAAAGGAGAGTATATGATTTGGAATTTATAATTTGTTCCAATATCAATAATCTATGTAAAACCATTTAAGACCATTACACATATAACCTATACCCAAGAAAGTTTCAAGTGAATTCATCAAACATTTTGCATTTTCATTTGCTTCCTATACTTGAATTTACCTAGAACGTACTAGACTCAAAATTTTGATCATAACCTGTACATTGAGCCATGAAATCCATTTTATAACACAAGGGAGTGACAAAGCATCCGGTTCAAAATGTAATTACATTTCATGTTAATTTCAAAGTTCATTTCATTGGGGTTAATTTCCAGAGCCGTTACATCTTTAATCATTCCTTTATCATGGGAAAATAAAAAGGAAAAAAGGAGCGCCAACCATTTGTCGAAGCCGCCATGCAAGCCTTCCAAAAAGCATTGCCAAAATTGGCATGTTCACCAACACCGGAGTAACCACCATCGCAATCATCAACATGAACACACAAACCAACACCAACAAAACAAACCCATAGAACTAGCCACCTAGAAGCCAAATCACCACAACACCCAAAACCCAACACCATTAGAAGAGGACACAGGGGTTACCTAGCCTTGTCAACCGTCGAGTAACCACCCTCACTGGGTCTTATGACAAAGAGTAGAGCTGCAATAACGATCTCATCCTCTGAATCACTATAAGGCACCAAAGAAGTAGGGAATTGACTAGGGTCAGGGCCAACTCCTCCCTCTTCACTTGAAGAGCTATCAAAAACTAAGATAGGAGCGATGGGTTTCTTTGAACAAATCCTAGGACCTGAACCATACCTCGTTAATTCTTTTGCAAATAGAGGTCCCTTCTCTTTCATCACGACCGGTTTCTGTGACACAATTCTGCTTCTAAGGGCATAGGTGTTCCTAACATCCACCTTCTCACATTTCTTGCATGCACTTCTCCTTTTCTTTGGAATAGTTGGCACCTTAGCCGAGAGGGGTTTTTCCTCAAGTACGTATGCAACTGGTTCTTGCATACTCAACCTTCGAGACCTTTGAATTGGTGCAACAAGAGTACTAGGCTCACTCATTTTTTTGGGATATAATGACAACCTGAGCCAATTATGCAGAAGAACATAAACCACATTTTTTTTGAAATTCACACGTACAAGCAGCGAAAACACCCACAGAGAAAAGTTGAACCAAAATTAGCAATGCAACAAGCATACACACCTACATACTAGAAGACACCATGTCACCACCTTAGCAATTGTTTGTGCTCAAATATTATGTGATTATCTTTCCAGTATTTGTAACAATTAACTCTGTGCTCCAATAATTCATAAATGATTTAATCAAGCAACAACAAATCCTCATTGAATAGAGGGATTTGAGGCCGGTTGCAATTAATGTCCATCTTGGCTCACTCGCGTGGGTAGGAAGATCAATGACTTCATGCTAGATACTGATCGTCTATTGTTGTGTATTTAAAATCAATCAACTAGGTACATTAAGATTCACCACTTGCTTTGTGGATCGTACTAGGAAACAACAAGGAGGTGCTTTAAAGATGACATGTATCCATCCACATCCTTACCCAATCGTCCCTAACTTGTCCACTGTCGATCTTGTTGATCGTGGTAAAATCCTAATCACATCGTGAAAGCATCGCCCATCGCCAGTTCAAAATCCATTTTGAGACCTCATCAAGCGATGGCCTCGGAGCCAGCGATGAGGTACTAACCATCAATTTGGTCGTGGGAAGATCATAGCCAAAGATTCCTGCTTTACCTCGCTCATTGCGGGTTGCCTCTCTGCCAAGCCACCTCAATCGATGATAAACCAAACCCATGCGATGGGGAGGGACTTCACCCATCGGCAGTCGTGGGTTCTCCTTTGAATGGCACAAGATAACCGGCGATAGTGCAAGGGTCAGCGATGGGTTAAGGGATTAACCACATCGCTCATCGCAGATTATCCTCATGTGGTGGCAATGAAATACACAACTGATAATGGACCTCAAGACTAGCGATGGGTTAAGACCTCAACCGCATTGTTGGTCAGGTGTTACACTCCAAATGTAAGCACATAACAAGCGATGGGCGATGAAAGTACGTAGTACCAAAAATCCATGTATCGCTCATTGTGTGTTACCCTCCGGCGGGGAAAACACAACTTGCGACGAGCGATGAACCAATAGTGATGAACTTAAACGATGCTATGAATGGAAGTATATCGCTCATCGCATGATGAGCACGAGAATTTCAACCAAGACTCGCGATGAGCAATGGACCGTAAGCAACCTATTTAAAAGGTGTGATAGTGCACATGCGAATAAGTTTTTCATAAAGAGAGGGTCTTCCTAGGCAGAACATGTGACCTGAATGATGGGGCCGGTCAAAGATGACAGCAGGGGCCATAAAATGCTACCTGATTTAAAAAGTGACCTGGTGTAGTCGGTCAATGAACGAATACAAGCCAACAAATGGATTAAGGGTAAAAACGAGTAAAGCGATAAAACCCTAAACCCTAATGACATTGAGGAAGAATATTTCACATAATTGAAAGTAGAAACAGTGGAACGATGAAAATTTAGGGTTCCACCAGTGGCTCCATCTGGGGATGTATGCCTCTTGTAGGAATAGGAAGAATCCAGATCTCTGATTGAAGCAGACCAATAAGAAGAATGGGCATGGTTGTGGGAGTAGAAAATTTAACCCTCCTTTTCCATCACAAAAGCCTTCTCACCCATTTTATTGACTTCATTTTCCAAATAGGAGGCCTGACGACCTCCCAAACCTTAGAAGGAGCTCTTTCCTCTGTCAAATACCTTATTTTGTTTTGATATCAACGGATCAAGATCTACATTGTACACTTCTGAGCAACCAGTACCGCCATAACTAACATCATCCACTCCACTTACAATGAAGTTGTTCTGCTCATTATCCTATTGCATCACAAGCTCATCCAAATGAATTGGAAAGATAAAACTTTCACATTCCACCTGATCATAGATTGTGACACTACATGCAATTTTTTCATTAGATCGAAGTTCTTCAAAGACACCTTGTTGTATACAATATCCAATTTCTCCCAAGGTATCTGAGGAATGGAATACAAGTAAAGGAGAATCTGCATTATGTCTTGCCCAAGTGTCCACTTCAATAGATGGAACCAGCTCCATGATAAGATCCATAATGTGTTGAGCTTCTTCAAAAAATTCAAGTGCACATTCACACTGATTAACATTATGCTTAATGCCATTTGTTCCCCTAGGTTCCCCTTCACATGAATCAAACAATCCTGTAACATGTGCATAGTCTGAAAGTTCAACAAACTATCTCTCATCAACACCAACACTATATTCAATGTTGTCATCTTCATCTTTGGGGTCTTCTCCATGTGGATAACCATCACTTTTCTCACATGACTAGGTAATGGTTGAACCGACATTGCCTCCCTCAAGGGAAAATTCAAGAAATTTTGTATCAGGCTTACCTCCACTCCTTGTTTTCTCAATTGTATCATATCCTTCATATGTGCAAGTAGCACCTACCAAGCACTCAATAAAGTCTTCAACAAAAAGTGCATTATTCCTATACCAATAGGAGTCATTATTTGTTACCTCACATGCTAATAAGGGCTCATCATATAAGGGATTTTGCCACAACTTCATTGTTGTCATATAAACCTCTACCTTCTTAGTATGAAAGTCTAAATCTTTCATATCATCATTATATTTGGAATCATCACAGTCACTGGAAGAATATGTAGATGAACTCTCCATTCTACCCACATCATCAATATTTAACCCCTTCAACTCACATTCTAAGAACTCATTATTAGATAAATTAGCAAGGGTGTCAACATTACTAATGTGTGATGACATTAATTCAAAGTCCATGTGCTTGTCATAATGTGCAATTTGTTCATTTAATAATGAGAACCTTTTATTGTCCATAAGCACCTTATACTCCTCTTCATGTGCCCTTGACTCTACCTCTACTTCATATGAGCGATCGGGAACAATAGGGCTAGAAGCATGTTCCTCATTTTTAGCTTCATACTCAGTACCAACATACTGAACACATATGTGCTTATCTTCAAGCTCTTCATCATTCATAGAATTGATATACCTCGTTGATGACAAACCCACCTTACATTCCAAATTTGCACTAAGTGAAACCTGATCATCCACTAGGGGACAAGTGATTTCATCAAAATTCATATCACTGAACTCTCTAGGTAGAGAAAACACCTCTAGATTATCCTTACAAGAGCATTTGATAAGCAACAAAAAAATAATCAAGTTGGTTTTCATTATACTCCTCATCACAAGAAAACTCATAACTATACAAACCATGTTCAGAGTCTTTGAAGCGAGCCCTTGAACATATATCTTCAATATCTTGATTATTGATTTGTGATGGAATTTCATCAACATTAGTATCATTCTTACTGACCAAAACATGACATGGAATGACATCGAACATTTTTTTGCCTCTCCTTTTCCTGAGACATCACTAGGAAAACATTCATACATATTTACTTTATCATCATCCCATGTGTCTTTTCCTTCAACAGTACCATATTGCTCTGCCTTTTGACTCTTTTTAAAAGAATAACTGTTGTCTTTATCTTAGGAATCCATATTTTGTGCACGTTCACATTTAATAGATTCCATTATCTTTATCCAGTTAGGTACTTGATCAAAACTATGAGGCTTCAATTCTTTATGCAAAGCACTCAACCCAAATTCATAAATTTCACATAACAAATCAATGCACTCAGAATATTCAGGTCTGAAAGTGAGAGGGACTTCTATCAGAGCATCCAAAAACTTGAAAAATAGTTCATATGATGATTCTCCATTAAACCTCTACATTTCAATAGAAGAATTTTGAGCAGCATTGCTCAAACTGTGCTCACTCTTAACCTAGGATTTATTATAATTTGCATATTGTGATAATGGAGAAATCAAAAAACCAAAAGCATTATCATTCTGGCAAGTAACTCTATTACCTGATACATGAGTTTTATTTGCATGGGGTATATTAGGATGACCAACACTCACATCTCTATGCCCTTTCATCATTGAGTACTTCAAATTATTCTCAATATCCATAGCAATTTGATATGTCTGATGCAATGTTTCAGGCTCTTTATCAATTAATAGATAGCTCATTTTGCTATCAAATACACCAATGTATACGACCAAGCATTCAACATCTTTTGGTCTGATATTTTTAGGAATATCCTTTATAGCTCTTGTAAATCTGAGATTAAAAGAAGGGACTAATTCATCTTCATGTCTCTGAATTTGAATGAAATTTCTCCTCACTTCAGTTGGATTCATCCTTTCACCAAATTTTTGCATGAAAATTATCTTAAGTTCATTCCAAGAGTATATAGAGGACGATGGTAGGAAAGAGAACCAGTCTCTTGCATCCCCCTTCAAGGACTGCACAAACAATTTCATAATCACATCCTCAACATCAACTTCATAATCTCCCATTAAATCCCCAAACTCCTACAAATGTTTGCTTGTTGACTCAGACTTCTCTCCATTAAATTTTGGTATTTTGTCCCTAATCTTGGGTGGTACAATGTTTGGAAAACCACAAATATTATTGAAATTTATGGCCCTGTACCTTTCAGTACTAAAATTCCTTTGATGTGACAAGGGGTACTCATCATGTGTCATTACATTCATGTTTGGTTCTAGATGTACAATTTGACAAGACATCTTGTTCTACCCTTTGCAAATTTTTCCAGTGTTATCAAAAGGTAACTCAAATTCCTTTTACACTTTAGAGCGTAATCCTTTATGATGTAAATTTTCTAACTCTACTTTGCATAATGTTATTCAACAAGTGAAATTCATGAATATGACAGATTTCAACATCCATTTCAACTTCACTTTAATATTATGCAAAGATATTATTCCTTTCCCTATCTTAGTGCTATTTCACCAAATTGGGAAGCATTTATGTTCTATATCTTTAAAATTCCCACAAATTATCTACAAATATAATGATATTTCCTTAGATTCATGAGAATACCTGGAGTTTCCAAGCAACCTTTCACCTTCAATCTTGAAGTGTGTAGATCTGAAGCCTTATCATATTCTTTTTCAGGTTCTTTGAGTCAGAGTCACCACCTCTCCTTAGAGGATTATACTTCAAGATAAATTGAAGTATCTTCAAAGTAGATATAGTTATGGGTTTGCTCCAATAGCGAAGTCACCTTCAAATTTTTCAAACTTTTTTGCTACTAGCACTTTCACCGGGTTCAAGAATTACACAATATCTGAATTGGATGTTCAGATTTATCACACTATAATAAAAAAATCTACAATTGGAGAATGAAAATGGTCCCCAGCAGAGTCAACATTTCTATTGGTGTTTTTTCTAGCTAAGCCTTGGAATTTTCTAAAGGGTAGCCAACCCTTATGTCCAAAAGGTCTGAGGTTAGTGGCCAACATGACGAATAGAGAGTTATCAAGTATCTATTCATACACTTTAGGTTCTGTAGGACCAAGGAGGGTATTCCTTATTGTGTTCATTTGGTAAATCAGCTTCTCAAGACCACTTCAATATAGATTCATTCCTATTTGAGGAAAACACACTAAATTCACTAACGATTTGGTAGGTCTTTGAGTAAATTAACATCTGTATTGCTAGGAATGTGGGTGTATTTCAAACATACATTTCAGAATTGGCAAAATTTTATAAGTGTTGTCCTGATTTTGAATCCATAGCTAGGTATGTTACCTATTCACTAAATTGCATGAATTATTGATAAACAAGCTAGTGCCTCATCAATTGGGTAAATGGAGTCAAATATGAAACAACTAGTAATACACCGATTCACTAACTCTGACTTATATATGGACTATCTTTGTAATGTCTTGCAATACAAAGACTCACATTATCCAAAACATTACTTCTTATCAAATCCTTGTAAATTCTCACACACCCATGACTTTTCCCAAGCATTCTAATTAACCCTTTGAGTTAAAGCAAAGAAATAAATCCATGCATTCAATTGAATCATTGACGATAGATGAAAAGATCTTTGATGCTTTCATTTATGATCTGTGAAAATGTACAAAAAGAAGAGTATATGATTTGGAATTTATAATTTGTTCCAATATCAATAATCTATGTAAAACCATTTAAGACCATTACACACATAACCTATACCCAAGACAGTTTCCAACTAATTCATCAAACATTCTGCATTTTCATTTGCTTCCTATACTCGAATTTACCTAGAACTTACTGGACTCAAAATTTTGATCAAAACCCCTACATTGAGCCATGAAATCCCTTTTATAACACAAGGGAGCAACAAAGCATCTAACTCAAAATATAATTACATTTCATGTTTATTTCAAATTTCATTTTAATGGGGTTAATTTCCCAAACTGTTACATCTTTAATCATTCCTTTATCATGGGGAAAGCAAAAGGAAAAAAGGAGCACCAACCATTTGTCGAAGCCGCCACACAAGCCTTACAAAAAGCGTTGCCAAAATTGGTGTGTTCACCAACACCAGAGTAACCTTCATCGCAATCATCAACATCAACCCACAAACCAACATCAACACAACAAACCAATAGAACTACCCACTTGGAAGCCAAATCACCACAACACCCAAAACCCAACACCATTAGAAGAGGACACGGGTGTTACCCGACCTTGTCAACTGCCAAGTAATCACCCTCACCGAGTCTTATGATAGAGAGTGGAGTTGCAATAAAAATCTCATCCTTCGAATTGCTATAAGGCACCAAAGAAGTAGGCATTGACTAGGACCAGGGCTAGCTCCTCCCTCTTCACTTGAAGACCTATCAAAAACTAAGATATGAGTGGTAGGTTTCTTCGAACAAACCCTAGGACTCGAATCATACCTCATTAATTCTTTGCGAAACAAAGGTCCCTTCTCTTTCATCTCGACCAGTTTTTGCGACACAATTTTGCTTCTCAGGGCATAGGTGTTCCTAACAACCACCTTCTCACATTTCTTGCGTGCAATTCTCCTTTTCTTTAGAACAATTGGCACCTTAGCCAGGAGGGGTTTTTCCTCAGCTACGTATGCAACTAGTTCTTGCATACTCAACCTTTAAGACCTTCGAACTGGTGCAACAAGAGCACTAGGCTCGCTCATTTTTTTGGGATATAATGAAAATATGAGCTAGTTATGTAGAAGAATAGAAAACATAGTTTCTAGGAAATTCACATGTACAAGCAGCGAAAACATCCACAAATTTAAGTCGTAGAGAAAAGTTAAACCATAATTAGCAATGCAACAAGCATACAAACCTGCATACTAGAAGACACCATGCCACCACCTTAACAACTGCCTACACTCAAAGCTTCTGCGATTATCTTTCTAGTATTCACAACAATTAATTTTGTGCTCTGGTAATTCATAAATGTTTTAATCAAGCCACAACATATCCTTTTTGAGTAGAGGGATTTGAGGCTAGTTGCAATTAATGGCCATCTTGGATCGCTCGCATGGGAAGGAAGATCAATGACTGCATGCTAGATCTTGATCGTCGATTATTATGGATTTAGAACTCGATCAACGAGGTACATTAAGAGTTGCCACTTGTTTTGTGGATTGTACCAGGAAATAGCGAGGAGGTGTTTTAAAGCTGACGCGTATCTATCTGCATCCTTACCCAATCATCCCTGACTTGTCCATCGTCGATCCTATTGATCATGGTAATATCCTGACCACATCTCAAAAGCATCGCCTATCGCCAGTTCACAATCCATTTTGAGACCTCATCAAGCGATGGCCTCAGAGCCAGCGATGATATACTAATCATCAATTTGGTCATGGGAAGATCACAACCAAATATTCCTGCTTTACCTCTCTCATTGCGGGATTCCTCTCTGCCAAGCCACCTCAACCGACGATAAACCAAACTCACTCGATGTGGAGGGACTCCACCCATCGGCAGTTGCGGGTTCTCATTTGAATGGCACAAGATAACCGACAATAGTGCAAGGTTCAACGATGGGTTACGGGATTAACTGCATCGCTCATCATAGGTTATCCTTATGAGGTGGAAATGAAATACATGACTGGTGATGGACCTTGGGACCAAGGATGGGTTAAGAACTCAACTGCATCGCTAGTCGGCTGTTACACTCAAAATGTAAGGACATAACACGCGATGGGCGATGAAAGTCCACGGTTCCAAAAATCCATGTATCGCTCATCATGTGTTACCCTACGGTGGGGAAAACAAAACTTGTGACAAGCGATGAACCAATAGTGATGAACTAAAATGATGCTACGAAGGGAAGTATATTGCTCACCGCGTGATGAGAACGAGCATTTCAAACAACACTCATGATGAGCGATGGACTGTAAGTAGCCTATTTAAAAGGTGTGATAGCGCACAAGAAAATAATTTGTTCATAAAGAGAGCGTCTTCCTAGGAAAAGCAGGTGACCTGAATGATGGGGCCGGTCAAAGATGATAGCGGAGGCCATAAAATGCTACCCGATTTAAAAAGTGAATTGGTGTAGCCAGTCAATGAATTAATACAAGCCAAAAAATGGATTAAGGGTACAATTGAGTAAAGCGATAAAACCCTAAACACTAATGACACTCAGGAAGAAGATTTCATAGGCTTGAAAGTAGAAACAATGGAATGATGAAAATTTAGGGTTCCACCAGTGGCTCCAACTGGGGATGTATGCCTCTTGCAGGCATAGCAAGAATCCAAATCTCTGATTGAAGCAAACCAACAAGAAGAATGGGCATGGTTGTGGGAGTATAAAATGTAACCCTCCTTTTCCATCACAAAATTCTTCTCACCCATTTTATTGACTTCATTTTCCAAATTGGAGGTTCGACGGCCTCCCAAAGCTTAGAAGGAGCTATTTCCTCTCTGATATACCTTATTATGTTTTGATATCAACGAATCAAGATCTGCATTGTGCACTTTTGAGCAACCAGTACCACCATAACTGACATCATCCACTTCACTTACCATGAAGTTGTTCTGCTCATTATCCTGTTGCATCACAAGCTCATCCAGATGAACTGGAAAGATAAAACTTTCACATTCCACCTAATCATAGATTGTGAAACTACATTCAATTTGTTCATCAGATCGAAGGTCTTCAAAAACACCCTGTTGTACGCAATATCCAATTTCTCCCAAGGTATTTGAGGAATGGAATATAAGTACAAGAGAATCTGCATTTTGACATTCCCAAGTGTCCACTTCATTAGATGGAAGCAGCTCCATGATAAGATCCATAAGGTGTGGAGCTTTTGCAAAAAATTCAAGTGCACATTCATACTAATTAAGATTATGCTTAATGCCACTTGTTCCCCTAGGTTCCCCTTCACATGAATCAAACAATCCTGTAACATGCACATAGTTTGAAAGTTTAGCAAATTGTCTCATCAACACCAACACTACATTCAATGTTGTCATCTTCATCTTCGAGGTCTTCTCCATGTGGATAACCATCACTTTTCTCACCTAACTGGGTAATGGTTGAACCAACATTGCCTCCCTCAAGGGTAAAGCCAAGAAATTTGGTATCAGGCTTACCGCCACTCCTTGCTATCTCAAATGTATCATATCCTTCATATGTGCAAGTAACACCTGCCAAGCACTCAACATATTCTTAAAAAAAATTGCATTATTCCTATACCATTAGGAGTCATCATTTGTTACCTCACATGTTGATAAGGGCTCATCATATAAGGGATTTTCCCACAACTTCATTGTTGTCATATAAACCTCTACCTTCTCAGTATGAAAGTCTAAATCTTCCATATCATCATTATATTCAGAATCATCATAGTCGTTGGAAGAATATGCAGATGAACTCTCCATTCTACCCACAACATCAATATTTAACCCCTTCAACTCACATGCTAAGAACTCATTATCAAATAAATTCAAAGTCCATGTGCTTGTCATAATGTGCAATTTGTTCATTTAATAATGAAAACCTTTTATTGTCCATAGGTACCTTATACTCCTCTTCATGTGCCCTTGACTCTACCTCTACTTTATATGAGCGATCAAGAACAATAGGGCCAGAAGCATGTTCCTCATTTTTACCTTCGTACTCAGTACCAACATACTAAACACATATGTGCTTGTCTTCAAGCTCTTTGTCATTCACAGAATTGATATACTTCATTGATGAAAAACCCACCTTACATTCCAAATTTGCACTAAGTGAAACCTGATCATCCACTAGGGGACAAGTGATTTTATCAAAATTCATATCATTGCACTCTCTAGGTAGAGACCACCTCTAGATCATCCTTACAAGAGAATTCATAAGCAGTAGAAAAATAATCAAGTTGGTTGTCATTAGACTCCTCATCACAAGAAAACTCATCACTATACAAACCATGTTTAGAGTCTTTGAAGCGAGCCCTTGAACATATATCTTCAATATCTTGATTATTGATTTGTGATGGAATGTCATCAACATTAGTATCATTCTTATTGACCAAAACATGACATGGAATGACATCATAAATCTCTTTTTCCTCTCCTTTTCCTGAGACATCACTAGGAAAGCATTCATACATATTTACTTTATCATCATCCCATGTATCTTTTCCTTCAATAGTACCATGTCGCTCTGCCTTTTGACTCTTTTCAAAAGAATAACTACTATCTTTATCTTGGGAATCCATACTTTGTGCACATTCACATTTAACAAATTCCATGGCCTTTATCCAGTTAGGTACTTGATCAAAACTATGATGCTTCAATTCTTATGCAAAGCACTCAACCCATATTCATAAATTTTACATAACAAATCAATGCACTCATAATCTTTAGGTCTAAAAGTGAGAGGGACTTCTATCAGAGCATCCAAAAACTCAAAAATAGTTCATATGATGATTCTCCATTAAACCTCGACATTTTATACAAATTTTCAACATAAGACTTTTCAGTAGCATTGTTGAAACTGTGATCACTCTTAAACTAGGATTTATTATAATTTGCATATTGTGATAATGGAGAAATCAAAAAACGAGAAGCATTATCATTCTGGAAAGTAACTCTATTACTTGATACATGAGTTTTATTCGCATGGGGTATATTAGGATGACCAACACTTGCATCTCTATGCCCTTTCATCATTGAGTACTTCAAATTATTCTCAATATCCATAACAATTTGATATGTCTGATGTAATGTTGCAGGCTCTTTATCCCTGAATAGATAGCTCATTTTGCTATCAAATGCACCAAGGTATACGACCAAGCATTCAACATCATTTGGTCTAATATTTTTAGGAATATCCTTTATAGCACTTCTAAATCTAAGATTAAAAGAAGGGACTAATTCATCTTCACATATTTGAATTTGAATGAAATTTCTCCTCACTTCACTTGGATTATCCATTTCACCAAATTGTTGCATGAAAATTATCTTAAGTTCATTCCAAGAGTATATAGAGGACGATGGTAGGAAAGAGAACTAGTCTCTTGCACCCCTCTTCAAGGATTGCACAAACAATTTCATAATCACATCCTTAATATCAACTTCATAATCTCCCATTAAATCCCCAAACTCCTGCAAATGTTTGCTTGCTGACTCAGAATTCTCTCCATTAATTTTTTGTATTTTGTCCCTAATCTTGGGTGGTACAATGTTTGGAAAACCACAAATATTATTGAAATTTATGGCCCTGTACCTTTCAGTACTAAAATTCCTTTGATGTGACAAGGGGTACTCATCATGTGTCATTGCATTCATGTTTGGTTCTAGATGTACAATTTGACAAGACATCTTGTTCTACCCTTTGCAAATTTTTCTAGTGTTATCAAAAGGTAACTCATTCCTTTTACACTTAAGAGCATAAGCCTTTATGATGTAAATTTTCTAATTCTACTTAGCAAAATGCTATTCAACAGGCGAAATTCATGAATATGACAAATTTCAGTATCCATTTCAACTTCACTTTAAGATTATGCAAGGATATTATTCCTTTCCCCATCTTAGTGTGATTTCACCAAATTGGGAAGCATTTATGTCCTATATCTTGAAAATTCAAACAAATTATCTACAAGTATAATTATATTTCCTCAGATTCATGAGAATACCTGGAGTTTCCGAGCAACCTTTCACCTTCGATCTTGAAGTGTGCAGATCTGAAGCCTTATCATATTCTTCATTAGGTTCTTTGAGTCAGAGTCGCCATCTCTCCTTAATTCAAACTTTTTTGCTACTAGCACTTTCACCAGGTTCAAGAATTATGCAATATTTGAACTGGATGTTCAGATTTATCACACCATTTGACTCTGTAATAAAACAATTTGCAACTGGAGAATGAAAATTGTCCCCAACAGAGTCGCCATTTCTGTTAGTGTTTTTTCCAACTAAACCTTCAAATTTTCTAAAGGGTAGCCAACCATTATGTTCAAAAGGTTCGAGCTTAGTAGCCAACAGAATGAATAGTGAGTTCTAAAGTCTCTATTCCTACACTTTAGGCTCTGTAGGACCAAGGAGGGTATTCCTTATTGTGTTCATTTGGTAAATTAGCATCTCAAGAACACTTTAATACAGATTCATTCCTATTTGAGGAAAACACACTAAATTCACTAAAGATTTGGCAGGTCTTTGAGCAAATTAACATATGTATTGCTAGGAATGTGGGTGTATTTCAAACATACATTTCAGAATTGGAAATTTTTTATAAGTGTTGTCTTGATTTTGAATCCATAGCTAGGTATGTTACCTATTCACTAATTGCATGAATTATTGATAAACAAGCTAGTGCCTCATCAATTGGGTAAATGGAGTCAAATATGAAACAACTAGTAATACACAGATTCACTAACTCTGATATACATATGGACTATCTTTGTAATGTCTTGCAATACAAAGACTCACATTATCGAAAATATTACTTCTTATCAAATCCTTGTAAATTCTCACACACCCATGACTTTTTCCCAAGCATTCTAATTAACCCTTTGAGTTAAAGCAAAGAAATAAATCCATGCATTCAATTGAATCATTGACTATAGACAAAAAGATCTTTGATGCTTTCATTTATGATATGCGAAAATGTACAAAAGAAGAGTATATGATTTGGAATTTATAATTTGTTCCAATATCAATAATCTATGTAAAACCATTTAAGACCATTACACATATAACCTATACCCAAGACAGTTTCTAGCGAATTCATCAAACATTTTGCATTTTCATTTGCTTCCTATACTCGAATTTACCTAGAACTTACTGGACTCAAAATTTCGATCAAAACCCCTACATTGAGCCATGAAATCCATTTTATAACACAAGGGAGTCACAAAGCATCCGACTCAAAATGTAATTACATTTCATGTTAATTTCAAAGTTCATTTCATTGGGTTTAATTTCCCAAACCATTACATCTTTAATCATTCCTTTATCATGGGAAAAGAAAAAGGAAAAAAGGAGCGCCAACCATTTGTCGAAGTCTCCATGCAAGCTTTCCAAAAATCATCGCCAAAATTGGCACGTTCACCAACACCAAAGTAACCTTCATCACAATCATCGACATGAACCCACGAACGAACAACAACAAAATGAACCAATAGAACTAGCCACCTGGAAGCCATATCACCACAACACCCAAAACCTAACACCATTAGAAGAGGACAGGGTGTTAACTGGCCTTGTTAGCCACTGAGTAACCACCCTCACCAGGTCTTATGATAGAGAGTGGAGTTCCAATAATAATCTCATCCTTTGAATCACTATAAGGCTCCAAAGAAGTAGGGCATTGACTAGGGCCAGGGCCAACTCCTCCCTCTTCACTTGAAGAACTATCAAATACTAAGATAGGAGTGGCAGGTTTCTTCAAACAAACTCTAGGACCCGAACCAGACCTCATTAATTCTTTCGCAAACAGAGGTCCCTTCTCTTTCATCTCGACTGGTTTCTGTGACACAATTTTTCTTCTCAGGGAATAGGTGTTCCTAACAACCACCTTCTCACATTTATTTCATGCACTTCTCCTTTTCTTTGGAACAGTTGGCACCTCAACTGGGAGGGGTTTTTCCTCAGGTACGTATGCAACTGGTTCTTGCATACTCAACCTTCGAGACCTCCAAACTGGTGCAACAAGCGTACTAGGATTGCTCATTTTTCAAAATATAATGACAACCTAAGCCAGTTATGCAGAAGATTAGAAACCATAGTTTCCAGGAAATTCACACATACAAGCAGCGAAAACACCCACGGATTTTAGTCACAGAGAAAAGATGAACCATAATTAGCAATGCAACAAGCATACACACCTACATACTAGAAGACACCATGCCACCACCTTAGCAACTGCTTGTGCTCAACGCTTCTGTGATTATCTTTCAAGTATTCATAGCAATTAATTTTGTGCTATGGTAATTCATAAATGATTTAATCAAGCCACAACAAATCCTCATTAAATAGAGGGATTTGAGGCTAGTTGCAATTAATGGCCATCTTGGCTCGCTCATGTGGGCAGGAAGATCAATGACTGCATGCTAGATCTTGACCGTTGATTGTTGTGGATTTAAAACTCGATCAATGAGGTACATTAATTGTCACCACTTGCTTTGTGCATCATACCGAGAAATAGCGAGGAGGTGTTTTTAAGATAACACATATCCGTCTGCATCCTTACACAATCATTCTTGATTTTTCCACTGTCGATCTAGTTGATTGTGGTAAAATCCTGACCACATCCCAAAAGCATTGCCCATCGCCAGTTCACAATCCATTTTGAGACCTCATCAAGCGATGGCCTCAGAACCAACGATGAGAGACTAATCATCAATTTGGTCATGGGAAGATCACAACCAAAGATTCTTTCTTTACCTCGCTCATCGCGGGTTGCCTCTCTACCAAGCCGCCTCAACCGACGATAAAACAAACCCGCGAGATGGGGAGAGACTCCACCCATCAGGGGTCACAAGTTCTCCTTTGAATGGCACAAGATAACCAACGACAATGCAAGGGTCAGCGATGGGTTAAGGGATTAACCGCATCGCTCATCACAGGTTATCCTCATGCAGTGGCAATGAAATACACGACTGGTGATGGACCTCAGGATCAGCGGTGGGTTAAGAACTCAACCGCATCACTGGGTGGGTGTTACACTCAAAATGTAAGAACATAACACGCGATGGGAAGTGAAAGTACATGGTTCCAAAAAGCCATGTATCGCTTGTCACATGTTACCTTGCGGCGGGGAAAACACAACTTGCGATGGGCGATGAACCAATAGTGATGAACTTAAACGATGCTATGAAGGGAAGTATATCACTCATCGCATGATGAACACGGGCATTTCAAACAAAACTCACGATGAGTAATGGACCGTAAGCAGCCTATTTAAAAGGTGTGATAACGCACATGCGAATAAGTTATTCATAAAGAGAGGGTCTTCCTAGGCAGAACATGTGACCTGAATGATGGGGTTGGTCAAAGATGACAACAGGGGCCATAAATGCTACCCAATTTAAAAAGTGACCTAGTGCAACCAGTCAATGAATGAATACAAGCCAACAAATGGATTAAGGGTACAAATGAGTAAAGGAACAAAACCCTAAACCCTAATGACACTAGGAAGAAGATTTCACAGGATTGAAAGTAGAAATAGTGGAATGATGAAAATTTAGGGTTCCACGAGTGGCTCCAACTGGGGATGTATGCCTCTTACAGGCATAGCAAGAATCCAGATCTTTGATTGATCTGAAAGATTTAGAATGTTGGGTTCCACATTGAAGACCGGACCCACACGTATGGTGGTACACGTGTCGATAGCCCACTGACCTTCAGGTTTTTATTAAAGCCTTATTTTAATCGCACAGGGCTAGCAGGGAACGACTAGGATTAGATCTTGCTATCAGATGGTTGTATATTTTGCACATGCAAATAAAGTTATTTTTAAAATGTGGACATTGCTAGTATAACAAGACTCGACCCTCAGTATTAAATACTTAAGATTTAAGGATTTTGTCATAAAATATTTCAGTCTGACTTAGGCAATATTAAACGGTAAACAAGAGCACGATGATCGGAATACCTAAATAAAAGGGCTAGTAATACGATGACCTCAATGGCCCAAGTTACAACTTAAAATACCGGTAACCAGGTATGACAGGTCAACACAAAATAGAACCTTTGGGGTTTATGATTGCAAGATTTTGAAAAGAGGGTTTTCATTCTAAACCCTAAACCCTACCCATGGACACAAAAGCTCATAATCATGACAAGGTGAAATCAACTGACAATTTTCAAAAAAATTAGGTAGAGCTCTACCAAACTAATTATAAAAAGAGTTTTTGATACTCCAGCATTAGAAGCAGCTGACATGACCATAAACGTTGCTAAGCTTACAAAAGCAACAATTGAGAGCCTTACTAAAGATAGAGACATGCACAGAAGTGAGTATAATGAGCTTATTGATGAATATAATAAGAGTTAGCAAAAGGTTGTTGAACTTGAAATAGAGCTAGCATTATGGAAACAACAAGTGGAAATATTAAGGTGAAGGTCTCAAGGACCAACTAGTTCAAGTCATGTTGTAACCAAGGAGTGGATGATTGCTCATGAGAATATCTTTTGGTTTGTTGTAACCATTTCTTAAGGAAATGACCAGTATAATCTGTCAAATGAAAATGTGACATGTGTACATCTTAGCCTGAAGCTTGTTTTTCTCCCTTATTTTGAGTCTATCATCTCTCTAGCTATAACATTTTACATGAATTATTAATGAAATTTGATCAATGATATTTCATTAATCTTCTTTGTCATTATGCATTGATGTATGTTTTAATTTTGGCTCTTGTTTAATGAACCAGTTAAAGTACCTTGATTAAAGCATGAATTCATATAAATGTTTAGTGGATCTGATAAGTAGTCATGGAGTTTGAGTATTGAACATGTACTCAGTGAATCATCACTCAACTCAATGCTTAATAACATATTAACAATAGTATTAGTAGCATATACAACAATGAACATCAACAATCATTTAATGTGTATCTAGTAGTTGAAACCACTACCATACTTTTTCTTCAAATGATAAAATAAATAATACAGATAATTGAACATCAACATATTATTGAAGTGTGAATTTGAGCTTTTTTATTGATTTTCACATGAAGGAATACATAGAGGCATTGGAAATGAAAAATCTTGCTCAAAGACAACTCTACATAGAGCTGAGTTAGAACTTGGAAACTCATATTATCAAAAATAAAATCACTATATCACCTTTTCTAGTAACTTCCACTGTTTGGTGGTGGAATTGTCATTTATTCTAACTGATGTTGTTTGACTTGAGGATTTGTTAACAATTCATGGTTTAAATTGGAACCTGTCTTGGATTCTTCAGTCAATTTTGTATTCAAGGTTAGCAATGGTTTGATGGAATCCAAATAGTTCACCACATCTGGGTTCTGAGGAAACTGGTCCAAATCAATCTTCCTTTCACCCTCCATCTTCTTTTTGAAATCATTATTTCTAATGAATCGCTCATTTGTGTCAAAAGCCTCTGGAAAACCAAGCTCTGTGAAGTTCTTTACCTTTTCATCCACCTTCTTCATCTTGTATGCAGCCAAATGCAAATATTCCTTTCTTTCACACATTCTCAAACACTTTTCAATGATAGATGACAACGCCATTGATGTAGCAAGCCGATTAGTAATCCCTTTTGATTTCAAAACATTGTCACTGGCTTTGTAGACTGTTTGTTGAACTTGATTTGCAAATTTCTCTAATCCCAACACATTTTTGTTGTCAACTAAATATTTGTTGAGCTTCTTATAATGTTGTATGATAGCATCAATCAATTGAAACATGTCACACAAATGATCAATCCGTTGCATTATTTCATCCCAAATCTTTTGTTTCATATGCCTCATTGTTTCTCTACAAAATGCAGATAACTTATTTTGGCAAGACTTAATTTCAGTTTTTGCTTCCATTAGCTCTGCCTCCAATCTTTCTTTTCTTTTTCTCTCTTTCTCCAATTTTTGTTCCCACTGTGCATTTCCATCTACAATGCTTAGTCTTAATTTTCTGAAGTGGATTTTTCCTCATCATATTTCTTGTTGGTCTCATATAGCCTTTGCTTCAATTCATTCACTTCTCTCTCATTTTGTTTATCCTCTTTGCTTGTCAATGTAGAGGCAGATTTTTTTATTCTCTTTTATAATTCATTTCTCTTGTTATCTATTGCTTTCCTCGTTGCTTTCTCATTTTCTAGGTCTGCCTGTAACTTTTCTATTTGAGTCTACAACCCTTTTTTCTCTCTATCTTGCTTTAGCAATGATGTGTACACCAATTCATTGTTCTTCTTTGACACATTAATTTTGTCAGTATTTTTGAGTCCAGAAAAATCCAATTGAATATTGTTCACCTGGAATTCAGATCGAGCCTTTTGATTTGCTGGTTTGTTTTGAATTGTGGGAACAAGAATTGTGTACTCCATGATTTCTTTATTTGTGTCAAATGTGGGTAATACCATGGTTGTTGTAGGCTCTGAAGTTACAACAGACGCACTCTCCATCAATTGCTTCTTTTCTTTTTTATTCAAGTCTGGTTTCATTTTAAACTCTTCAATGTAATCAAAACCTAGGGATGCAGGAACAATGGAATGCTTGAATGGCGAAGGAATAGGAGTACTTCCAATTTTTAATGATGTTGCAACCACACTAACTGGCAGTGGGGGAGTGCTTGGAAATAACTCCTTTGTGGTGGATCCACTGGCAGTGTGACTTGGACCTGTCAAAATCCTTTGCGTCTTATGTATGCCTTGGTCACCTGGTGTTTTTGTGGTTTCTTGTATTGTTTTCCTCTTGTGTGTAATTTGTTGTTGTTGCACAAGTTGACCACTACTAGTACTACTACCCATACCATCACCACCAGAGGTAGTGCCAATTGCACTAATCTCTCCACCATGGGCATGTCCTAGTTGTGATTGTATTTGACCATGAGGATGAGGATTTGAAGCTCTAACAAATTGACTTGTATGCCCTTGGTCTACTTTTTCACCTCCAAGACCAAGGCTAGATTTAACAACTAGTTTTCTATGCTCTACATTTGTTATCGTCCAAGGGCCTTGTCTCTGGGACCCTAAAGGTCCACCTTCATAACCCATTTTTTCAAATGGCTACTCCTAAATTATTTGCTTCTTTTGTGGCCTCACTTAAACCAAGTTTGAAATTGACATGGATTTGTTCTTCCCTATCATCATCACATTCATCATCAGTTTCTTTATCCTCATATTCATCGGGATGCTCTATATTCCACAATTTGCTAAACTCATGATCTTCTTCGTTATCTCCATACTCTGCAAGAGCTCTTGGATCACCTAGCTCCTTCCTCATAAACCAAAAGGTAGTAATTTTTTATCGTGACCAATTTTTAGCTATAACTTCCTTATCTAGAGAATTTGGCATGTTTTACTCTACTAGATGGTTTATCACTTTTTCCATAAAAATTGTTGTATCTGCTAATTGTCTTTCAATGCAATGCCATAATTTCTGCTAACAATTGTTTAAAATAAATACCATTCTTAGTAGCACTTTTCTCCATTGTAATTTTGACCTCATCCCAAGAATCCTTGTTTCTCAAGTTTTCAACCAAGGGTTTACTTTGATGTTGAATTCTACTTGCAACATTCCTATTGGACACAATCATTTCTTTAATGGTGTCACATGGATCATACTGCTAGTGACAGATAGGATCAAAATTAAAAAAATTCAAAAGATTATGTGCCACACTAAATGCTTTTTTCTCGAATGTGAACCCTCCACATGAAAAAGGTAAAGAAGGAGATAAGGTCTTCTTTTGCTGACCGATAAAGTGTAGTTCATCAGTACTCTGCATTTTCCTTGCATATTCCAATGCAAAAACCCTTTGTCACATGTATTGGAAGTTTGTATGGCTACACTCCCGATCCATAAAATCTTAGCATAGTATATTCTTCCATTAAGTACCAATCAACCAATTGTATTTCTTTTCCTAGTTGAATGCAATTTCTACTTGACATAGGCAATCTAGGCATTGGAGTATTTGTAATTTCTTGATGCAATGGAGCAAAAACTTAGTCACAAAATGACTGTAGTTCCTTTGAGAATCATGCATCCTTATCTCAGTGGTCCAATCATATACTAGATCCTTTTTCTTTTCCTCAGCATTACTATAGGGTTGAATCTAAAGCTTGTTGGTCTGAAACATTCCTCTAAATTTGAATAGAAAAAATAGTAGGTTGTGAACCTAAATGTCTTGGTGGAACCTCCTTTAATCATTAAAAATTGTTTATGCATGGATTCTACAATGTGCTCAATAAAATTATATTTGACATGTGGAACACCATGATGGATATTATATACCATTTCAAGAAGGCTTGCACCCACTTCCAAATTGCTATCCATTCTGAGGAAAAATGCTAGCATGGAAATAGTATCCTGAACCCATTGTTTAAAAATATCCAAATCATAAGGAGGCTTATGATCACCTTTCAATTTGTTTCTATCCTAAACTATTTTATTTAAGAAATATTTTTTCTCCATTTCATCCACTACTTCTTAATCATTAGCAAGCTTTTCTAGGTCAATGTGGACATTTCCAAATTCTTCGGTTGTAAACCCCAACACTTTTCCAAGTTCTTCTGCATTAATGGATAATAATTCTTCTTTGTTATCCTTATTAACAATTGGTATTTTGTTATCATCATAATTTTGGGTACAAACCATGACAAATTCTAGGTAAGGGAAAACCCCATGTAACATCATGCACCCTAATCCAATTACCCACGGTGCACTAATACTATTAACTTGCATTTGCTTTGCAACCTTATTCTTAGATGAAAATCTAAGTTCTGAGGTACGCCTACAATAGGTTTCAGGATCATAAATATCATGGTATTCATTAGTGAAACCTGGGGTTTTAAGAGATTTTGCATAATGTATTTTTTTATCTGACATTGCTCTAGTGGTACTGGTGGTAGACATGCTTATACAATGTGAAATTATGAATTCCCTATTAGTCCTCCTTTATTTTTCTTTATTCTTAAGTCTCTTAAACCTAAACCAAAACTTCAAAGTTTTACAAAATAAGATTTTAAGAAACATCAAACGATGAAACATAGCCATAGGAATTCTTTCACTTACCTAGATTTTGATTCTTGAAAAGATTAATGTTGTTAGTCATGGAAACTGGGTTACTGAAATGATTTTGTTGGAAGTGGAACTGTGGAACCCAGAATAGGATGGTGCACTACAATGAGAAAACTGAAGACTAAAATCTCCCCGTGTGCTGACCCTCTCACTTAAAAATAAAATCACTTTAGCAGTAAAACGTGCTTTTTTTTTCGAACACTAAAGTGAATGAAACATCTACGTGTTGATTCAGGACTACATAATTAGTACATCGCTAACAACATTTAAAACAAACCATTTAGTCTCGCATTGACAACAAATTCTAAACCGTTGATCTTTGTAAATCTAACGGTTATAGGGTGATTCTGAAGGCTTAAGTTCTCAATCCTAGCACTTTGTGCATTTCATTATGGAATGCTAATAGATTGGGCACCTTGAGATATCACAATTCCAAGTCAAAATTATAGGGTAACAGTTTTAAATTTGCATGTGATTATTTCATAAATAGATAATACTTAATTTCTTAAAGGAAAAAAATGATTTGAATAGATTCATAGACACTAAACTCAAAAAATAATTCTTTACTGTAAATGAATAATGAAGAATAACACAACCATTTATTTTATTACAACTAAATTACAATGTCACATTATTACATATCTTTTTAAAGATGAGTGGAGCATGCAAGTGCCAAGCTCCTGTTTGGTATAAAAAACATATGTTACTTTACATAGTACAAATACAAATGTAAGCTCCAAGCTTCTGCTAGACCACTAGTGACAACGTAATACAAATGTCTCTCTGAAAATAAATGCATGGGACTTGCTGAGTCAACCATGCGCTCTAAAAATAAATGCATGGGACTTGCCTGGTAGGCCATGGGCACTCAAAAGAAATGCATGGGGCTTGCCTGGCCAACCATGCTGGGGAAAGGGGAGTTGTGAAGATACAAAATATACTTATCCCCTTTGAGAACCAAAGTCATGCAGAATACGAGGGGTAGTAAGATTGCTCCCATCTTTTACATGCATCCTCCATGCACTAGAATAACACTTATCTCCATCATAGCTCCTCATCCTGGTTTAAAACCCACTTCAGAAGTCAGGTGAACCAGATCAACTTCTTTCCAATTCAACCCATTCTAAACTTGAAGGAAATTGGTCTTTTACTTTGTAACTACATAACTGGAGGTAGGAGAATTTAGAGTATCCCCAATAATACCACATCATCTTCTTCCTGAATCCTTAGTAACCCTACAAAATGAAAACCCTTATGACAATTCAAAACATTGCACTCAATAGTAAATCCTTTAGCCTTCAACGAATGATTTTAGTTGTGCTCACTATCCTTATTTATGGGACAATAGTGCCACTACCAGCGCGATCCCTATGTACACCTCACATGTGTCACGTGTGAGGTTGGGTATAATCATAATCATGATTCGTGCAAACCAAAAAACCAACTTAATCAATTAGTGTAACTTAAGCCTTACATTTATAATTTAAATGTTTAATTTGATTGACGTCTAGACTTTGGTAGCCTGGCTACATGCAAATTGTACCTCAAGCCGACAAGCTGTCAATTGTCAAAATCGCCATTGCCACTCAAACGATATGAAATCATTACAAATCTTGTTTCACTAGATCACTAGATTATTAACATCATCATCTATGATTCTATAGTACATCATGTAGTTTTCAATATAAAGCTATCCAATCAATCGCTCTGGATGTTCATATGGCATTAATATAGGGTGCTACCCCATTTAGCATTTATTTCAACACTTGAATCCTTAATCATTGATGTGACAATATTATTTTGAAGAAATTGTGACAATATTATTCCAAGTTATCCACGAGAAAATCCACATTTCGACCTCCCAGCTTCCTCGTTGGATTTAACCTGTGTGCAACTTTCAACAACGAGGAGGCAGGGAGCGGCCCAGATGAAATCTGGCACTTCACATATGTGTGCTCTTTTCCTTAAGACCATTCGCCTGTGCATAACCCTTGGACCAGATGGACAACCTAGATTAAGATGTCTTGCTTACCTTTAAAAAAAGTGCTTAAAAGGTATGTCCACGACAGATGAAAAGATGGCTGCATCAATCAATAATTTCTAGGTTAATTCGATTGGGAATTTGGGGGAATGTGTGGCAACTGGCAGCCGACAGGATCACAAAAATATTTGTGCATAAAGAATGCATGACACGTTTGACGTTGGTTTTCATTTCTTGGTACGGTCTCGACTCTCCATAAGGCTGCGAGAGATTTTGCTACAAATAAGGGTTGTTGTGCTCATTTTTCTCAAATTGGCTTAGCGCTCTTGACAAACACTAAGGGGCAATAGAGACTCCCCTGTTTCTGAATACCATGAAGCAACAAAATTCTTTTCGTGGTGAAATCACTGAGAAACGATTGAAAGGGATAATCATGTCCAAGCACCCACTGGTGCTCCAGGCGGTGAAGGGTGTTTTGGGCCTAGAATTTTTGCTGGCTACCCACAAACTCAGGGGGAATTCAAAAATAGCCGCCATGTTTCTAGCAATGCTCGTGTACATGGGTGTCTCGAAAGCTCAGGGGAAGAAGCTATGCCAAATGATTTTTCCACACTCTCTGTTGGAAAATATCGACGCGGCATTGGACAACATCGAAAAAATTTAATGACCCCTCTACCGTTGCACTACTACAAGGCTCGTGGGAATGAATGGTTAGTACCAAATTTTCCCCTAGTGCACTCACTGGACCATGCAACTCTCAAAAACCAGTGGGGGGAGATTGACCAATGTATCTACTTTCTTCTACGTGCGGCTGACATTTTCAAAGACCGACCAAAGCGTTGGGTGAAGCCTTTTGCGGTGGCAGAAGCTCTCAATGGGGAAAGGTGGTCTTCAGACGAGGAGGATTAGGAGCTGGGTAATAGTGAAGAATGGGTAGTGAATGACACTAGGAGTTGGGAGGAATGAACAAACCATCTTGCCTATAGTGCCTGCAGTGGTGATTGTCCATTGATTCTGAATGCAATCAAAGCCAAGAAGACCAACGAGGCTGGCTGCAGCAATGCATAATCTGGTGTCTGTGGAAGGTCATTTTGGTTTGTGATGGTTTGTAGTCCATACAAGTGTCCAATGTTAGTTCGTTCAATACTTGGGTCTTTAATGTTTTGTGGAAATGAAGGAATGTAAAAAATCTTTTTGATTAATACAGGGTGCTGCCCCATTTAGCAGCTATTTAACTATAAAAAAAATACATGTTCTTAAAAGTTAAAAGGCTCCTTTAGTAGCTCATGCTTTAACACTAGTTCCTTAATATTTCTTTAATATATCACACCTTGGTATAGTTCCTTCGATGGTTCTGATCGTTCCTTAATATTATTTTGGTTGTCATGACTTTAAGTGATTTAATAAGTAATAAAATCTCAACCATTCATTTCTAAAAATCTAATAGTTCTAGTGTTATTCCAGAGGTTTCAATTTGCAAGTCTAGTGCTTTAGAGATTTACTTTTGGAATGCAACTATAGCTGTACATCGAAAATTCATCAAATGGTCGTGGTTATATTGATTTGCGATGACATCTGGCTACAAATATGGAATATCCTTCGCACATATTTCCTTCATTACTTTGGTTTGGGGATTCAATTATTTTATAAGGTTGATAATTTAGCCTTGTTTGGAATTTACATCCTTTGTGTAAAACGTTCTTAAGTTTTTAAGCCCTAGTCCTACATTCTTCCTAGGCGGTCCCTCTTTTAAAACAAACTTTATGCACGTGCATATTTTTGCCACTTAAGTTCTTATATCGCTCATCGCTAAAATCCTTCAATCCATCAGGTTCATTACTGCGATGAGCGATGAGCCTTGATCTCACCATGTGTCCGCATCTAATGGTTCTAGTGTTAATCCGGAGGTTTCAATTCGCAAATCTAGTGCTTCAGAGATTTACTTCCAGAATGTAACTACAACCGTCCATCGAAAATTCATTGAACGGTCGTGGTTATATTGATTTGCATTGACATTTCACCACTGAATTTTTTGTATTAGTTTGAGATTATGCTAATTCGCCAATTTTTTCTCTTATTCATTTGAAAATAGGTTTAATTTTCCAATGAAAATATTTTTTTGGTTTGGAAATTTTTTTAATCGCCAACAATTTTTTTTCTCTGTTTTGAAAATAGGTTTAATTCGCCAATGAAAATATTTTATTGGTTTGAAAATAGGTTTTAATCGCCAATGAAAATATTTTATTGGTTTAAAAAACGTTGCAATTTTCCAGTATTTTCCACATACTTCAAGCGATTAGAAAAGATTCGCCAATTGAGATTTTTTTCCCGAAAAACGAAAAAATTCGCCACTAAAATTAATATTTTTATTAGGAAGTATACAAGATTCGCCAGGATTTTACACCATCATCGAGGAGGGGGTTTCTTACAGTTATCCCTGTACCAAATGGCACCATCATCATCTATACTATTGGTCCCCCAAATCATGCAAAATCAAATGGGGTCCCAAATCTACATTCCTCCCTCCCAATCGATAATTTAACAAGGAATGATAGCACAAAACAATCCGAACCCATCTCAAATCAATCAACAACCCATGAACACCCAAAATACATCTCACATGTCCCAACAACAAAATGATCCTACATTGCAAGCACATGCTCTAGCTTTGCATAAGCACAATAGGCCTATCGACATGCCTTAGTAACCCAACAACAACAACAAGCACAACAAGTAGCCCTAGTGGCCCAACAACAACAACAAGCCCAACAAGCAACCTTAGTTGCACAACAACAATAGTAAGCCCAACAAGCAGCCTTAGTCACACAACAACAACAATAGTTAGCACAAAAATTAGCCCAACAAGTAGCCTTCGTCGCACAACAACAACAAGTGAAACAACAAGCCTTAGTCGCACAACAACAAGAAGTTTCCTTAGTCGCACAACAACAACAACAACAAGCACAACACGCAGCCCTAGTGGCCCAACAACAAGCATTGCTCACTCAATAATACATAACAAAAACAACGACAACAACAAAAACAAGGGTTGTACTATAACCCTCAACAAAATATTATCAATCCCAATATGTTAGGAGCATATACACCTCCACTACCATCATCTCCGCAATATCCAACACCACCCTACACACCATACAACATACCATCATATCAAACTCCCATGTATAACTCATCCTCCACCCCACAATACACCCCTTATGCTCCTCCACCAAACGTACAAGATGATATGGCATCAAGAACTCGTTGCTAACGCATAAAATGCAGGATATCCAAATGGGAAAAACAAAGAATCCCCATACACAACAAAACTTGTGTCTTTACCTATTTAATAGAAACATTGCAATGTTACCTTTCCCTCCTGGTTTTGAGGTCCCTAAATTTGATAAATAAAAAGGGAGGGGAAATCCTGTGGATCACATCAAAGAATTCAATGTCATGTGTATGGAGGTTTCCTACAATGATTCCTACTTGATGCACCTCTTTCCACGAAGTTTGACATGCCCAACCATCGATTGGTTTTCATAGTTGCCTCCAGGTATCAAAACTTTCCAAGAAATCAATGATAAATTCATAGATCACTTCTCCTTCAATCTTGACATGGATGTAATCTTGGAAGAGTTAGACACTCTCAAGTAGAACAAAGGAGAATCCTTCACAAAATTCTTACAATGATGGAGGCAAAGAGCTAGTAAGAACAAGTGGCCCATTCCTGACGAGCAACAAGTGGGGATTATGATAGCAAATGTTGATCCAGATCTATCCTTCCACTTAAAGATGCAATATATCACCATTTATGATGAACTTGTCCCTAAGGCCCTTGACATTGAGAGAGCCCTCATCTCACAAGGGAACACACACGTGTATAAAGACAACCGCCCCTCCACTAGTTCTAACAACAAACCCCGCTTTTTGGACAAGAATAAGAATGTTACTAGTGATGGTGTTGTTGATGCAAAGGTGGTCTTAACTGCTCCTAGGAAAGAAAATACCCAAACCATGAACACATAGCAAACAAATGTGCAACTGCCGAACAATCAAACAACAATCAATGCTACAAACACTCAACATTTTCCCAAAAGAACAAATAGTGCTCCTAAATGACAATTCACTCCCTTAGGGGAACCTATGGAGGATGTGTTGAAGAGGTTGATATATTCTAATCTTATCGCACTCCCAGATTTCTCAAACTATTAAGAGCCACAAGTCAAACCTTATAGCTATAGAGACGATCATTTTTGTGAATTTCACTTGTAAAAAAGGTCATAACACACAAAATTGTTTTAGAATCAAACATATAATAGAGGATCTTATTGAACAAGGAGACATTTATTTTGATCACATTTCTGGGAATGAAAATCTGAAAATTTACACAAACCCTATGCCTGATCATACAAAAGTAAGAGATTCAGGAAATGCATCAACTTCAAAAAATGTAAACCATACTCATGATACCACAGTGGGACAAATTTATGGTATTCATTCATCACAACATGAGGAATCAGACACGTATCAAGATACTATTTTAAAACAAAATCCAAACCAATCAACAGTATCTAACAGTATTTCATACTGTAATGGCATCAAGTATGTATCAGATTACGATATCTCTCCCACATATGACTTCATGATTATGCATGATGAAGAAGTTCCAAACAAGCCAAAAATATCCCTTATTACACCCACACCCACAAACTATTGCGAAGAGTCTTTTATCGATGATATATCATCCACCCAAGGATCGTGTCAAGAGGAGACTCTTGAGGATAACGAAGGTTACTCTGAATCAAGTCAATATCAAGAATCCCTATCACTGGAGTTTCACCAAGAGCTAAGGGACATCTTCCAAACATTTTAAACTCCAAATATGTCCCCAATATCACCCCTGAGATGTTTCTTTTGCTGGACATATAAATGTTCTTCATCCAAAACAAAAGTCTCCCACTCTTGATATTCCTACACAAGAGCAAGCAAAAATTGAGATTCTAGATTCTTACAGTGTTTGTGCATCATCGACATCTTTTGAATCAACACCAACATCTTTTGAAGTAGTATCAAAAAATAACAATGTCATAGAATCAGAGCAAACAATTTATATTCTTGAACAACAAGAACCCATAGCAATATCATATGTTCATGACAAGTCATATTCAGTGGTTATGGATCAGAGGATACATTATCAAGGCAAAGGGTTAGGTGTTGTTAATACCTTCACAACACTGGGGGCAATCTTGACTACATTAAACATCAACATAGGGGGCACATAGGATCCTTATGATGAAAATACTATCAACACTACAACTAGTCATATCATGAATCGCCATCCACCCATCATCTCATACATAAATTGGGACCAACGTAAAAGAAAGATTCTTATCAAAGCAAGGAGAAGATCATCAAAGAAACTAAAGTATTAAAGCAAAAAGGACACGTCAAGTACAAATGGAATCCAAAGAAAATCATTTCTCCAAAACTCCATTAGTCAAAGAAACTATGGGGAAAATTACAAAATGGAAATATATCCATCATAAGTGTCCTCAAATATAAAAGCAGGCTTCTCAAGCAAGGAACGAAGGATATCCAGTGGTTGGTTCTAAATCCATGAAACCTCCATTCCCACCCATCATCACTCATATTCACAAGTTTGGAGAGTCAAAGGTTCCAAACCATCTACCAATCCATCTCATACCCCTTCATACATGACATCGTACACTCCATTCATGATATCTAATTCTCGCATTGACCATGTGTTGGCAACAACCCTTCATCATAAGGATTATGACGACACTTCATCGTAATGCGCACACATAGACAAGGTTAATTCTGGTACCAGCAAGGCAGATCAGAGTTCTCAAAAGATGCATTCAAGTGCTCATATCTTAGCAAAGTAGCTTCTTCAAGCGGGGTATCATTGGCACGTTATGACATTGGCCTAACATCAGTACCACTAGGTGGTTCAACATGAGGGTAAAATTCTCAAAAAAATCAAAAAAATCAAAAAATCAAGAAAATAGTAAAAATAAAAATTGTCCTCCAGTGAAAACCACTATGGTAGTGCTTTGGGTAGGTACTATGATGAAAAATTGGAAAAAAATGTCATGAGTAGAATCAACTGTCTATATGAGCTTTCTCAGACATAAGCATCTCATCCTTGTCATGATAAATCCAATGTTCCCTCCATCCATCCAATCCAGATTTATCCAGATATTCCCATTTATCTTGATCTTGACAAAGATTCGGCATATACTTCAACTCTACTCATGGAAATTTTTTGACAATATCTTTACCATTTTATCTCATGAAGTCCCATAACCCATATCTAGCATGATAAAACTCTATTGAAACTCTTCGCGTATACATTACCTATCTTGGTTTTTCCATTGAACTATAAAGCATATAGACACTAGGGGGTTATTGTACCTTGTTTTAAAATAACTTTGATCCATGTCTATATCTCTACAACGTGACATCGACATCTGATCTGTATCGCTTTACCTCCCAAAATCTCTCAAAAATCTCAAAAACACTTTGAAAATCAAATCAAAATCCAAAAACTGCAAAACTATCAAAAAATCCTAAGACATTTGAAAACTTATCAAAATAATCCAAAAATATCAAAATCTTGTATAGCCAAAAATCCAAAAACATCAAAATCCTGTATAGCTAAACTAAAACATCAAAAATCTTGTACAACTAAAATCCAAAACATTCAAAAATTGTGGTAAAGTCAAAAATCCAAAACCCAAAACACATCAGTAAAATTCCTAAACATGTCAAACATCAAAAATCCAAAAACAATACCATCTTGAACTACGAGTCTTTGAGCTTCAACATAGGCAAGACCATCACTGATGTGCCCCCAAGACACTTTAGGTTAGGAGTCCTTCATAATAAACTAACAATCCATCAACTATTCATGTCTCATCAATAATAAATCAAGTCAGTCGAACTACGTGGTCTCTATGTGTATAATGTAGGCAAGACTAATCTTTGATAATCCCACGAGGCCCCTAGGATAGTCTTTCAGGTTAGGTTTTGGTCAAAACCGTAAAATCCTGCAAACATTTGAAAAAAAAAATCCCAAATATTTGAAAAATTGAAAACCCAAACATTGGAAACCTTGAAAACCCTAAACAACCTCAAATAATCAAAAACCAAAAAATTCAAAAAGACCAAAAACAACCTCAGAACATTTTTTTCAAAATATCAAAAACATTGAAATATTCTAGAAAAGTCCAAAACCACCCATCCCATTTCACTTGCACCCACAAAAAACCTTCATCCATAATAAATCAATTGTCACACTCACCCTTTGGTAACACAAAAGGAAAACAAGTACAACAATCAACAAAAGTAGAATCTTTAAACGTAAAAATCAAACTCTTGATCATTATCAAACATGTCAATCAAACCTTATATCAACGGCCTTTCAAAAAACTTATCGACCCACCAAAAAATGATAACACGTCCTAGGATGAATTCTTCCTACAATGGGAATTTTCATTGGTAATCACTTTGGATATTTATTGTAAAGTGCTAAAATCTCACATACTAAAAATAGTAACCCAAAAAGCAATGCTTATTCCAAATTAGGAAAAATAAGCATTTAATAATTAAAATATCCATAATTTCACAATAGCAAGTTTTCCAATAATGAAGTACAATTTCATAAACTAAAGAGTGTTGCATTTCTTTTATATACACCAAAAGGGTGCTACTTTACATCTATTTCAATGTTACAAATAAAGAGTTTGCATCAATACATCAATTACATCCATGATGATAAGTATACATTTTACAGATTGGCTAGCAAGCTGTACAAGAATATTACAATGAAGTATATCCATAATGAATCATATAGCATAAGAATCTTTGTCCTCAACCGCCATGACTCTAATGGTCTTCCACAAGCCAAGGCCAAGAGTGAGGTTAGGGCATTTTTTCCACCCAACCACAAAGTATTAATTGGACTTCCTCGGGTTTCTTCCTAACACAAAGAAAGTACCAACCCTACACAAAGAGCCTAGCAACCTGGAACGATAAAATTAGGAGGGAATCTCTCGATGTGTGCCTGATGCCTATATGCATTCTTAAAATAGAATGACATAATTCTTGCATACAGGATGTGGCAGAGACATAAATAACATATAATCTAGGCTTTTCAAAACCATCTATTTCACTGGTATAGTAGCTTGGCCAAGCAATAATAAACAAAATGGTAATTTAGAAAAAGTTACCGTCTCTGGGAGCCCACATTCAACATCTTGTCCTTAAAGTAAAAATTGCATAGAAATAATAAACAAAGTGCCTTTTCACATTATTCAAAGTCTAAAATTGTTTCAGAATTAAAGTGGTTGTCAAACATTGTTCCTTTCAGAAAAAATCATAGGATTTACTCAATCTACATCATTTCTATAACTCACACCTTTTGGTCTATTTATTACACTTCCAGAGTGATATACAAAGATCCAACATAAATGAAGTTATTTTCAGATTTGTGATATAAACTAATTGTTTAAAACTTATAAGTTTTTTCATGTGGGTTTATTTCATTTCTACAGTTTGGAGTAATTTTATAGAAGATGTTTTCTGTTTTGCTTACAAAATTCTAATAATTCGTTTTATATAAATGATTTCCAACTTGACTCGTTTTAACTAAAAATTGATTTATATTTATATATTCAATGTGTGCACTTATTTGAATTATATATATATATATATATATATATTCACAACATCCATGGCTAAATAAATCTTGCTTATATATACACACACACAGAGAGAGAGATATCGATTCACAAACATTAGTTAATAAATAATTGAATTGGAGATCTTAAACAACATTATACATATTTATTGCTAAATTTACAAAAGTGTGTGTGTGTGTGTGTATATATATATATTTGCAGTAAAAAACAAACTCATAAAGGAAATTCGTAGACCAGCGAATCTTTTTGCAAGTTTAAAACTTTATCAGCAAAAAGTAAATATTCATAAGTGGCTTGTGAGGGGGGGAAGATGACCACCTTATGGTGCGCCGCCTGTGGTTGGGCAACACTCTTTCCACAACCAAAGGCCGAACCTAGTGTATTTTAAATACTTCTTTTTTTACTACTTTTTGTTCTTAAAATCGCATTACGGCGATTCTGAGTATCATCTAAAATGAATTCATTTTTTGTACAGTATAATATATATAATACTATTATATTCATTACTAATATATAATAGTATTATATATATATATATATATTATTGTACAGTATAATATATATAGATATATAATATTATTATATTCATTACTAATAAATACAAAAGTATAACATATATATACATAAAAATAAAATAGTATTACCTACATTATGGTTTGCTACAAATACAAAAATAAAAATATGCAGTTTTATTATAGCCATAATACTCAATTTTTCATACAGAGAATAAATGATTTTAACATCAAAATGCATAACTACAATTTTGGTACTAATATAATCAATTTAGTATCAACAATGAGATTTATTCTTTCACATAAAAACGAAGATTGTTCCATAACATTTATTCACACAAACTGAGATTTTGTCATAATGGAAATTGCATAAAAACCTAGTAAAACGCTACCCTATCTGACTTTCTTCTTTTTCATCTCTCCTTTTTCACTGTTCTTTCTACTTTTCCCAATCCCCCAACTCTTCTATCTCTATTTTTGTTTTTGTTTTATAGACTAAAAATTGTGAATGAATCTTATGTGTGTAGAGAGATTGAGAGATCATTCTCTTTTTATTATTCTCTTTCTTCTTTTTCCTATTTTATTTTGCTTTCTTTTTGTGTTTTATTTCTAAATTAAAGTTCTTTTTTTCTATTTTTCTAAATTTCTATTGTTTTCTTTCTCATTGTTTTGTTTTCAAAATCTTGCTTTCTTTTCCATGATTTATTTGAGTTTATCCGATAAAACTAATATTCAATAACAAACATGATTTATTAACTTGCATCACAATTATCTACAAAACAATAAATAATAATAATTTTATTCTTCAAATAAAATAAAATAAATTAAAACTATTTCTTCTATTTTCTACGAGCATTTAATTTTAGCCACCAATTAATTAAATAACTAACTATAAAATAAGAAGCAATATAATATGATTAATCAATGAAATTCTAATGCAACTATATGATTTCTAATTGTTTGTGTGTGCAAGAGAGACCACTCCATCTTAACCCTGCCAGGTAGCTAGCCTCGTCTACCTTAACCACACCCTTGTCTTCAACAACTCGCAACTCATGAAAACTTGGGCACCCATTAATAGGTTAGTGTCTAAAAGAAAATTGAAGCACTATAATTTATCATTCCAAAATAACATTTTCTATATTGCATCATTTCAAAATAAAATAATATTCATTACATTTCATCTTTTCCAAAATAAAATAATCATTTACTTATTTCATCTTTCAAAATAACATAATATTTGTTCAACCACACACAATTATCCATAAATCAGTTCCACATAAAATAAATTCAGGAAGCATCAAATTCTAAGACGTGACATTTATCCTCAAAACACATTACACCTTTGGTAAGAGATATGGATAAATTTGACTGTTTGTTTTGATCTTGTCTTATGATTTATCTTACTGACCCATTCTTAGGACCCCTCAATGATGTCTGAACAATT